>JASTWQ010000175.1:0-416988 GCA_035220615.1 Leptothorax acervorum | reverse complement strand
TAAAGCGGGGAGTTCTTTCAGCACGCCGAATTAAGTGCAAAGGTTAAATTTTGAACTGAGCCTGTGCGGCGGGTGTCGCGTCATCTTCGTTGACAAAGCGTACAATAAGTTGCCTATGAGGCCGGTGTTTCGAACATTCTCAATTTTTTTTATCTCCGTTTTTCTCGGAAACAACTGGTCTGACAAAAAAATTTAGGAATCTTTTTTTAACGTTTTTTTCTCCTGAATCAAATGTTTCATTCATTTTTTGATACGACGAAAAATAAAAAAATATAGCCATTTAAAAATTAGCACCCTCCCCCCTCCATATCTTTCCCTCAAAATCGGACCAAATTGTCAAAACCACATAAAAATAAAGGTCACTATCAAGGTCACTATTAATTATTACGCTGTGCAAAATTTCAACGATCTTTTTTCCCCCAACTTTAGGGAGCTATAACTCGGAAGAAAAGCATTTTTGGACCCATGTTTATAGGAACGTTTTTTCTTATTTTGACTCCTAGAATACACCCTTAAAATCTATAACATACTTTTAGAAACACCCTGTATAATTATATATAGGAATCATATAAAATTATATAAAGTTATATAAAATTATGTAATAACTTATACATAATTTTGTATATGTCTATATAATTTTATATAGTTATATATGATTTACCGGGTACCCCAAATTACTCAATTTACCTTAAATGCAATGCAAAATGAATAAAGTACCATTGTGAGATCGAAACACTTGGCTATTAACACCTTTATTCGAGAGAAGGTGTATGGTTGAGCGATCGATTCGTATATGGCAATAATGTAACAGATGTTTATTTCCCATAAAGTAAGACTGTGTGAAGGGACTTGGACCACAATGAACTGCGCATGTGCAGTTTAACCCTCTCCAGTATAATATGTTCAAATATTCCTTATTCTGGTACGTGCTGCTGTCTTGAGTTACGTTGAATCTTCAGAGAAGTGCCCATGCTCAGTTCAAAATGTCAGTGTAACGGTTATCAATATACATTGCAAGTAAATTATCATATAATTTCTTGTTGGAGATATTTTTATTGTTCATATAGTAGGAGAGCCGGCTGCACAAAACCCTCCCTCATCGAACATACGGCTGAATTTTATTCGAATCGATAGCTTTTTTAGTGATTAACCTTGTGCCGGGTTTTATATGCCCTGAAACTTGACCGGTGTTAAAAAAAAGGCCACTTTTGGTATGATTTTTTTAGATGAAACCCCCTTAAAGAACATACGGCTGAAACTTGTGCCAATCGATTCAGGATGTCAAGCACTTTGATAAGAAAATATGCTACCACCCCCCACCTTGACAGGAACCATGGCAGCAACCCTTAAACGTGACATATTTTTGTATGATTTTTTGGGATAAAACCCCCTTAAAGAACATACGGCTGAAATTTGTGCCAATCGATTCAAGATGTCAAGCAGTTTGATAAAAAAGTATGCTGCCACCCCCCACCTTGACAGGAACCATGGCAGCAAGCCTTAAACGTGACATATTTTCGTTATACGGTACAAAAATCTGTCACGTTTAAGGGTTGCTGCCATGGTTCCTGTCAAGGTGGGGGGGGGGGGGATGCATATTTTTTTATCAAACTGCTTGACATCCTGAATCGATTGGCACAAATTTCAGCCGTATGTTCTTTAAGGCGGTTTCATCCCAAAAAATCATACGAAAATATGTCACGTTTAAGGGTTGCTGCCATGGTTCCTGTCAAGGTGGGGGGTAGCAGCATATTTTTTTATCAAAGTGCTTGACATCCTGAATCGATTGGCACAAGTTTCAGCCGTATGTTCTTTAAGGGGGTTTCATCTCAAAAAATCATACCGGAAGTGGCCTTTTTTTTAACACTTCGGTCAAGTTTCAGGGCATATAAAACCCGGCACAGGGTTAACCACTAAAAAAGCTATCGATTTGAATAAAATTCAGCCGTATGTTCAATGAGGGAGGGTTTTGTGCAGCCGGCTCTTGGACTAATATATTTGTGTTTTTTAAATTCTATTTTGTAAATTTTTATTTTTTTGTTTGTTTATCCGCTAGGTTTATTTCTTATGTCTGGTGGTCAAGCTTTTAATTTACATCTAATATCTTTACCGAGCTTGACATTAGTAAGTGGGTTGCATGTTAGAACTATTTTAGTAGGTTTTTTAAATTTAAGATATAACTTTGGAACACAAATCATATAAAAACGTATTAAAAATTTGAGAATATTTTTATCAGTACATCTTTTCAAAAGAGCTTATTTGTTCAAATTAATCTTGTCGTATATTTTTGTTAAGTGCTTTAGAATATTGTCTCATTTATACTTAAAAACTAATTTATACTATTAATAACACACAAAAATTTTAAAAATGCATTACATACAATCTTGCTAATAACTTTCAGTTTTACAGTTAATTATATTAAACTATTTTATTTATTTCCTCTATGGTTCAAAATTTCTTTTTTTTTTTATAAGAAATGATTATAATCACAATAGATATATCCCAATCGATTGATTCCAAGTAATCGTTTAAAATAAAGCTTGACTACGTCAACGTATAATACCATTATTTTTGCCGTGTAGAATAAAGAACCGTACAGTAAGATATCGAAGCATTTGTTAGCTGCAATAAATTGTTTTAAAAAATTTTTTGTTAGACATGTTCTGCACGATACGTAATATATTTTTTACCATGGCAGCGCTTTCTAAAGATCCCACGAACAAACCACCGAGATTCAAATTAAAATCTTTAGTACCTCTTTGCAAGAGAAACAATAACATTTTCTGTATGCGTAAAGGTGCTACGTACCATTGAACGTTATATCTATAAAACAAAAAAGATGATAACTGAAAGAATACGAATAAATAAATTTTTAAACAATTTTTTCATCTCTCACTCCCTCTCTCTCTCTCTCTCTCTCTCTCTCTCTCTCTCTCTCTCTTTCTCTCTCTCTCCTCTCTCTTTCTCTTAATTTTAATATTAACTTTCACTTTGGTAAATAATTCCTCTCAAAGAGCCAAAAGGGAAAGTATATTTATATAATTATATTGTGCAGAAATATATATATCTTACACAGTAGCAAATACTCGGTTATTATGATCCGTAACTTCTTGTGCACTGTAGTTAGATATGAGCATGTATAGGTACAGAGCGAGCATTATCACGACAGGAGTCAAGATTTCCTCAATTTTATCACTAGACACAATCTGAAAAAGAAAATAAAACATAAATGGCTTTTGTCAATTTCTTATGCACGAGAGATTTACCTAATAATGTTTCTATATTGCTTCCTTATAGAGGAAGCTTTGTATTCGTAAAAAAAATTTTTTTTAGTTGCCGCTGCCAATGTGTTCAGAATGTTCTAAAACGTCGAAAAATTGCAATTTTAAAAAATGTGTGTATGTGTGTGTGTATGTGCCAAATTTACCGAAACTTCTATAACTCAAGAACTGATTAACCAAATCTTAAAGAATTATATATGAAATAGGGGTAGAAAAGACTGAAGAATATAATAGAATTAGGAAAAAATTTTTAATATAATAAAAATGTGTACAAATTAGAAACTGGCACATTTTGCTTCATATGTACGGATTCCCCGAAATTTCAAACGGTTATATCTCAAGAACTAATCAACCAAATCTTAAAGAATTATATATGTGAAATAGGGGTAGAAAAACCTAAGAATATAATAGAATTAGAAAAATATTGTCAATATAATAAAAAGGTGTAAAAATTACTTGCACATTGCTTATATCCTAATGTATATGGATTCTTCGAAATTTCAAATGTCTATAACTCAAGAACTCATCAACTAAATCTTAAAGAATTATGTATGAAATAGGGGTAGAAGAAATTGAAGAATATAATAGAATTAGAAAAAAGTTACCAATATAATAAAAAAAGTGTGTAAATTAGAAACTTGCACATTGCTTCCTCATTATTTTTTTCGCTTATGTGTAACTCACTAGTCTAAAGTCTAATGGGACGGCACCCAGAAGAGGATAAATAAAACCCGTAAAATTTTAATTAAATTTATAGAAAAATCAGGCTAAATTTTTGAAAGAAATAGAGTATTTATAAAATGAATAAATAATACTCACAAACTTTAAATAACACAGTTTTTAAGTGCGCAAGTAGAAACTTTGCACATTGTTTTCTCACAGTTTTTAAATGTGCAAGTAGTGTTGAGGATGGAAGTTGCCCTGAAGGCGCCCATTATTGGTTCTTTTTTTCTATGCCTGACTTCGAGGCTAGCGTCGCTGCGCACAGCCTTTTGCGCCAGTAACTTACTCGCTACAAGAAGAACAATGTCCATTTTGCATACAAGCCTATGTAAAAATCTAAGAAGTTTGTAACAGATCGTCAGATCTGCACCAGAAGTAATAAATTTTTAGTGATAAACAAACGAGTTGTTTAATCCATAAAGCGAGTCAACCAGTAACACAAACATTAGTCCTTTGTGCCGGATACATCCGGAAATCTGGATACGGACGCCCGCAAGTGCCGCTCACGAGTCGGCATAACCTCACCACGAGACACGAAGCAACGTGCAAGGAGCGTAAGTCTTGGCTCTTTATCATTACCGTAAACTCAAAACAATGTTAGCAAACACGTTAAAGGCCCTTAAGATGAAACGAGGCGCGATAAAGGCTTAATGCACGCGCGCGCGAAACGCATTAGCAGCAATCAACCCACTCCCGGTAGATGTTATACAAATAAAACAGCGAAAGGAAAAATTCGCCGAGAATTGGGGTCAATTTCATCAAATTCAAACGCAAATCGATGAGTTGATAGCTACCGCGAATGATTTAGAGAATGTAGAAGCACTCAAAGCTGAGCAAGAAACGGAATACGCCGATTTCGAAGAAAATTATTTTGATATTATAAGCCAAATGGAACATTTGTCAGTATCTCAGAATGATGCGAATATTAATAACGCCTCACAAGCATTACGATCGGAAACCCACGCTCGTGACATAACTCAGGTGCATCTGCCGAAGATCTCTATACCGAAATTTAACGGCAACTATGAAAATTGGTACCCTTTTTATAACACGTTTGACTCGAAGATCCACTCGAATGAAAGATTAACCATTATCCAAAAATTTCATTATCTGATTTCTTCTTTAGAAGGCGACGCTGTACATGTTATCAAATCGCTAGAGGTAAATTCAGATAATTATGAAGAAGCATTGAATTTATTGAAGTATCGCTACTACGACAAGCGAATGATCACGCAAGAGAACTGCATGACTTGCCAACAGTACCAAAGGGCAACCACATAATATTAAGAAAATTGGTGGATGACACTCTACTCACCTGCGAGCTTTAAGTGAATTAGGCAGACCCACGCAACATTGGGACGACCTCATTATTCATTTAGTCTGCATGAAACTAGACGTGAACACGGTCAGAGAATGGGAGAGCACCATTAAACCAGCAAGCATACCAATATTAAAAGAGCTCACCGGTTTCTTAGCACACAGATGTAGGGCGCTAGCAGCCGTATCGAAAAAAGTCTCAAGTGAAGCGTCCGCAACAAATCAACGCAAGACCAACAGCAAAGTTACTGCTGCACACGTAGCCACGTCTAGTATCAGCCGCATTTATTGCAAAGGCAAACATTATATATTTTAGTGTCAAGATTTTCTAAAACTGTCTAGTGAAGACAGAAACAAGGAAACACGAATCAAGAGCTATGTTTAAATTGTCTGCGATCTACTACACATCAAGTCAAATATTGCAGGGCATCTACCTGTCAGACGTGTAAAAGAAAGCACAACACGCTGCTTCACCTAGAAGGCAAATCTCAAGGAAACACAACGGCTACAGCTGCGACGAGTGAAGTAATTTCGTCGGACAAAATCTCAAGCGCGACTACCCTGAATCACTATGTAATACAAGATAAGTATAAAGTCATATTATCCACCGCAATTGTTGACGCATATGATCGACACGGTAACGCATTCACATGTAGAATATTACTTGATTTAGGCTCTCAATCTAACTTTATTACCGAAAATTAAAGGAACGCCATAATCGGTCGGGACTGGATCTTGGTTGTCCAATAAAATTATTTGTGAATTTAATGTACAATTCATCACTCTAGCAAACCACACGCCGTTACTTACAGACTTAAACGTAGCTACAACTAAAGCTCGAAAGAGTACTCCCACATAATTAAATTGAAAATCAATTTAATCGTCCACTAACCCTCGTTAACATATTCGAAAAAGGACGGGATATGTATAGAAGGATATAGGGTAATAAAGAAAATGTTGCGAAAAATTTTATTGGACAACCAAGATCCAGTCCCGACCGATTATGGCGTTCCTTTAATTATTGATTATTATCTTATACGGTCGTACTTTAAATTTGCTTATTTTTATTACCGAAAGTTTAGCGAAACGATTGAATTTGACGCGAAAGAATACCAACATGACAATAAAGGGAATAAGTAATTCAAAAGCAAATTCTTTTCACATTGTTAATGTAAGAATACAATCGAAACACACGCTTACACACAAGATGTTGAATGTCAAATATTGCAAAGCATAACGGAAAGATTACCTCAAGTTTATGTTAATATCAAAGATATAAAGATTCTCAATAACATAAGACTAGCAGATCCGCACTTTCATATGCCAAACGAGATTGACATGCTTCTAGGCGCCGAATTATTTTGGGAACTACTATGCGTGGGACGAATACAATCACACAAGAATCAACCTGATCTCCAAAAAACACAACTAGGATGGATAGTTGGCAGTGGAACGTGCAGTTACGGACTCACGAGATCCAGTGTTTGCAACCTATCAATCAATCAAGAGATAAATCAAACAAATCGCATACTAAGAGTAACTTATATTTGTAAAGTAAAACAAATAAATAATTTTTTTAGTGGCTCTATATACATATATTTGTGTCACGATATAACTATTTTCCCCTATATCGTTTTAGCTAAAGATTCTTTAACTAATTTTAATGCTGTAAAAATTATTATTTTTGTAAGGACATAATTTAAACAAAAAATATAGAACTTACTTGAACAAGAGTGCTGCTGCAGGAAATCATACCAGCCAGTATTAAAAGGAAGAACGATCCCTCAAAGTCATTTATCAAAAATTGAGTAAACCTTTAGGAGTAAAAACAATGTTAATTTTATGTTAAATAGATATTTTAGACATATATACTGACTCCGTAGCTTTGCGATGAATGTCTATTGCACCAATTATCCCTTTACAAATTATAACCATTTTCTCTTTGTTAACATTTTGTAGCATATTAATCGTCATTGCCTTCTCAAAGCGATAACTATAAATAATTTTTTTTGTAAATTCTTAATTTTTTTAGATTTTGATTTAATGAATAGGCTTGATATAACTTATAAAATAAATGCTCATATTTAATTCTACCTGGCGATGCTTAGCATTCCACAAATATGTTTCAAATACGTTAGCAACATTGTTCCTGTCGCTAGCAATGCAGTTATTCCTATGCAAAAAGCTGCATTTATGTGTAATAAAATTAAATAAAAACAGTTTTCTTGATCAACAAAATATTCTGTCGCAATTAGAATCGTTGGACGTAGTCGGGAATTGTTCTTGGGCAGAATTACGTCGATAATACGAGGCCATATTGGCAGAATGCAAAAAATAGACATGCCGCACACACTAAATACTAAAAGAGAAAGTAATTAATATACAAATATTGATAATTTATTTATGCAAAGTTAATAATATTTCTACGTTTTATAATTTTTCTACTCTATTAATAATTTATTGGGTAAAAATACCGATCAGGGGAGCCCCGATGACCTTGACCTTGACATATATTGTCAAGGTCATGATTCTGAACAACATTCAAAAGGTTTTAGCCGTCGCTCGTTGTTTGTTAAAAAGTTATTAACAAAAAGAGTTTGACAAATATAGCAGATATTTTGAGTACTAAAAGACATAAACGACTAATATGTAAGTGGAAATAGTACATGTATGAACGAAGGAAAGTCATTTAAAGCAGTAAATCGTTGATATATTGAACAGTATTTTTAAAGCAGAGAAAAGTTGGTATAGAAAAGTATGTATATGTACAATTTACGTGTTAGAAAGCGTAAATATAAAGTATTCTCTGCTTTAACCATAATTGTATGATTATAATTGTGCAATTAAAGATAGTTTACAATTATAATCGTACAATTATGTTTAAAGCAGAGAATACTTTATATTTATGCTTTCTAACACATAAAATTGTACATATACATACATACTTTTCAATACCAACTATTCTTTGCTTTAACAAAAAGACTGTTCAATATATCAACGATTCGCTGCTTTAAATGACATTCCTTTGTTCATACATGTATTATTTCCACATACATATAGACCGGAAGCCAGCGACAAAAATCATGTATGATCGGTCCCACGACGAAACTTTTTAGGACGATAGCCGGTGTCATGCGGAACACGAAAACGCAAGTATGGCGGCCTGGAGGTGTCCAGGCATAAAAGAAAACGACACGTTTTCATCAGTATGGCGGACTGTTTGCAACGCGACATCGGTATGGCGCATACGGCCCGCGTACTTTTGCTCACAAATAAACAATATAAAACAAGAATCAGATTGGTGCCCATTCCCCAAAAGCACAGTTTTTTTTAACACATTCAAAAAATTACGCTGCGCAAAGGCGACACCTCCAGGCCGCCATACTTGCGTTTTCGTGTTCCGCATGACATCGGCTATCGTCCTAAAAAGTTTCGTCGTGGGACCGATTATACATGATTTTTGTCGCTGGCTCCCGGACTAATATTAGTCGTTCATGTCTTTTAGTACTCAAAATATCTGCTATATTTGTCAAACTTTTTTTGTTAATAACATTTTAACAACAACGAGCGACGGCTAGAACCTTTTGAAGGTCACTCAGGGTCATGACCTTGACAACATACGTCAAGGTCGAAGTCATCGGAGCTGGCTTCCCTGATCGGTATTTTTACCATTTATTAAATTGTATACGTAAAATTAATTATTATCTTACTCATAAGTGCGATCGTATATAGTTTTGCTATACTACTGTATTTTTCTATGATAGCAATTTCGTTTCCGTTTCTTAATTCGTCATACGTATGTTGAAGTTGTTCCAGTGACAATCTCACCTATCAATAATATTATATGCCATTAGTCTTTATGAGATAGAAGTGTAAGGGTGCATTTTCATTTATCGAAAATATCTAGACGAAACAATAAATCTCCGACTTACAGTATTAGCATTAATCCAGAACGAATTATATTTAATTGCTAAGCAAATAGAGAAAAATGCAGGAGACAAAACCTTTATAATGAGATCTGTTGTACAATCTGAAGCCACAAATGTTGTAAACTGCAAATAACATCTTTATCTAAAAGTACTCTATGTTGTTTTGTGGAAATATTTAAAAATTTTAAATAACAATTTTATAAAAATTGCATATTTGCCATCTATTATTATGCAATTATACTTTTTATTATAACTTTAAATAACAATGTCATTATAACACATGATTATAAAAAAATAAGACGAATTATACGCTTAACACGTAATAAGAAAATATCCCTGTCTTTCTGTATTCTTTCACATAATAAGAAGTAATTTATGAGACGTACCTGAAATGCAATAGAAGTTATTAGAATGCCAAAAAGTAGAATAAATTGAACTTGAGTAAACTTCGATTTGTGATAAGGCCATAAACCAATCGCGAGCAAAAGAAATCGATTGAGCCTAAAATGCTCTGTCTCGAGAGAGATCATTTCTGCGAGCACGAAGCTACACGGAGAAAATTTTATATTAAATTTTACTATAGTGTCGCACCAACTGCGGACCATCAAGAAGTATAAGTTTAAATGCTATGGTCATAACAATTTTACTATAAGACTATATTGTTGCGCCTGCGCTGAGACACCCGTTGCTTGCCGGCTGAATTTGGCTCCGCAAGATGCGAGTCGAAGCGCGCCCCTTGACGACGAGTCGTCATCGATTGATTTGTTGATTTACAACGCCCGCGCCCGGCAGATTTGTTCTCGAGCTTCCGAGCTATACGGACGTGTTCTGATCTTTCTGTATTGTGTTCTGATTAAACCCGAGTTCCTCTTTAAAAGTGTCTACCACCTTCTTTACGCGAGCTCGGGAGTGCGCGGCGCAAACGCGAGCAATCTTTGCGAGTGCTAGTAGTGCCAAGCGCAACATTTCTGGCTGCCCTCCCTCTTCAAGATTGTCGTCCCGACAATTCGGAAGGGCAGCTGTTCAAACGGTAATGTCCCCAGGACTCCGAGACGAACTCCTGCCCTACCCCGAGCTGCTGCTGCGGGTTACCGGGCTGCGCCTCTTCGGATCCTCTTCCACAGGAAGCTCTGGTCCTCCGACCACTTCCTCTTCACGACTTCTTCCGGGGGAGAGCTGGCCAGGCTCCTCCCCCCTGCCGACTTCAGGGCGACTCAGTCGAAACACCGTTATCCGCCCGGCTCAGCCCCCTGGACCCCTTCTAGCTTCTGCCGCTGGCACAGAGAGAACGGTTTCTTTGGATTTAGTAATCCTATTTGTTTAACTTGGATTTTTTAAATTTGAACAACATAATTTTACACCAAATATTATTTTGTTAGATAGAAATTGTGTTGTTTCATTACAGAATTTCATATTGTTTAATAAAAAAAACATTATTATTTAAATAAAATAAAATGTATCTTTAAAACAAACAATATTTTATTTAGTTAGATTCAATATAGTTTCAATGAAACAAAGAAGTTCTTTAATTATATAGCTCAAGCATATGATAAAAAGCACTATTTCTTTTAAACAATTTATTGCTTGTGACAATTATTGTAATGTTTGGATAAAAATCCAAAGTATTTGGCTTAATATCGAAGATGGAGAGACACCTAGCCGCTCTCTGTTGTGTGACTTCTCTAATCTGTGGCCGATATTCATAATATCGTCCTGTGGATACTACATGTGTACTGTGAATAATGTCTTATGAAACTAGCGTATAGCGGTAGCGCGGCGTGCTAGTTGGTAACATCTGAATGTCTACGATCGTGTTTGCCCGCGTCATGACCGTGGCCCGTGCCGCCCGTGCCGCGTAGTAATATCGTCGAACCTCTTGCATATGCCGGTCGTTGTTCGTTGGATGTTGACTGTCGTGTCGTGAAAATGAATGCTACCGACAATGTTACATCATTTTTGGAAGCATGTGATCTAGCGCATTTGTCTTCAATATTTGCTCGTAAGTACATTTTAACAATATCTTTTGTATAACTGATATTTTAGCCTTCCTTGGTGTGAATAAATGCTTGATATAGCTTCCGGGTTGGTGCCACGTCCTTCATGATTTTGTTTCCGACATTTTGTGAACATTCTAGTTTACTTCTTCAGGAAGAGGAGCGATGTCGTACTCTGAAGAAGGGAACTGAAATGTTCACGAAAATCTCCATATTCACAAAACATCTCCACAATCCACAAAAGACGAGCTTTCTAATCCGCGGAAGCTATATATCAAGCATCTTTTGTATAACTGTTATAAAAAGACGATCAGCGAATTCACCACATGCTCATCATCTAATATTTAAATATATTTTTATTCTTTTATAAGTAAATATTTTTTGTGTATTCTGTCTCGTTCTTCCCTTGCCCTTTTCTCTCTCTCTCCCCCTCCCCTTCCCTTACCCCCTATCTTTGTCTCTTTTTCACATTCTCATTCTTTATTGTTTCACTTATCTAATTATGCATCTATTATTTTAGAACATAAAATTATCACCATGGCTTTGCTACATTTACTAACTGATGATGATCTTAAGGAATTAGTTCCTTTGTTAGGAGAACGGAAAAGAATTCAAGCAGCATTGTCAAAAGTTACTCCAACAACAAAAATAGAAAACACAACAATAGACACTAAATCTGAAAATATAGTATTTATCTTATTAAAATATAGTATTTGTGCATTTTGTTGTAACCATTTTTAATAATTAATTTACTGTTCAAATATTTATACGATGATATAATTTCTAGATGCCTCTAGAGAATATAGGAACATAAATAGAACCAGTGGCAAAAAGATCAAAGCTTTTATTATCAACAGAATGCGATATTGCTTCAACGTCGTCAAACATTTTAATAAGTGAAATATCTGAAATTTCTAACAATAGCAGTCATGAAGTACACATTATTAGTGTGGATGATAGAATATTGAAAGCATACGATATCATTAACTTTGATTTAAGAGGCTTGTTAAACAGTCATATAGTAGGAAGAGCCATATTATTAAAATACGATGTTGAAAAATCTATTAACAATAGAGACCGCAATAATTTGTGTGAAATTATTATATGCCATTTTCTAAATGAAGGAAAACAGCTGAATAATGCAACAATAAGCATTCTGGCTAATAAAATAGTAGAAATTTTTGAAGGAGAAAAAAGGTCAACGTATTATGTCAGTCCTATTGGAAAAAATAAATCACGTAATAACAAACCAGAAGTAGCAAGAGGAAAACTAATAGACAAATACAGAAATAAATGGACTATGTTGAGGAAAACTATAGCAATTTCTGAAAAGCCTAAAGTCCAGGAAACGCAAGGTATATTTTAATTGATATAATTTAATTGATATATAAAATTACTAGTCTTTAAATATTACACACACACACACACACACACACACACACACACACACACACACTCTCTCTCTCTCTCTCTCTCTCTCTCTCTCTCTCTCTCTCTCTCTCTTTCTCTCTGTGTGGCTCTCTCTGTCTGTTACTTTACACAAGATTGTATTATATTATTATAAAAATTTCAGACATCTGAAGAAATTCAAGACAGTCAAATATGGTTGAAGCACATTAATGAACCCGAACATGAAGTCATGCATCATTGGAAACTATCTTTTCCTATCAAAAAAATAGAAAACTTTTCATTAAATGAATTTTTTGAGCAGTGGCCGATTTTAAGAACGCAGGCTGCAATTGATTTGGTATATAACATTGGCTTTTTTAATTACTGACTTGATGGTTTTTTTGACTGATCAGATCTTTATAACATTTTACATATTTTAAAAACATATTATGATATATTAATTATATTACAATATACATTTTACTTAAAGGTTTCTGTATAAGTGTGTTTTTTGTCAATACGTATAAATAATTACTAATATTTACATTTAAAAATTGTATTTGTTAATAAATAACTAATTAAGCACTATTTTTATAGGTTTGCATGGCTCCTTTCTCTAATTTAATACTTAATTTTATTCACGAAATAAAATGTTACATGCACTAAACAGCACTTTTTTAATCAATTTTTCTAGATTAACTACGATTTTGAACAAAATTTCAATCACATGAAGGAATTCAATATAAGCCTGAAATTTGAGAATTTTTTCAATTATGTATATGAAAAACGTAAGGCACTTTTGAAAACAACCGACGAATCCTTATTTAATTTGCTTGGAGATCAGCTAACAACAGGTGAATTTTATAGCTACTTTATACAATATTTTATATAAGTGAATCTATATAACTACTTTTTAATTTGCTTATTTTTTATTAAATTTTAATAAAATCATATAAAAATTTAATGATATGTATATAATGCTAAAAATAAATATTTCGTTAATTCCAGATTCTAAAACTGCGATACGCTTATTTTTATTGTCCTTGTTGGTGCCACCTCGCAGTAGAGCAAGAACAAACAAGACCTTTTGAAAAACGTCTGTGTCGGAAACAAGAGATGGACTTTTCATGCAAGTAAAAAGCGCAAGCGATGTTGAATCTGCTAAGCAAAAAAAAAATTTATTGGTAATTATTTACAAAAAGACCCCACCCGCCAATGACCTTGACCTTGACATATGTTGTCAAGGTCACTCTTCTGAGTGACCTTCAGAAGTTTATAGCCGGCGGTCATTGTTTATTAAAAAGTTATAAACAAAAAAGTTTGAAAAATATAGCAGTTATTTTGAGTATTGAAAGGCATAAACGACCTTGACCTTCACATATGTTGTCAAGGTCACTCTCCTGAGTGACCTTCAGAAGGTTTTAGTTGGCGGTCATTGTTTATTAAAAAGTTATAAACAAAAAAACTTTGGTGGGGAAAGTTATTTAAAGCAGTTAATTGTTGGTATATTGAAAGGAAAGTTATTTAAAGCAGAGAATAGTTGATATATTGAAAAAGTTCATACACTATTTTATGTATTAGAAAGCGTGAATACAAGTATTCTCTGTTTTAATCATGGCAAAAACATGTTAAACCTTTGTTAAAGCAGATAATAGTTGCTTATTGACAAAACCTATAGGTTAGTGACGCGCTTTACAAGTATGTGCTTTCTAAGTTTAAGCACATACAAAGCACATACTTATAAAGCGCACCACTAACCTATAGGTTAATGACGCGCTTTACAAGAATGTGCTTTGTAAGTTGAAGCACATACAAAGCTTTACAAGTATGTGCTTTGTAAGATGAAGCACATACTCTCTATTATCTGCTTTAACTTTTCTTTCAATATACCAACAATTCGCTACTTTAACTAACTTTCCTTTGTTCATACATGTACTATTTCCACATAAATATTAGTCATTTATGTTTATTAGTACTCAAAATATCTGTTATATTTTCAATTTTTTTTGTTAATAACTTAATCGCATTTAATATACAATTTATCAACAATTTACTGCTTTAAATGTTGTGTTTTGGTAAAACAGCGACTTTCTCGCGAAATAAAGTATTCTCTGCTTTAAAAAAAAAACGTAATATTAGTGGTTTATGCCTTCCAATACTGAAAATAGCTGCTATATTTTCAAAACTTTTTTTGTTAATAACTTTTTAACGAATAATGTCCGCCGGCTAAAAACTTCTGAAGGTCACTCAGGAGAGTAACCTTGACAACATATGTCAAGGTCAAGGTCATTGGCGGGTGGGGTCTTTTTGTAAATAATTACCAATTTATTTTATGTTTAAGAAGGGTTTAACAGTTTAGCCATATATTATAGTAGTTGGTCCCAGTTTATGTAACATCCATTCTTTTTATGTTGTTATTGAGCACAAAAATTATCAAACATCAACACTTCTCGCTGCTTTGCAATTTTGTTTTCAAGTATATTTTGTTTTAGACGTTAAGTATACACCAGAAAGCCAGCATCTGTGGTTTTTATTACAGTGGGAATTATTTAATATTACATCTGAAAAAGATACAAAAATTCCGTTTCTAAATGATATATTACAATATAATAAGTAATTACGTAGATATAACAAAGTGAATAATCTTTGAGCAAATCTTTATTAACTGTTGTTAAAGCAACTGGTGTTTTATTATTAAAGTACCTACACATTTTAAAAATGCAAAATAAAAATATGATTTGTTTTGAATGCTCAAAGGCATATTTAGATGTTGATACTTTAATACAGCATATTAGATATTTTCACCCGTTCTTACAAAGTTTTGTTTGTAAGCAGGAAAATTTTTGTCGTACTTTTCCTCTTTTAAGTAGCTTTAAAAAGCATTTAACTAAAAATCACACAGAAGATGAGCTTTTACAATCAGATGCAGAAAAACAAGCTGAAGTGTTTAATGTTCGCAATATTTCCAACTATCGGATTACTCCAGATTCTTCTACTGATACGTCTAATAAACCTAATGTTTCTAAATTTTCTGACGATGAAGCACTTGATATTTTGCAAATGGTTTAGAATGGTATTGTACGTTTTATGGCGAAAATGTATAGTAATTCTTCTTTGCCTCGAAATATTATTTAATGTATAATAGAGGATACAAAAGAACCATTTCAAATTGTGTTTGTTTATATAGAATCTATGTTAAAAAAGCAACATTTAGTTAAAGATACCTTGAATAAAATATCTACTGTTTTTAAAGATATCAAAAATATATTTGAAAAATTACAAACTAAACGTAAGAGGTTAAAATTTCTGGAAAACAGTAAGTGTTACATTAAACCAAGTTCTTTCTTTATAGGAGAAAGGTCAGTTCTTGCAAAAACGAATAATTTTTTTGAAGCAAATATGGTTGTTGAAAATTGTGAAGGACAAATAATACAGTTACGTGAGATTTTGAAACAATTTTTACAATTGCCAAATGTATTTCACGATATTATTTCATATATGAGAAAAGAAGAAACTCTATGTGACGAGAATGTACGTACTAGCATTTTACAAGGAACTTTGTGGGGACAAATAAAACTTAAATTTAAAAATAAAATAGTATTTCCACTATATCTTTTCTATGATGATTTCGAACCTAATAATCCTTTAGGTTCGAAATCTGGAATATATAAAGTGAGTGCAGTGTATATTTCCCTGGCTTCTATACCTGTTAAGTATGCTTCTTTATTAGAAAATATATTTTTAGCGCAACTTAATTTTTCTGCTGATCGAACGCAATATGGTAATAAAAGCATATTTAACAAAATAATTCAAGAACTGAAATATTTAGAAACTGAAGGCATCGAAATACAAACATCTTCAGGAGAAAAGATCCGTGTATACTTCACGTTACTATTAATTCTGGGAGATAACTTGGGTTTAAATTCTATTTTAGGTTTTGATGAAAGCTTTCAGTCTAATTATTTTTGTCGATTTTTTAAAACTCACAAAAATGAAACAAAATATTAAGTAGTGGACAATGAAGAAGATTTACGTAACATTGAAAATTATAACGATGATTGCTTGTCTCTTTCATTTGGAATTAAGGAAGCATGTATTTGGCACGAATTGTCAAATTTTTATGTTACGAGTAACTTATCTTGTGATTTAATGCACGATGTCTTGGAAGGAGTTCTACGATATAATATGGCCGAAATAATAAATTACCTTATTAAAAAGAAATATTTTTCACTTGAACAATTGAATGAGAGAATTAAATATTTTAAGTTTCTAGATTGTAGATACAGGTAATCCAATACCTTCCATTATTTTAACACATTTAAAGAAAAAATGTCTAATAATGTCTGCATCTGAAATGTTAGCTCTGGTTATTTATTTTGGTATTTTGGTTGGCGATTTAGTTTCTTCGTCTGAAACTGTGTGGAATTTTTATATACTTTTACATAAGATGTTAGATATACTTCTTTCTAAAACAATTTCTAATTCTTCGATATCTTATCTCAAATATCTAATTAAAGAACATCATCGACTTTACTGCAGTTTATTTGAACAAACTTTAAAACCTAAATTTTATTTACTTGTTCAGTACCCTACAATTATGAAAAAAGTGGGTCCAGTGCGACATATCTGGGTTATGCGATATGAAGGATTTTGTAAACAACTAAAATCTACAGCTAAAATTGTTACCTCTCGTATTAATTTACTTTTAACATTATGTATTAAGCAACAACTGAAGTTTTGTTATAGAATTTTAAGCAAAAAAGGATTACCTAGTGCTATAGAATATGGACACTTTATAGGCAAAATACACGATATAAAAGAAATAAAATTACTTTCTATAATGAACACTTCTAGGGTTGCTTTCTCTGAAGAAGCGAATATTTTCGCTTCAGTCAAAATTGATAATATTAAGTACAACTTAAGAAATGTCGTACAAATTAATGATACTGAAACTGATTGTCTTTTGAAATTTGGACTTCTTCTATATATTATTTCTGACAAGACATTTATTAGTTTTATTTTGTCGCCAATTACGACAACTGCATTCCGAGATCATTTACAAGCATATGAAGTTGAAATACATGAAGATGTTCAATGGTATTCTGTAAAGTGGGAAGATTTACCAAATAAATTCCCTTATAACATACATATTATGGGTAATGGAAAAAGTTATATTGTACCTTTACAATGATCTGAAGATAAATATTTTCGTTTTTTTTTTCTTTAAATAAAAAGTCCAATTTCAAAAGCAGGATGAAACAGAAAGTTAAGGCTTTATGTATTAGATTTTAACCCTTAACTAGCACTACGGGGTGTAAAACACCCCAAAACGGATTTCGTCAACTTTAGGCATTTTTCTCGGTCGGTTAATCTATGAATTTCGCATCGCAGTGCCATTTGTCGTTAGTTCGAGTCACCAATGACACATTCCAATACGTTCCACCTGGCAGAAATCGTTAGTGTCCTTCCAAACACAATTCGAATCAAACGTGAAAAATTGCTGGGGTGCTGAATATCCCAAGTGCAGGTTCCGTGATTTGGTATTGAAAAAAGTTGTTTTTATTTTACATTTGTAGTGACTCGACGATGTTGTATGAACGTAAATATCCCATAAAAAGTTGAAATAATTTTTTTCGTACAATAACCTAACATAATTTCATGCTTAGATGGAGTGCGTTTTACGCAGTTGAACAATAAATTACAATAAATAACAATAAATAACAATAAATTATAATAACAATAATTATTATAACAATAAATAACAATATATTATAGTTTTGGAAAATATAAAGACTTTCTATGAAAATCTCTTACAGTAAAATTGATTATCCCTGACTTAAACATAAAATAAAAATAAGTTTTCTTATAAAAATCAAGATTTCGATTCAGAAAAAAGGGGCACAGGCGATCATGAAAATAAATACCTTTTTTTAAATACCCACTACAATTATAATTTTTTTCGTAAAGTACTCTATCTCAAGAACATCGTGTTAAATTTTTATCAAAAAATATTTATTTTTGACTGAGATATGATTTTTTTAGCAAAACAAGCCATTTTTCGTAACAAATTTTTTTCAAGAATTTTTTTAAAGCCTTAAAACTAAAAATTTCATACTTTAGACTAATGGGTCTCATTTTCAAATGTTTAATGTATGTACTTGATTTTTTTCAAGCTTATTGGAGCCTCCATTTCGCCGTACCGAACGTTTAAAGTGTGTGGGGGTGTACAACACCCCCGTGTGCAGGTAACGTTATTTCGCGGACGTGTGCTAGTTAAGGGTTAAGATAAAACTATATTACATTTAAGATAAAACAAAGAATTGACATTTTTATGTCGTTTATATAATATATAGATTATATTATATATTATATTATAATATATAGATCATATTATATATTATATTATAATCATCATCATCAATGGCGCTACAGCCCAAATCGGGCCTTGGCCTCCTCTTAGTTAGAGGTTTCATAATCGCTTTAAATTCAGATGTGCGGGTGATTAGCCCACAGCACCCTGACATGGTGGATACTGCCATATAGTATTTGGATCAACGGTTTAACGTCTCTTCCGAAAGACGGAGCCCAGTTTTTCCCATTTGAGAATTTTTCTCGCATGGGGGGCGCAGTTTCTGGAAATAAATTCCAGTGTACTCAAGTGAACTCGAACCCGGTTCTCCGGATTGTGAGTCTGGCGCTCTACCACTAGACCACACTGCCGCCCATTATATTGTAATATATAGATTACATTTTAAATAAAATACGTTTTTCTACATATATGCATCCTTTTCTCTTTATTTTGGTCTGTTATCTTTTATTATTCATAAGATTTTAATAACTTATTTGTTATAATTGCAGTAAATATCTCAATCTCTTTTGCAAAACTTTTTATAGAAATTATATAGCAGTCTTTAATAAACAAATTCATCATTTATGGATGTCTGGATGAAACAAACTCATGGAAGACACGGCAACCATTTAGAATCCAGATTAAGTACTAGTAATTATTATTAAACATTGAATTTTTCATATGCAGATTGGTGGAAAAGAGCAATTAATAACTAAGATTATGTTATTTATACTGCAACATATGTTAGGTATAAATATGTTAGATATTATAAGTAACATAATCTTAGTTATTAATTGCTCTTTTCCACCAATCTGCATATGAAAAATCCGATATCTATAGTATTATTTTGTTTAAAACAGAATATTATTTAAGACAAACTACGCGGAACTATTTGAATGAAACAATTGGACATTTGGAATGGCAATAAAATGGTTCAAGTAAAATAATAAAGTTCTTTATACTAATAATGGGGTTGTTTAAACTAAACGGTTAAGTTGTTTACACGGAACAATAAACTTCTTTAAGTAAAAGAAACAATTATTTGGGTAAAAAATAAATCTTTTTTCTCGAAAAAAATACATTGTTTCAATAAAACAACAACATCTTTAGGTCAAATAAATCTTATTCTCTTATTAAACAAATATTTTATTTGAAGTAAAGCTATTCATTATTTGAAAAATTAAACAATCGTATTTGTTGAATCAAAAATTTGTTTGTTTGGCCTATTCCAAAAGATGTTTGAATCTAATAAAATTTATTAAATCCAAAGAAATCGTTCTCTCTGTAAGACACACTTCCAAAAATTTGAAATTAGAAGTGTTGAAAATTTTGCACAATTATGATATTTTGCGGAACGCTTATGAGAACAACTTACATGATAAGAATAATGTCTATAACGAAGAAGTTTTCGACGATTTAAAAATTGGGAACATTTCATCTATTCGTTGTGCAGCCCATACCATGCATTTGGCAGTCAATGATTTTTTGAAGAAAACAAATATTGAGTCGCTCATAAATAAAGCAAGAGATTTAGTAAAATTACTTTGTACTCCAAAGCACAGGATGAACTTGTCGCAAAACAACTTAAAAGAACCATTTATCGATGTAATAACGCGTTGGAATTCAACATATAATATGTTGGAATGTCTTACAGCATTAAAGAATTACTGTGACAACAAACGTGATTGCCAAGAAGTCTTTAATAGTGTACATTGGATAAATATATCAGAATTGATCAAAGTGCTAGCACCAATGAAAGCAGCATCTTTGAAACTATAAGAGCTTCAGTTACCTCTAGGTGATTTTGTAAAAATTTGGTGGAAATTAAAACTAAATGTGAAGTCAATGGCATCTCCATATTCAGCTCTACTTTATGAAATCTTAGAAAATCGTGAGCGATTAATACTAGAAAATGATACAGTATTATCGGCAATTTTTTTGGATCCCCGTCTTAAAAGACTTTTAAATGTAGAAAAAAAAGCTTTCACAATCACAGCAAGGACAGCCTAACTTTCGCAGAACAAAATACTCAACAGGAGGAATCACTTCTTACTTTCAATTCGACATTGATCAAATCAAATAATGACAGTAATAATAATAGTACGAGTAATATAACATCTAAAACTAATCTGGGCAAATATCTGGAAGAAATCGATTAGTATACTTCCTCGTCTGATGAAAAAAACGAAGATCATTCGGAATTACAAGCAGCTTTACTTGAAATTGAAACATACAATCCGAAAAGAGTTGACTTACAAGTAAACATATTAGACTACTGGATTGATAATAGATTTAAAAGACCGTTTCTAAGTCAATTGGCAATAGCAGTTCATAGTGTTCCTGCTACACAAGTTAGTGTGGAACGGGCATTTAGTGCTTTGAAATTCATTCTCAGTGACATGAGAACAAATATTAATGAAAATAATTTGGAAAACATCTTACTTTTAAAGTTAAATACTGAACAATAAATGTAATTATACTAATTATTGTTTATTTTTTCGTACGAGGCTTTGTTTTCAAAATTAACGATTTTTAAAATCTATCAAGTACACGTGCACTTCACTATGTCAAATTATTGTTTGTTTCTTCAAATTTCCTCTTATATACTGATCGTAAAATAAAAGATATAAAGAATTGTAACCTGTTTCTTTTTCTATGTCTATCCTGCCTTTAATTCCTTAAATAATATTAATTAAAACAAGAAAAGTTCTAACTTTTATAATTTACAAGTTAAGAATTTTTTAATCAACTTTAACTGGCAATATTCAATCATCTTTCCGAAATGAACGTTGAAAAACTGCGAGCCGACCAGATTTGTCAGATTCACACAGCACGTTTTCAGATCAAATCGAGACGATGAATTCGACAATGGATTTTGGTCAATTTAAATAGTTTTTAATTTATATTGCGAAAAATATTACCCCAGCCAGGGTTCGAACCTGGAACCTCCCGCATTCCGTTCGGGCGTCGTAACCAATTCGACTACCGGGGCATGTGGTAATATTTGTCGCAACAATACATATTAAGATGACTTCTAAACAATAATTAGATGGAACACCGATATTTTTGTCAAAGGTGTGGGTATAATAACAAGTAATACATTATTCATTTTGCCAGTGATAATTAACAATTAACAAGTTAAGAATTTTTTAATCGACTTTAACTGGCAATATTCAATCATCTTTCCAAAATGAACGTTGAAAAACTGCAAGCCGACCAGATTTGTCAGATTCACATATCACGTTTTCAGATCAAATCGAGACGATGAATTCGACCATGGATTTTTGTCAATTTAAATAGTTTTTAATTTAAACAAACAAGTAAAGGACACTGAGAGTTGACGCGGTTTTTGATGCGTTGAAATATCAGATTACTGATTTATTCATTCATTGTACATTCAATCCGTACGTTTCGGCTCAGGATTGAGCAATCTTCAGCGATATAAATTAATATTTGATCAAGTTCTCCATTATACCCAAATGAGTTTCATGATTGGAAGATCCAGAAACGATGTTAATTTGTAAATGACTACGAGATTAAAATCTGTAAATCCCAATTGAATTATAATGATGTTGTTGTTAAAAATAAATATGATTAACTCACCAGATAGTCAAGAGAACGAGAACATTACACAGAAAGACATTATCAAAGAATCAGGTACAAAGTTTTATCCGAAACAGCACATATAAAGAGATTCCGAAATAACGGTCTTGTCAAGAGGGCGCACACATGGTAAATGACAATATGATGTATGTCGCAGGTCAAATCGACTAACATAACAAACAAAGAGAGATACTCGAAAAACGTGAAATTAATAAGACAAGATCAACAAATTTATATATAGGGTGTATAAATAATTTAAAATTAAAATTAAAATTAAAAAATGAAATAACTGTCGACATACAATATTAATGGGCAAGGTTTACAATTTGTTTAACATGGATACATATGCATGATGTAAAAATTCTGTATCTGTTTGAGAGTTAAGACTGTTCTTTTCAAGTTTGATGTAGGCCATTTCGGAGACTAGTCGTTTTTAAAAAAATCTCTCCTTATCCAAGATCTCCACATTCTCCCAATCAAATTCATGGTTGAAGTTGTTTCTGTGTTCATTAATTACTGTTTGCTTTGATGTATTTTGATGTTCGGAAATTCTCGTTTTTACATAACTGTCTCAAAGTTTGGCCGACATATGAAGCCTCACAATTTTTACATGAGATTTTATATACAATGTTCTTATTTGATTAGATTGGGAGAGTGTCCTTCTGTACTTTAACAAAACTACGTAGTTTATTCAGACTAAAGAAAGAGAGATTAACATTCAAATCCTTCGTAACATTTTTAAATTTTTCCGAAATGTTAGAAACATATGGGATAGTGAACCAAGAGCGCTTTTTATTATTATCATTAGTAGGCGTAGGATCATCAGCCTGTCTGCGTGTACATTTGTTAAGAAGAGACCTCTAGTATTAATTTTATTAAAAATAAAAGATAGTGGATAGTCATTCTTTAAGAGAATATCTATTATAAATTTAATATTTTTGGAGTGGAATTTAGGGTGTGATAATAGGAATGCTCTATCTACCATGCCCATTATTGTGCCTCTCTTCTGGGAGCAAGGGTGTTGTGACATAAAATTGAGGTAGCGGCCTGAAAACGTAAGTTTATATGAAACCAGTCAAATTCCAAATAGTTATTGTTTTTCATGATGGTTACGTCTAAGAAATTCAATCTGTCGCCTCCTATTTCTATGGTAAATTGTAACCTTGGATGAATAGAATTAAATACGTTAAGCACTGTGTCAATTTCTTCGGGAGGTACGGCCATAGCCATGTCATCTACATATCTCCGGTAAAAAGGTAAAATAAACGTAAGCAATCGCAACGCCTTGTTCTCTAAATCCTGCATTACAATGTCAGCGGCGGTGGGGGACAACGGTGAGCCCATGGGGGAAGTTTTTAATTTATATTGCAAAAAATATTACCCCAGTCAGGATTCGAACCTGGAACCTCCCGCATTCCGTTCGGGCGTTGTAACCAATTCGACCACCGGGGCATATGGTAATATTTATCGCAATAACACATATTAAGATGACTTCTAAACAATAATTAGATGGAACACCGATATTTTGTCAAAGGTGTGGGTGTAATATGAGTTAAATGTTATTATTTATAATAGTTTTATTAATTTATTTGTACTTTGTTTGTTTTGCTACTCTATTGTGAATTTTTTCTCTGGTAAAAGGCTGCAACATTTTAAGCATTTAAATAGAATTACTGTATTTTTAAGAATCAAATATATACATTAATTGATACAATATATACATCTCCACTTCCAAAAAACTAACCTAACCCAACCCGATTGTTGTGTGGGTGGAACATAGACTTATATTCTATATAAGTCTATGGGGTGGAAAAGTGCGTGCGTGATGCAGCAGGTCCCGCCCCCCTGCGGGAGGCTCTACTTCCAAAAAGACTAATTAAGGGTCGGCAGGAGACACGGGGAGACGCCTATCGGCCGGCCTGGAATTACGGATTCGTAATAACAAGATTTTAGCCAAAATACCGAATAAATCTTATTCAATTTAGGATATTCTTAATCAGTAAGCTCATCCGTAGTGCGCTAAAGAGCTATTTTATGAAAAAAAGGTAAAAATAAAAAATTTTAATAAACGGGGGAATGGGCAGCTAGCAACGGGTAAGGTTGGGTTAGCCGCGAGTCCGTATTTAATTTATTATAAATTTTTAAGAGCAAAAATGCAAAATCGGGCTCTTTAGCGCACTACAGATGAACTTACTGATTAAGAATATCCTAAATTGAATAAGATTCATTCGATATTTTGGCTAAAATCTTGTTATTAAGAATCCGATACGGTTCTCACTAGATCTAAGAAGCTGGGGAAATTTTCGTGGTAACATACTGACTGCTTGACAAGAAGAGAGCATCATTCCATCTTTGTCTCTCTTACATCGCATATGTAGTAGCGTCCATGTACAAAGTACAAACACTAATACGTGAGCACACGGATGCAAATATTGAGAGATAATGTCAGCAAAAACCGGCTATCATATTATTTTTATTTTTTTTGTATATGTATGCACATGTAAAAAAAGAATAAAAATAAAGATAATTTTGAAAAATAAGAAGAATCTATTTGTGTGTGTGTGTATGTATAATTAAAAATTAATAAAAAAATTAAAAAATTAATTTATTTTATATATATATATTTTATATCATAAAAAAACATAAAAACATAATTTGTGAAAAAGTACAAATAATACAACCGGATTCCATTTCGTGCGGAATTTATGCTGCGGCTTTCGCTACAACTGTAGCCTTGAAAGGAAATCCTTGTAATGAAAAATATTCAACTGACGTAAAATGCATGAGACGTCATTTATTTAAAATTCTAGAAAGCAAAAAATTATTGCCTTTCCCAAATTAATATTTTTCATTATTTAACATCTTTGTAAGCTTTTATTGCTGCCATTATGCAAAAAGAAACAACGATAAAATAAGATGGTAGAAGTTATCTGCAATCGTCATTGTATAGAACATATACTATAGTAACATAAAAATTTCGGAGAGACG
The DNA here is from genome assembly GCA_035220615.1 of Leptothorax acervorum. Taxonomy (NCBI): domain Eukaryota; kingdom Metazoa; phylum Arthropoda; class Insecta; order Hymenoptera; family Formicidae; genus Leptothorax; species Leptothorax acervorum. The sequence goes on along the minus strand of JASTWQ010000175.1, from coordinate 391,415 downwards.
ATAAAAGAATATTGGTTGCGTTCTCACGGAAATGGGCGTTGGAGGGGCCCATTCTATAATCTAAATATTTAATTTTTTTTAAATAATATTAATATTTGTTATATTAAAATATTAATTATTAATTATTAATAATATTATTATTTATTATTATTAATGTAATTTTATACATTATATTGTAGTTTTGAAAATAGTGCACTGCAAATTAGATCGCAATTTAAACTGAGGTGATTGCGTCGCAAAGTGTTAAACTCAGATAAGTTTTGCTTTGCAATGTACTATTTTCAAAACAAATATATAATAATAGATAAAAAATAAATTATATTAATGAGCTTGCATGTAAAAGAACAAGAAATATTTTATAAAGTATACTTCCCATAATATGGTTGAGGTCACTTTGCGACGCAATCATAACTCAGTTTAAATTGCGATCCACTCGATTTATTAATTCGTATTGTTTATTACTAATTAACATTATAATATCATATAACATTGTTTTACTTTCAGATTTAATAAATAATTTCTTTTATTATATTGATATTAATCTATGTACGTAGAGTTATTTATTGTTACACAGAGATTAGACTTGACATGTCTGAAGGGCGGATCACTTTAAACGAAGAGGCGTGGCTAGCGTTGAATCAACGCCATTATATTGCAGCAGGTAATGTATGCACAATGGAGATTTTAGTGAGTAGGAATCTCACACTACCCCGAAAAACCGGGGTGCCTTTTGAAGGTTTCCTCCACTTACAAAAACAAAAAATCCATCCCAGTAAACACAAGGTAACATAACATCAATGATCATCATTAATATTCATAGTTTTGCATGCAATTTTTTTTATATTATCTGGTACACCTTTTTTTCTAATTAAACTGATTGCTAATATATCTTTTAATATGCATAAAAATATATTTTTAAATTCTTAGTGCTTCTGCATGATAGTGCAATAACTTCAGATTTTTTGCCATCACCTATTACTTCAGACTATCAATCTATTACTGAAAAGAAAGCTGTAGATTTAAAACAAGTAATGGAGAATTGTGAATAATATGAGGTTTCCAACGCTGAGCTTTTTATGTAAACTCTTTCAAGCAGAGGGTAACGCAGCTGATGAACAGTATAGATAACATAACTGAATAAAAATCTTAATTATTACAACATAATGATATTAATAATTAAGATTTTTATTCAGTTTGTTATCTATACTGTTCATCAGCTGCGTTACCCTCTGCTCTGATGCTAAGACTGAGTGTATATTTTCCTATATAAAGATAGAATAAAGGCCGTAGCCGGATAAGAAGGGTCAATGTGCCTCCACACGGATTATGCTCACTTTTTTGCTTTGATTGCTATCAGTGTTTCTTACAATTTAGTCAAATATTAGCCTTTAACATTGAACTGTTTTGCTGTAAAAAATAAAAATTTTGAAAATAATTCATATCTTTTGATCGGCTTAATCGATTTTGATGAAATTTTAATATGTTGTAGATATCATTGACACATTTGTGGAAAATTCGGGAAAGGTTTATGATGACAGAAACATTGATAAAAAAATAAATAAATGTTCTTGATTTTTTTCAGTCCCGATATCTTTCTTGTACAATTACGAACTAGGAGATAGTGATGAAACGACTTTATGGAATCCACTATAGCTAGGGGTTCCCGTCGGGTAACACAATAGTTTCGCTCCGGTTTGCTAAGCACCCGACTAAAATAAGCAATTACCCTTTCCTCCCCCTCCTGTCTTTGCGAAAGAACCGCACCGATGCCAATATTAGAAGCATCAGTATCTAAAATAAATTCCTTTTCCCCTTTTGGAAAAGCAAGAACCAGGGCTGAAGATAAAATCCGTTTCAGCTTCTCGAAAGCCTCTTGGCATTCCTTTCCCCAAACGAATTTGGAACGATTCTCCGTAAGTGCGTACAGAAGTTTAGCTAAAGAGGAGAACCCCTTAACATATTTGCGGTAATATGAACAGAATCCCAGAAAATAGTGGTTTACTATATGGGACCGTCCAGTCTCTTACCGCGGAAATCTTCCCGGGCTCTGTGGTTATGCTCTCCGCCGAGACTATATGCCCCAAATATTTAACTTTCTTTACAAAGAGAACACACTTTTTAGGATTTATTTTTAGGTTTACTTTGCGAAATCGTTGAAAAATCTTTTTTAAATTCTCAAGCATCTCCGAAAAGCTCTTCCCGAAAATAATCACATCATCTAAATAAACTAAACAAATTTTCCACAAAAATTTCTCTAAGACCTTTTCCATTAAACGCTGAAATGTCGCGGGGACATTACAAAGACCGAAAGGCATTACAGTAAATTGCCATAACCCGTTCCCAACGGAGAAAGGGGTCTTTCCGCGGTCTTCTGGCCGAATTCTTACTTGCCCTCAGTACCCGCTTTTTAAATTCAAAACAGAAAACCAAATGTTACCTGAGAGATGGTCGAGGATATCGTCTATCCTAAGGATTGGATAGGAATCTTTTTTGGTAATAGCGTTTAACTTCTTATAATCCACACAAAATCTTATTGATCCATCCTTTTTCCTCACTAAAACGGCCGGCGAAACCCAAGGACTTTGGGATTCCTCAATCACTCCCTGTTCCGTCATGTCCTCTATTATTTGGCTTACTTCGCCACGCATATGAATTGGAATGCGACGAAGGACCTGCTTAATAGGGGAGGAATCTTCCACATTTATGTTATGACAAACAACATGACAATTACCAGCAATAATCTTATCGGAAAACACATCCTGATATTCATGTAAAAAGAAAAGGAAAACGTCCCTCTGAGTTTCACTGAGGTTTTCAGAATCTTTCATAAAAAGTTCATTTAAAAAGGGAGACTTTTTTTAAAAAATCTACTACACGAGAACAATTAAAAGTCTCTTTCTCCTTAAATTCAAAACTTCCTAAGGAAGACTCAAAAATATTTTTCAAATTAACCTTCTCAAGAAAATCAACTCCCAACAGTCCCAACAGGCATTCGTCACTAATATTCGCTACAAACATTGACATTTTAAGAGAAAATTTTCCGATTTGAACGTTTACAACAACTTTATATTCAAAGGGGACTCTTTCCCCAGTAGAATATCTCAAATTATATTCCTTAAATTTAATTTGTTCTTTATTCTTTTCTATTAATCCTCTGCTAACAATTAAAACATCGGAGCACGTATCGATTTTAAAAGAGCAACGTTTTCCATCCAGAAAATCATCATAACAGAAATCTTTCTTGTCTAACTTATGTCTAACAAAACGCTTAACAAGCGGGGCATTATTCGCGCGGGTCAAACTCACCTCGCCGAGCTCGATTAATTAGAGTTTTCCTTTTTTTCGGGACATTCAAAACGGAAATGTCCCGTTTTCCCGCACGTCCAATTCCCTCCGGCTGGCGCCAAATTGGCCGCCTCGCCGGTTTCCTCCCTGCCCCTTTCCAGCTACTTTCTGTTCCCCCTCCTTCTTTACTCCAGCATTACTCTTTCGCATATCTCCATCATTACTCTTTCGCATACCTTTTCCCTCTCTTTTTTCATTATTTCTAAAGAAATTTTCCCCCTTTCTTTCAAAATTGTCTCCTTGAATTAATTTAACTGCTTTCGCTCTCTCTATGGCTGTTTTAAGAGAAATTATTCCCTCCAGCTGGAGGGTCCTTCTTACAAAACCATTGGTTAACGCAGAAATAAATTGAGAGCAAGCAATTTTGTCACAAACCAGAAAAGGGCACTCGGGGTACGCTAACTGGGCCAATCCCTCTAAATCGGACCCAAGTTCGGCAAAATCCTCCCCAAATTTCTGTCTTCGATTAGTGAACTAACAAGGGGAGTTTGTATCCGGCAGTCTGTAATCACCGATTTTAATGAGCTTTTGTGGGTTTTATTCACTTATACTTAAATTTTGTCAAAGCCGTAGGACCTACTATTCAGGCATTCTCGAGAAAATAACGATCAAATTTTTTTAATTATAAATATAAAATTTATTATTTATTACAAAAACCTATTTACAATAAATTTACGACTGTTTTGAAAAAATTTTACATCTTTTAGTGTGATATTTGTCGTAAAAGCAGTTAAACATAGACCTAGTTTACACCGAGCACTTGGTACGCGTATTAAGTACTATATCCGTATCAAATCGCTTGATACGCTCGGTATAAACGCTCGCGGATTACTTTAGTGCGCTCTGGTCTGATACTCCTCAATCGCGAGTATCAGACCAAGTTGATACGCGTATCAAAAGATGTCAGCGCGCTGTAAACGCTTGATTCGATTCAAATTGGATCAAGTACGTATACCGCCGCTGCTGACTGTTGTTAGATTGAGGTTAAAGTTAGAATATTTTATAGGTATGTACAAGATGAATTAATAATTATAAGTTGTTTAATAACTTGTGATATAGTTTCCAAAAAGTTCCTTTGTTCTTTACAAGTTCTTAAAAAGTCGTTTTTATTTATAGATATAATATAAATCATTAATTAAATAAATAGTTTGTTGTGTATGCAGGAAATATAAATATTTTTCCATTAATCTCAAAATGCGATATTAATTATGATAATTACTATAACTGTGAATTAGTGGTAGGTTTATGAGACAAACTTTGAATATTTTATGATAAAATATGTGGTGTACTGTACACATATAAAAGCTGTAATAATGTTACATACAAAAGGATGCACAAATTAAAGAAATAAAAGATATAAAAAGATGTTAAAATTATATTATTTAATTCGAATATACAGATGAGAAAATAATACCGAAATCACTGAAAACATTGGACTTTATCTGGATTAAAAACCTAATCTAACCTGTTGTGAGATGGAACGGTGTAAACAGGGATGTATCAAATGTTTAGTCCGCACCAACTTGATACGCGTACCAACCGATTTAACGGTGTAAACTAGACCATAGTACCAAGGAGATATAAGAATAGAGTACGCAAGTCATATGCTAGCACGTAAGAGGCTGCGATATAGGAATAGAAAAAGAACGCTGCATATAGGCCCCTTCTGTCTTTGTCTATGCGCGCATGCGAGACAAAGACAGAAGGGGCCCATATGCGTAGCTTTCTCTTTCTATTCCTATATTGCTTTTTCAGCTCGCTCGCGTACTCTATTCTTATATCTCTTGTGACGTGACTTAGTCACGTCCGACATCCTGACCGCAACTTCGCCATTGGCGTTGAACGTGTTCGGACGTGTTTCGACCGTTGGGATTTTTTGAGGACCGCAGGGGGAAGTGATCCGCGCAATTCTTTGGGCATAGCGCACCCACGGCAACCCGAGCTCAACACCGCGGACACACACACACACACAGATACGTACACAACACCTTGAAGATACCGCTAATTATATAGTTCAATTATATTTACACACATATACGCACACATACAGACTGAGGGGGATTGCAGTATACCTCCCTCTCCCCGGCGTGCTGTGTCCCCGGGATTTTGAAGATCTACGATAGACTCTTCGTCTTGCACGTTTGTATTACCCCATCCCCGGCGTGCTGTGTCCCCGGGACAAGAAGAGGATCCAACATTCGATTTTAGCAAGATTTGTGTTAGAATTCATATTAGACAAAGTTTACGGGCCGTATTGACCTCCGTTAGGAGGCAGGAGCCTGAGCAAATTAGAAGAAGAAGAAGACATCCTGACCGGCGGGGCGGCCGAGGGAAAAGTTCGGGGATGGCGCCTCTCCCGGGGAGGAGGCTGTCTCTCTGTTTCGGCAGGCTTTCGGCGCTTTCGGGCGATTTTGTGTATGATTTCGGGTGTGATTTCGGGTATGATTGCGTGTATTCGTGTGTGATTGTTGCGACTTAGGAAAGGCGGGCAGATGGTGCCGAGTGTGTGACCAGCTTCTCGCGATGTATGAGGACATTCGAGTAAGGGAACGAGGAAACAACTGCAGCAAGGATGTGCCGACGGGCGGGTTACGTTCGGGCCTTTCGCCGAGTAATTGCGGCAGAGCGTCTCGCGGGGCAAGCGCTAAACTCCTACGATCGACGCCATTCTGATGGAGGGACGCGGAGGACCCGCGTCAAGGATGCCGAGATGAGGGCCTCCAGCCGGGGGTGTCGTCGCCGCTGAGGAGCCCTCGGGCTCGCGGAGCGAGCGGACGACCCTACAAGAAATGTGAAGGATGCCTACCGGGTAGGGAGCGTACCGCATACCAGTCAACGTGGCCATGGCCTGGCATGTTCTGTGGGCCAGCCTGGCGGACGGGACACCGGTCATTCTAGTCGCGGCCCAGCCGGACTATCGAAAGACCATCTTAAATCTACCGCGGTTTGGCAGACCGAATTCCGAGCGTCAAGGGCGGCGCTCGAATCGGATGGATGGATCGCGCAGGGCGGATCGACGTGGGGACTGTCGCGGGCTTGGTGCGCAGGTGTGGGGGCCTGACGTGATCCCGCCGAGCCATCAGGGATCGATCGTCACTGTCGTGCGGACTGTGAGGGAGCAAGGTGCCATCCAGGACGACCGGATGTCGGCAGCGATCAAGTGTACTGTAAGGCCACCACTCAGGTAGTCGTCGCGCCTTTATTGCGGGATCCGATCGAGGCCGAGACTCTCTTTGATTTCAGTAAACAGTATCTCCGAGAGACAGAGATTTGCTGTAGAGTAAAGTACCGTTTTCCGTATTAAAAGTTCTACTGGGAGAGCCAGCCGAGAGAGGATCCAAACAGCTTCTTCTGGGGGACTCCGCCGCCGCCGACAGTCACCTTTGTAAATAGCGTATTATTGTGTGTAGATTCTCCGCGTGTTAGTGTGTCGTGTAACTTTCCGTAGTTTCAGCTAATCGGGATAAAGACGGTAACGATTCGGCTTTAACAACTCCCGCGGATCTCGTGTATCGTTTCGCGTAGCGATCGTGTGGCGTATTTGCGTATTGCGTTCGTGTAGCGTGCGATGTGGCGATTGTCGTGTTCGAGTCGCGTAGATACGATCTCGCGCTGCCATCTTGTGCTTCAATCCGTGTCGCGATCGTGTCGTGCAGTATTGCATATGGCGATTGTTGTGGAATCTAGCGCTTTGTGTGACGATAGTTTAGCGTGTGTCGCGTGTTGCGAACATAATCATTCGAGATGCCTTCTGCCGGAGAGATCTGTCGCGAATCTGAATCGACCTGTAGTCTCGTTTCGAGAGGAACTTATTCTGTTCCATACGCAATAGATTAATGACTGTACCGAATAACTCGTTGTTTCTACAATATACGACTTCCATGGTTATTTCTTTTAATTACGTTGCATTGTTTATTACGCTGCGCTTTCCCTCCCTACCCAACCACTTAACGAATCTCCTCCTAAGATTTCACGATATTATAGCGATTAGATTTACGTCACAGCGGTCGGATGATCGAAACGTGGTGCGCGTAATCGCACCTGGCGCCCAATTTTCGTGTATTGTTCTTCGTGGTATTGAAACTAAGATATTAATTTGCGACAGCGCTCCTTCGAGTGGCGAGCTCGCGGAAAATCAGGGGTCGCACTCTATATATGCAGTTAAAACATAATGGTTTGTTGCACCATGCACATATAATTATTGTTATTTCAATCGCACAGTCTTTACATTTTGTTTTATTAATAGAATCTGGAAAACAAACTTCGTTAACGTTTTTGAAAAGATTTCTTTCATCTGTTATTTGAGATGCAAACCAGGCATATTTTAACATGTTACAAAAGACTGCTGCGCTCAACTGATTATGAAGTAGAGAATGTATTTTAATAGCATCCTCACGATTGGCTCTATTGTTTTTTAGGAGATATGTACAATTTTGTAATTTTTTAATAAAATTTTTAACCTGTCTATAAAAATAAACGTCACAAGGCTGTCATAGAGGAGTACATTTCGGGGGGATAATTTTTACTTGACAAAATAGAATATTTTCATGAACAAAAATTTTATCGTATATTTGTGAATTTGTTTGACCACTCCATGAATCTATTATTAATAAAAACTTTACATTTTTGCAAAAAACAATAGAGAAATAGCCAATCGTGAGGATGCTATTAAAATACATTCTCTACTTCATAATCAGTTAAGCGCACCAGTCTTTTGTGACATGTTAAAGATGTTCGAGCGGTACAATCCTTGCTAAAAGTTAAATTTTCAATAAAAAATTACTAAAATAACGATTTTGCATGTATGTCAAACAACTCAAAACTTTTTATATGTTAGGAGGGATTACCGTTAATAGTTTGAGTATGTTTTTTGTTATTTAAATAATTAATATTGTTTAAACAATTTTAAAAAAAATTTTTTTCCAAAAAGTTTTAAAACTTAAAATACATTATCAATGATGTATGTTTTACATATAAAAAATGTTTTAGAAATATCTTACTTTTTAATTTATATTTACAGCAAAAAATGTCGATTCTCCATAAGGGATAATGTTAATTTTATTAACTTTAAACTTAAATCATTAAGTAAATCACTTTTAAATTTTACAAATTATTTTTAATTTTTAGAAACATCTTACAGCCATTTCTGAATGTATTTGAAATACCTCCAATACATCCTTAAAATTGCGATATCTCGCGAATGAGTGTCCTAATTAATTTCAAATTTTTATCGAAAGCCTTAAAGAACATGCTCACCGATGTTCATCAATTTCTGATATTTTTTTGAGATCGGACTTGATCATCTTTAAAATATGCCTGGTTTGCATCTCAAATAACAGATGAAAGAAATCTTTTCAAAAACGTTAACAAAGTTTGTTTTCCAGATTCTATTAATAAAACAAAATGTAAAGACTGTGCGACTAAAATAACAATAATTATATATGCATGATGCAACGAACCATTATGTTTTAACTGCTTTTACGATAAATATCACACTGAAAAGTGTAAAATTTTTTCAAAACAGTCGTAAATTTATTGAAAAATATGTTTTTGTAATAAATAATAAATTTTGTATTTATAATTAAAAAATGTTCATCGTCATTTTCTCGAGAATGCCTACACTGAGAAAAAAATCGTTGATTCAAAGAAATATTATTTGATTCAACTAAATGCAGCGGTCACGGGCTGTCAAGCAAACATTTGTTAATTCAAAAAATATTATATTTAAATAGATTCAATAGTATTATTTGTATGAAAATAAATATTTAGTTTCCTTAATAGTAATTTATTATGTTGAAATATAAATATTGTCAAGTATACAAATTCATCAATTTCATTCAATAGTAACGTGTTTGATTCAATGGTAAATTTAGTTTGTCTAACAAGATAATAAATTTGTACAAATACAGATACATTTCAATGAATTGTATATAACGTTATATGAAGTTTTTATTTCGTTAACTGTCACGAATAATCAATTAAAGGGAAGAAATATTTGTTTTACCTGAACATATAACATTTTAATCAGATTATTTTTAAGATTTAGGAAACAATATATTTTGTTCATTGTCACAAATATTAATTTAAATAAAAAAAGCATTTATTCTTTCCAATGTGACATTTGATACATATAATCAAATACAGGGTGAGTCATTTGAATCTATAAACGCTAATATCTCAAAAAATATGGAAGTTACGGAAAAATGTTTCAGACAAAAGTTGTATGGTCTAAAGGGGGACATAAGATGGTGGCAATGATTTGACTTTGGATGGTCGTTTGAAGCTCACGTGAACGTCACCTTCAATTTCTTAAATGGAACCCTTTATATAGTAGTATATCGTTTGAAAGGGCATAAAATAAGAAAAATTTTGGCGCAAACCAGAGGTCGATACGTTGACCCGTTCGAGAGTTATTTAGGGTCAAAAATTGACTTTTTCCAACTTTGACTTTAAATAACTCCCGAACGGATCAACGTATCGACCTCTGGTTTGCGCCAAAATTTTTCTTATTTTATGCCCTTTTAAATGATACACTACAATATTGGGGGGGTTCCATTTCAAATTTTTGAGTTGCAGTCTCCTGGGACACTAAAAAATTTTAAGTAAAACCCCCATATTGTAGTATACCATTTGAAAGGGCATGAAATAAGAAAAATTTTGGCGCAAACCAGAGGTCGATACGTTGATCGGTTCGGGAGTTATTTAAAGTCAAAGTTGGAAAAAGTCAATTTTTGACACTAAATAACTCCCGAACGGGTCAACGTATTGACCTCTGGTTTGCGCCAAAATTTTTCTTATTTTATGCCCTTTCAAACGATATACTACAATATAGGAGGTTCCGTTTAAGAAATTGAAGGTGACGTTCACGTGAGCTTCAAACGACCATCCAAAGTCAAATCATTGCCACCATCTTATGTCCCCCTTTAGACCATACAACTTTTGTCTGAAACATTTTTTCGTATCTTCCATATTTTTCGAGATATTAGCGTTTATAGATTCAAATGACTCACCCTGTATATATTGTTCTTTAAATCAGGAATATAATCCAAATGAAACTGTATATATTTGCGTTGTACAAATATTAATTTTATTTTAACAAACAGATTAGATGATTGGAATAATCCAAACAAACTAATGTTTCAATCATAAGTACGATTGTGTAACTTTTCAAAAAACATATATCTTTGTCTTAAATAAAAAAATTGTTTAAAACGAAAGACATATTCTTTTTGACTTCAATGATACTAATGTTTCATTGAAAATGTCTGAGTGTCTGCAGTGTAGAACTGCGAGTGATTTTTTTTTTTTTTATGTTGATCCAATGTCCCACGATGCGGTACCCAGGAGCTTGCCTACAACCCGCATATAGCATAAATAAATTAAATAAATAAATTAACAAGTAGATCCTGGAAGAGCGTTTCATTCCGGAGTGAAGCATTTGGGAAAAACTTGCAAAAAAACCCATTTCTGCGAGTGATAAACGCCGTACGGCCTTATATACTGTCTCTGGTCGGATTTTAAATTCGAGAAACTAGGCCATCTATCGGTGTAAAAGATATACATAAAATATTTAGTCGCTTTAAAAAGACGTAGCTATTTCATTGAAGTAAATATATTGCTATAGAGAAAACTACTTTTATTATTTTAATAAGCGGTTTTGTTGAATGAGCATAATATTTAGTTATTAAGTTTGGTTAAACGAAATACTTTAACCATTAATTTAATCATGTCATATGCTCTGCAGAAACATATAATTGATCAAATCTAGAGTCTAGTGCAGTAGAACAAATCAATTATAATACTTGATATAATTACATATTTTTTTCATTCAATTTGTTTTTCTCTAGATAAATTATAACAAGTAACTTATTTGAACTGATAATGTTTTTATCTTTACTCTGCATTTTTTTTTAGTATATGTATGTCACTCGACATACATATACTAAATAAAAATGTATATCACTCGACATACATATAAATATAAAAATGCAGAGTAAAGATAAAAACATTGTCAGTTCAAATAAGTTACTTGTTATTGTTCATCTAAAGAAGAACAAATTGAATTAAAAAAATATATAATTACATCAAGTATTCTAATTGATTTGTTCTACTGCACTAGACTCTAGATTTGATCAATTATATGTTTCGATCTGCAGAGCATATGACATGATTAAATTAATAGTTAAAATATTTTGTTTAACAAAACTTGTAACTAAATATTATGCTCATTCAACAAAACCACTTGTTAAAATGATGAAAGTAGGTTTCTCTATGGTAATTATATATTTGCTTGAATGAAATAGCTACGTCTTTTTAAAACAACTAAATATTTTATGTATTTACGTGACAAGAATTATCCATTTCACAGAATCATTTATTTGACATAAACATAAATAATGTTTAATCAACCAAACTTACCAACTGTAGAATTTATTTAATCTAACATTGTCACTTATTTCAATTGATTATAATTTCATTAGTACAATAAGGTTAATGATTAATTGAATTAAATAATTTAACAAAATGATTTTGTTCTTTCAAATGACAAGAATTCTTGATATTGCTCACGTATATTTGATTTAAATATATTAATATTTGCATTAAACAAATCACTACCAACTAAACGAGTCAAATTAACAACATTTCTTTCTCAGTGTAAATTAGTGCAGTCGAATTGGTTACGACCCCCGAACGGAATACGGGAGGTTCCAGGTTCGAATCCTGGCTGGGGTAATATTTTTCGCAATAAAAATTAAAATTAATTTAAACTATCTACATCAACGGACCAAATCCATGGTCAAATTTCATTATCTCGATTTGATCTGAAACGTGCTGTGTGAATCTGACAAATCTGGTCGGCTTGCAGTCTTTCAATAAAGTTCATTTCGAAAAAGATGATTGAATATTGCCAGTTTAGTCGATTAAAGATTCTGAATTTGTTTAATTATCACTGGCGAATTAAGTAATGTATTATTTTTATTTGTTTGGATAAAAATTTACTTTTATCTCACTGGTTCGCATTGCATCATGCAATATGGCGGACTAATGGTGTGGCGGCAGCAGGCGGCAGTCCATTGTCGTTTCGTGGTGGCTGATCTTCGCTGTGGCTTTGATGTTGAGTGTGATATGTGATTCGTTAAAATGGAAGACAAATTAAGAGAAATTTTGGATAAACTACATCTACAACGATGGAGCGAGAATTTAATAAGTAAGTTTGCAGCATAATATCTTACTCATCAGAGCAAAGTGATGCTTTACAATACAAACAAACATTTACTTTTCTGGAATGTTCTTGATGTGTTATTAGTTTATAAACATGCTCATTACATGATACGTATAAACAAATGAAAGATACGTATATAAACAAAGTGCCACTTTGATCTAAATCTACTTTTTTTAACAGGGTATACATCAAGGCATATGTGATAAAATTTCTTTTTGTACATTATTATGAAATAAATTTGAACCTTTAGATAATGATGTCGACTACGATGCTCTGAAATACATGACTATTAATCGGTGTCCAGAAGTAGCTGAGGTTATACCATCAATAGGTGCAAGAATTGCACTACAAAATTATTTCCGCAGTAATGATTTATGCAAAGAAATCAATGTTTCTTCTGATGAGCTTTCTCTGCCTTCTAATACATCTATGCCTTCTGTGACTCCAACTCTGACACTTACTCTTACGCCACAAGAGATATTTGACGTACCTTCTGATAATAAAGCGTCAATAAAAATTGATACAGAAGCACCTATAGAAAATGCTGTACAATCATCTGTAGAAGCATCCTCTGTTAATGATACACAAAATGCTGTACAATTATCTCTTGAAGAAGCATCCTCTGTTAACGATACACAAAATATTTTAATATTAGATACTATAGTTGTGATGACGAGGTAGAGAAAAAGATACCGAGGATTGAAACAGTGGACAACATGATGGTATGTAAAATTTTCCAGAACTGTTTAAAGTATGTGTGCAATGTTACAAATAAGAAAATATATATTTCTCTTATGTTTCATTTTTCTTATGTTTTATTGCATTTGCGTATGGTTATATTTCTTGTCACATCGTGTCACATAATTTGTTACATTTCAATATAAAACATCTTTTAAAAGAGTGCAACATTAGGTGAATCCTAACTTAAATTTCTTTTATTTCTTACTCTTTCTTATTTTACTTTCTGGAAAATCTATCATATAAATACTAAATATATTTTTCATTTCATTGAAGTGCATAAGAAGCACACTTCTTACAGAGTTTTTTGTAAAATATTTCACTTTTATCCATAATTTTTTTATAATTTAAAATTTCTCTCTCTTTTTTTCTTTTTCTCTCTCTTTAGAAATAAGATCTGATTGTGAGTATTGTATTATTTTAAATAAATTCCTGGTGACGTGGAAGAGGAGATAAAAAATAAAAGAAAAAAACTTGAAAAATTTGGATTGACCTTGCAGCCTTTTATTCTCGTGGTGGGACCTTCTTTAACAGAAATTCAAGCAATTTTTGTAAGAATCGATAACGTCTCGTATAAGCTGAAAACACTGTTTAAAGCTTTAGAAATATGTTTTATGACTTTTATGGCCCTGGACTTAAAGTATCCATCTGAATCAGAACACATCTGGTATTTATTTCAAAGAACTGTTTTTGATATAGAATTACAAGAAGACAACAAAATTTCCATGATTTGTGACGTAATTAAAAAAATTTCTAAATAGCTTTTTAGCCTGCAATTTCTAATATATTATGTTGAATTTTTGTATTGACAGATATTCTCAGTGTTTATAAGTATCAGACATTTATTTTTCTTTGTTGATAATTTTATCAAGAACATAAACAGTATTTTTTTTTTTTAAATAAGTATTAGTTATAATTATAAGTATTAAACTTTTTTATTTGTTTATTAATAATTTTACGAAGCATTATTTTTTTGTATAAAAATAAGTAATATATTTATAAGCATTAGACTTTTTTGTTTATTGATAATTTTATCAAGAACATAAACATTATTTTTTTCTTTAAAAATGATTTGTACTCGGTGTCAGCAAAAATTTAAAAGTATTGAAAATGTAACAAAACATGAAGGCAACTCACCGTTATGAACAAAGTTTTCAATGTGGTTTTCCTGAGTGTTTTAGAAAATACGTTAATATTAAGTCTTTAAAGAAACATTTAAATGCTTCACATAAGAACCTCTTTAGCAATAGTGATGCATCACGTAAATTAAATGAACGATTTACAAACGTTCGTATTACTGATAAAAGTGATGAAGCATCATCTTCAAGTAATACCGACATACCAACTACTGAAGTTAGTAGCCAATGTAATGTTAAGACTGACGATAGAAATGTTAATAATGAACAACAAACGGTTGATGATGTAATATTAAAATTTATTTCGAAATTATACAGTAATAGCTCAATTACTAGGAATATTGTTCAATTTTTAGTTGATGATTGCTCAGAACTTGTACAAGATTTACTGTCATACATAAAATTTAAATTAGAATCTGAAATATCTCTTTCTAATGATAATTTTTCTAAAGTGCTTGATAACATTTTTTACGATATAAGTCCTTTTGAGAAATATTCGACTAAATATAGACGTTTCCAGTTTTTTAAAGAATCTAAGTGGCTTGTACAGCCACAGAAGTTTCTTATAGGAGAAATGCTTGATAATAACAGAGATAAGAACAATTTTACAATATTAACATCAAAAAAGTGTGAAGGACAATTTATTTCGTTACGGGAGTCATTAAAACAATATTTAGAATTACCTGGAGTATTCATGTCAATCAAAAGTTACATTGCGGAAGAGTCTGTAAAAGAAGATACTATATCAAGTATTTTTTGCGGAAATATGTGGAAAAATTTAGTTGAGAAATTTGATAGTAGAATATTACTGCCTTTGTTGGGATATTATGATGATTTTGAAACAGGAAATCCTTTGGGGTCAAGATCATGTATACATAAATTGGGAGGTCTGTATTACACAATTGCAGGTATACCAAAAGCTCATGCTTCATCCTTAGAGAATATATTTCTTGGTGAACTTTTATATAGCGGGGATCGTGAAACGTTTGGCAATAAAGTCTCTTTCAAACCATTTATTGACGAATTAATTAATTTAGAAAATTGTGGTATCACTATATGCGTGGATAATAAAGAATATCAAATTTTCTTTTTCTTGATTGCATTATTAGGAGATAATTTAGGGTTAAACGATTTACTTGGTTATAATAAATCATTTTCTGCTAATTTCTGTTGTCGTGCATGTCGATGTGCAAAATTAGAAATGAAATCTCAGTCTGAAGAAGATATAGAATTATATTTTAAGAACAGTATCGAACTACGAAGAAGATTGTAAAGACTTCAGTCATGGTGTCAAAGAAAAACGTATCTTTAATGAATTACCCAATTTTAACTGTATAACAAATTCCGCATTTGACGTAATGCATGATTTATATGAAGGAGTTTGCAGGTCATGGCCAAAATTATAAATTCTTTAATAAAAGAAAAATATTTTTCTCTTAAAGTATTAAATAGTAGAATTAAATATTTTAATCACAGATGCAATACGGATGTTGGGAATTCAATTCCACCGATTAATGAGCATCATCTTAAGCAGGGTCTTTTAGTAATGTCTTCTTCTGAAATGTCAGCCCTTGTAACATATTTTGGTATTTTAGTTGGTGATAAAGTTTCAGAAGATGATCCATACTGGCACTTGTACCTACTTTTAGTACAAATTATCCACATCGTAACAGCTTTTGAAAATAATGTGGAAGAACTGCATCTCTTACAAAGACTAATTACCGATCATCACACATTATATATGGAATTATTCGATGAGCGGCTAAAACCTAAATTTCATAATTTGCTACACTATCCAAGAAAAATTAAAGATTTTGGTCCATTGCGCTATTTATCATCCATCCGATTTGAAGCTTTTCATAAACTATCCAAAACTAATGCACGTTTAGTAAGCTCACGTATAAATATTGTATTTACATTGAGTCTTAACTTGCAACTAAAGTTTGCACATCGCATTTTAAGTAAAACAGGTTTTGGTCCAAAAATATACTATGGCCGATATATTTGTAAGATATCAAGTTTGCCTGAATATTGTTTTTTAAAAAATTCCATAAAAAGTGATTACTGTATAATTTCTTGGGTTAAAATTAATGGTTTCACATACAAACAAAAATTTGTGTTTTGCTTGAGTGCAAACGAGTATAGTAAACCACAATTTGGAATAATTAAACATGTTGCTACTGATAACTTTAAACAGTTTCATGTTATTTGTGATTCTTGCGATAATATTGGTTTAGATTCCCATAAATATGCATATGAAATATCACTCGGATTGACAACAAATGTTAGAATCGTACGAATCGATTTAGATAATCCTTTTGTAACCCGAAGTATCAGTTACGCTGCTGATGGCAGCAAGTTAATTACAAAGTTTGTGTAAATCTCTCAAGTTTTTGTTAAGTTAAAAGAGTTGTCTTCATATAATATGTTAAGAAAGTTTTTAAAAATTGTTAATTTTTATTGTACTCTGTAAAAGAAATATATACAGAATAAATTAACACGTATAATTTACACGTATAATTGTTATTTTTATGCTGTGTTCCACACTATATTTATATTAAGTTTTTCAGGAAAATGGACACATGTACAAACTTGTTTTACATCTTTATTGAATTTATTCAACTTATAAAAAGTTTGAAGGACAACCCTTCCCTTTTTACCTTTAAAAATTGAAATATTTCTTTCAATATTATAAGACAATTTCCCAATTTTATATTCATCTAAGAAGTGATGCAATAATTAATTTTATTTAACGTTTTCATAACTTATTTAATACATAAAAAATTCTTACTCTATTAATACAACCGTTTCTTTTAGCTCAACGAAGAGAAGGGTTTGTACTCAAAAGTATATCGAATAAATTCGAAACAAATGTAAAAATATTTGTACATATATGTCTGCATTTTTAATATCAGAAACCCACATATCTCAGCAAACACCAAGTTACATGTATAACTTACATGTTAGTTGTAATTTCCTACTCAACAATGTAAATGTTATATATAACACACGTGTTATATTGCATTTACATTGTTCAGTAGGAATTTACAACTAACATATAAGTTACATGTATAACTTGGTGTTTGCTGGGATTATTCTGTAAATGTAGTAATAAAATGTATTTAGATAAATATTTATTTAAATAGTACAATACCATTATATCAATTCAAATAAAATTAACTTATGAGAAGAAATCATAGTTATTTAGCTAAATTAAATTTATTTATTAGAAATGTATCGATTCATAAAACTTAAAAAAAGTTTCATATTTGCAATTAAATAACTTATGCCAAGGAAATAAACAATTATTTGTAATAAATAATACTTATTTTAAAAATAAAATATATGGTTTATTTACTAGAAAGAAAAATTTATTTTGCCGTATTTAAATAAAAGATTTATTTCTGTGAAATAAGCCTTATATCCCATAAATAAATTTTTAAGTATTTTTTTCTCAGTGTGGGTCCTACGACTTTGGCAAAATTTAAGTATGTGAATAAAGCACACCTACAAAAGCTCATTAAAATCGATGATTACAGACTGCCGGGTTCCCCTTGTGAGAGTAGTAATTTTGTGAAAGAAGCCCCTCGCCAAAACGTAATTCAAGTTTCGACTTTAACTCAAGATAATTTAAGTCGTCTAGATTTTGTATATTCTCTAAAACGAAACGCGCTTTTTTTCCTTAAACTTGAAGCTAATATTATAGTTTTCAACGCGCCATTTATTAGCCCGAGCGATTAATTCAAATTGTGAGAGAAATTCACGTAATGGGATCGTCCCGTCGTATGTATTAGGCTTTAATTTTAAATTTAAACTACACTCTACTCCGCGGCGCGGATCCTCCCCTTCCCGATTCATAAGCGCGAATCGCGACCCCGAGTCTCCAAAAGCTCTATCAACGGAAGGACTTATCTGGGATCGTGGCTCAGCTTCTCGCTGCTGCAACAACGCCGCGTGCTCCTCGCGCATCAGCCGTATCTCCACCTCTCTCCACGCGTGCTCCTCGCGAATCAGGCGTATCTCCAGCAGCAAAGTCTGGATAATCTCCGTTTCCGGCGTGAGCTGCGGGGCACTTGATCTCGGCGCGCGGACATCTCACTCGGTCCTGGCGTCACCATCCGTGCTCTCTTTCTTGTCGAGGGAGCTGTCGATGGCTCAGAGCTCGCCATTGTCTCTCGCTCGTCTTCCGTACGTTCGCTCTCTCCACTCGTCAGTTTTGACGAGCCCCCAGAAATGTTGTGCTCGGGTGTCTCAACACGAGTGTCTCAGCGCAAATTTCAAGGTACATTTACGGGTGATAATTTTGTATAATATACATTTCTCAGTAAAATATCTATTTCATGCAAAATTACATTCTGTAATTTTCAATATAAGTATTAAATTATTGCATGATTATGCTGGGTCGGAAAAAAACCCATGTAATTTCACAAAATGTTTTTCAGTATATAGCATTTAACTTATACTCCTTGATGGTCCGCAGTTGGTGCGATACCATAGTATAATTTAATATAAAATTTCGTGTACATTTTTTCGTGGAAAAATAAGGAACTGGTCGCTTATATCCCTCTTTCGACTAGTTGACTGAATAGAGTTTATAAAACTTTTCTCTTCTAATTCTATTTCTAACATAAATTTCCTGGTGTAACTTGAATGTACACAAAATGGAACAAAATTACTTAACTATTACTTATAATGTAACACCGCCACAAAGGAAGCAACGTACGCGCTTAAACGATCGATTTAATGCCGCAAGAAATTTAACAGATGTTTATATCCCATAGAGAAATATTCTATTTCTCTTACAGAGAGAGGCAAAGTCGCGCAAGCGCACTCAACCCTCTTGCAGAAATGCATTGTATCGCGTTTCATTCTACTACATACTTTCATAAGGAACGTTTGAACCGCTACAGAAGCTTCAGCCAATTTAATATACTAGTTGTGAGTTTATTGATGATAAAGTATCAATATCTATTAATTTAAGTTGTTGATTTTTTATTCAATATTATTTTTATAAAAACTCTCTCTCTCTCTCTTACTTTCTCTATTTTATATACATTTCCATAATACTGTCTATGCGCACCATAATTTCTGTCAGCTTCTCACAGTAATCAATATTGTCTCTTATGAAGGTGGCTTTAAGGCTGAGGTGGGCAGTGAGGGGGTAGCGCTGTCACACAATGGAAATATGGAGTGCTGCCAATCTAATTATATTTAATTATATTTAAAACAATATTATTTTAAAATTTTAAAAAAATATGGAATGAAATGGATTTAAAATCAAAAGAATATTAATGTTTATTTATGTAAAAGTCTCACATATAAATTTATATTTTTTAAAACAAATTTTATTATCACTACAAATAATAACTTAGCAACGGTGTAGATATGAAAAACCGAAGTTGGTAGAACTACAATTGATTGACAGAAAAGACTCTCGATTACATTTTTGGTTACATGTTAGGTTACATGTTATGTCAGAATCTGCCCGTGTTTTTTTTAACAGCGTTGTCAAGTTTTCTCCATCACACAGCTCTGATGACAAAAATATTATATCTTGACTTAGATTTTTTAGTATTGCAAATAAACTATGTGGTGAAATGGCTCGAACTTTAGTACGTACTTTCAATATAGTATACTTTACATATTACACATAAATTCATTTGCTTCTAAATATTTTAAATATATGTTTTTATTGAAAATAGATATGGAGAATTGGATTTCTCATAAGGGTCCCTTATAAAATGTGGAATTTTAATATTAATTTACGCAAAAAGGGGCTGGTGAAAAAATCTGAAAAAATTTACATGCAACCGTTATTTGTAAAAAAACTTCTGTTAGAAATTTCATGCCATTTTTATCATTTTGCATTATCCTTACAGCCTCCTTAAATAGTCCTTTTACTATAAATATTGTTTTTAAGTTATTCATCGTGCGGATCAATTTGATGGAAATCCTCTGTACGTGAAATACACAAATGTCAGGAATATATGATATAAAAAAGTATTAAAAATTAAATTATATATATTTATTAACTATGTTTGGCATGGAAAGAAAGCTGATGACGAAAAGTATTCTTTTTGTATTTTATTGAACAGTAGAATTACATCCAAAATATTCCATGTACAAAATTCTTTTTCAGAAACAATTCAACAAAATCTAAACTCGGTATTCGTCTGATCTAAAATAGCGAAAAACATTCTCATTCTTTATCAGTTTTCTCGTTGATGTATACAACAGTATTGCGCGAATAAAGCATCATAAAAAGACATAATGTATGTACAATATCGATCAAACCACACTGATTTGTGCGCATGTACTTACATATTGGACAGTATATTTAAATTATTAAACTTAAAATTTTGACCAACATTTATCAAATTATTTACAGATATAAATCTTATTTTTTATAAGTTAGCGATTTTCTAATAATATTTATTTAATTTAAGAAAATAATTTTTTTTATAGTAAATTATTTTTACCTTGTAAAAACTATTTTTTAAAACATAGTTTATATGTACTAAATTATAGCTTTTATTTTTTACCAATTACTGATTTTGGATATAAAAATAAGAAAATGTAAAAGAATCTTTTTTTTATTTGTAAATAGTTCTTATTTTTTTAATATTTTTTAGTTAATTTGTATTGATGGTGTCGCATATATTCCATTTTATTACTTACAATTACGCATTTACAATTTTTATTTTACAATTTTTAAAAACGCATTGATGGGATTCGAACCTAAGATTTCGGAATGGCAGCCTAATACGCAAATGCTGAGCTAACAATCTGTTCTACATTAAGTATTTTGAAACTCGTATTTCTGGCTAATTATTTTAACTTGAATTATATGTAATAAAAACATTTGATTTTAGTAAATTTGGTTATTTTGTATTTCAATGTTTACTATTTGAAAATTTAATTTAACTTTTGTTTATGTTAAAATAATTTTAAGACGTGTTGATTTTTTTAAATAATTGTGTTAAAAAAACTCAAAATAATATTTAATTTATAAATAACATACATAAAATGTTAAGTTATCATGTTGACATAAATGTAACACATGAAAGTAGTACGCGCGCGAATTTTAGTATTTTAAAAATTTATTTACTACATTTCAATAACTACTGCACTGTAATATAGTGAACCTGAATTTAATTCAAGTAAACAACTTTTTTTTAAAAAGCTTTTTGCTGCAAATAAAATATTCTTTTCCTTCTTGTAGAATATATTAACTTTATTCCAATATATGTTTTCTCAAATGTAATAAATTGCAGTAACGAAATATTTATTTCTTATAAATATTTGATTTATTATCTTCATAACTGTGGAAACATTAATTTAAAAATGATTCGGATTTAGTATTTTTTAAATTTATTTACTACTTTTCAATAACTACTGCACTGTAATATAGTAAATCTGAATTTAATTCAAGTAAACTTTAAAACTTTTCTTAAAAAACCTATTTGCTGCGAATAAAATATTCTTTTTCTTTTTCTAGAATATGTTAACTTTATTCCAGTACCTATATGTTTCCTCAAATGTAATAAATGGTACTAAAGAAACATTTATTTCTTGTAAGTACCTACTCTATTTATTATTTTCATAACTTTAAAAACATGATTTTAAGCAATATTAAAGTGCCATTTCTAAAATTAAAAAATTCGGATTTAGTTTTTAAAAAGTTTATTTACTACATTTCAATAACTAGTGCACAGTAATATAGTAAACCCGAATTTGATTCAAATAAGTTTTTCAACAAAAAAATATTTTTTAATTTTATATTTTATAATAAGTTTTATATTTTAACATGATTTATTTAAATTAAGTAAATCTAATTTTAGTAAATAAATTTACTAAAAGTAAGCACGTTTTTTCTTAGTGTACATAATATTTCATATATCACAATATTAATTACTTATTGTTAGTCTATTAATTTATTATAATTAATTGATAATTATGCATAAAAATAATGCAAATAATTAAGAATAAAATTCGAATAATACAATTAATATTGTCACTTGATAGATCATATATCTTTTAAATTATGTATTACCTATAAAAGATGAGTCCCCACTTCGATGTGCTATGCTCCCGCACGCCTTTTTTTACGCGAAGGAAATCTTCTACGACCGGGACCTTTGAGACGAGCCCAAGTTTCCCCGGTCGCCCCTTTTAGGGAAGACACCCTCGACCTCCGGGGAGGAGTCGAGAGTAGTGTGGGATTCTATGGAGGTGCATCGCAAAAGACACCATATGCATAGCCTTACCCACTAAAACCCCCGTGGGTGTCCAGCTCAGCATGAATGAGGGGAGCACTCGGGAACTTGTTATTACTACTTCCGAGCGCCCCCCATGCCCTGCCCAAAAAGGCAGACTATCTCGGGGTGTATAACCTCTCAGTCCCCCAACAGGGAGGAAGAAAAACCTATCATTACCTATAAAAGATGAGTCCCCACTTCAATGTGCTATGCTCCCGCACGCCTTTTTTTACGCGGGAGAAATCTTCTACGACCGGGTATTGCACACACGGCCGTATTGCTCACACGACCGTATTGCACACACAAAAAATCGCGAACAATTCTAGTAACTTTAGATAAAGAAAATATTTAGACCGATATTGGGAAGGGCCCAACTGCGCGCTATCTGGTGATGTTAACGCCTTGGTGACGTTACGATCGCCAATCCCAATACGCGCACACGTCGTATTGTAGGCTTAAGTGCGCTAAGTGGCCTACTTTTTTCGACCATCTGCTTTAATGACGTCACGATAGCCCTTCCCAATATTCATGGAGTGATATGAATTTTGCTGACAGTTCAAATTATCACTCCTAAAACGTACAGATAATCCTAAGCATTGCGTGCAAATATGTCGCGTTTCCATATGATTTGTTGAAATTATAAGACGGACGTTATACGTTGTACATACATATTTCACAATTTTATCTAATTAACAGAATAATGAATTTCTTTCGCCAGTGAAGAATAACAATTAAAGTAATTTAAATCGACCGTGACTGGCAATATATAACGTCTTTCCGATATGAACATTGAAAAACTGTGAGCCAACTTGGTTTTTCGGATTCACACAGCACATTTTCGGATCAATCGTCAAGACATTATTAATTTCGACCATGGGTTTTGCCGGTTTTGGTCAGTTGATGTAATTTCTAAATTAAATAATTTAAATTTTTATTGCGAAAAAATATCACCCCAGCCAGGGTTTGAACCTGGAACCTCCCGTATACCGTGCGGGTGTCGTGCCAATTCGACCACTGGGGCTGTGGTGATATTCATCGCAATAACAACTATAAGATGGAGCACACCGATTCTTCGGTCGACGGTGTATAATAAACAGAATAATGAATTTCTTTTGCCAGTGAAGAATAACAATTAAAGTAATTTAAATCGACCGTGACTGGCAATATATAACGTCTTTCCGATATGAACATTGAAAAAGATCTTATCGGAAAGACGTTATATATTGCCAGTCACGGTCGATTTAATTTACAAATCAAATTTTAATTATAAAAGTGAAGTTTCAGGTTATGAGAAAAATTTGCCCATTGTATAATTACATATAAATGTAACAGTTGGCAACTGTTAACCTGAAACTTCACTTTTATAATTAAAATTTGATTTGTGAATTATATAGGCTTTAATTCACATATCAATTTTTATTTGTGAATTGCATCGGCTTTAATTTATAATTAAAATTTGACTTGTGACTTATATACGCTTTAATTCTGCACAAATCAATTTTTACTTGCAAATTGTATCGGCTTTAATTTATAATTAAAATTGATTTCTGACTTCCATAACGCAAACGCGTAACGCGACGCACCGAATTGCTCTCGTAGAAGGTTTGACTTTTCGTGACGGACTTCCATAACGCGAACGCGTAACGCGACGCTCCGAATCACTCCCGTAGAAGGTTCGACTTTTCGTGACAAATTTCCATAACGCGAACGCGTAACGCGACGCTCCGAATCACTCCCGCATAAGTTTCGACTTTTCGTGACGGATTTCCATAACGCGAACGCGTAACGCGACGCTCCGAATCACTCCCGTAGAAGGTTCGACTTTTTGTGACGGACTTCCATAACGCAAACGCGTAACGCGAAGCTACAAATCACTGCCGTATAAGTTTCGACTTTTCGTGACGGACTTCCATAACGCAAACGCGTAACGTAACGCTCCGAATCACTCCCGTAGAAGGTTCGACTTTTCGTGACGGACTTCCATAACGCAAACGCGTAACGTGACGCTCCGAATCACTCCCGAAGAAGGTTCGACTTTTCGTGACGGACTTCCATAACGCGAACGCGTAACGCGACGAATCGAATCACTCCCGTAGAAGGTTCGACTTTTCGTGACGGACTTCCATAACGCGAACGCGTAACGCGACGAATCGAATCACTTCCGTAGAAGGTTAGACTTTTCGTGACGGACTTCCATAACGCGACTTCCGTAACGCTTCCGGTTCGAATCACCCCCGTGCCCTAAGAAGTTTCACTTCAAAAAGATTTTAATAACAATTCTACGGGATGTTATAAATTAAATATCCATTTAAAACGTGTTCCACATGGGTTTTCAACTTTCCATGTGAAGCGAAGTCCATCTCACCCCACCCCCCTGCTAACAGGGGGAAACGACGTCTATCATTGTATGTTTCAAGTTTTCAACTTTCTACGCAATGCGAGGTCAACTCCATCCCACCCTTTGCTTACAGGACGAAACAAGATCTATCATTGTACGGTTCCACATTCCACATGGGTTTCAACATTGTCAGATCAACTAACTGGCGCTTTGGAAACCGAAGTAGGTATCCATTATTTAAAAATGCATATTATTTATTTTTAACTTTAACACTGTTGCATATCTCGGAAACTAGAGCAATTAGCTCTATAAGACTTATATAATTTTTTATTCAGCGTAAAATATGCTACAAAAAACCATCATTAATATAAACACTTACCATTCTTTTTACTATTTTATTTAAAGAAATGGCTTTTTAAAGGAGTCGCCAAAATTCACTATACGAGTTTTTACTTTAACCCAAAATAAAGCTTTTTACAAAGTTTCATCAAAATCGGAGATGCACCGTTTTAGGAACTCTTTCCAATATATATAAAATGTTTTATTTAATATATTAAATAAAAATAGTGTATTATTAGAGGAAGACTTTTTTTAGAATAAAAAAATATTTTCCTTTTTGTATAAAATTATTCCAAGAAGAATAGGATGTATATTCTTGTTAATGAATGCAGGTGCGAAATCGACCAATAGATGCAGAGTTTATATCTCTGCTACATCATATTCATAATGATAATATAGAAGGTCACCCTTATAGAGGATACATGATAACTGGATCTAAAATATCTCATAATACAATTAATAAAATAGAACATTCTCCATATATAAGAAGACCGATTTGTTTTATATTTTCTGGACTAGGATCTCAATGGTTTGGGATGAGTAAGTAAATATATTATTATAAAATACTTTAAACATTTGCATGCGTTTCCTGCGCGACACACTGAAACGAACAGATAAAAGATAAAAGATATGGAGTGACGCGGTTTTGTTAATTTTTAATTTTTTACAACAATGAAACGCTAATTATTAAATAACAGCAAGTTAAATCAAACGTGTGTTAAATTAATCTATCTAAGAAGTTAAGAACTTGAATTAAAGATTGAGGCACATTGTTTAAAATTTTGAATATTTAACGTAAGAATAACAAACATAACTAAATCAATTTTACAAAAAAATTATACACGAGAACAAAAGCGAATATATTTATTTAATTTTTTTTACCAAAGAAAATTTTATCATTTTAATATGGAAATTATATTCAGAATTGAGAGGTTTTAATAAGAAGCTGAAAATCCATTTTTACAAAATATTTTTACAAAAGCGAATATCTTTATCGACTACTCTTCTTTCCAAAGAAAATTGCTGCTTGTCATTTCAATATGGAGCCGTTCAGAATTGATAGATTCTAGTAAGTCGTGAGAAGCTAAATCGATTTTTACAAAAAGTATTTTTACGGAAACGAATCTTTATTGACTAGGTACATTTTTTGACAAAGAATACTGCTGAATTGTCATATTTCAACAGGGAATCGTGTTGAGAATAGGAAGATTCTAATAAATCATTTCTGGAGTATCAATTCGTAATCACTGTCGATTTGAAGAGAGTGCAGAGAATCTCTCAACTTTCCATGTCTGTGGGCGCATCGGCGCCATATGTCAGCGTGTAAAAGCCGTTGGTCTATTCTCGCAAAAATCGACCAATAAAAAGGTAACTCGTCAACCTTCGATATAGTCTACGCTTCGCGGCGACTGGTTCTCTCCATCTCTCTTCTACTGCTACTAGGTCTCTCTACCTTCTCTCTCTGTCTCTGTCTCTCTCCGCTATTTTCTTCCCTCTCTTTCTCTCTTTGCGCTCTGTCTGCGTATGTGTATGTATGTACGCCGCTCTGCCAACTTTCACGTATCATAATATACAGTGAAAGAATGTGGTTTCCCTTTCAAATTACAAAATATGCCACAAGCATGCAGTTCAGTACACTTCCTTTTCTTTAATTTCGTTCTTTTTAATGTTATATCAATAAGTTTTTAGATTTTTTTCATTCGCCTACTTTTGAAAGTAACGCGCAATTGACAGTAACAATAGATATTTCCAAAGCATATATTAAATGAAAAAGATTTGAAATAATCAAATATATTAATCCCTTTCTAAAAAAGACGTGTTAACTAAGGCCCATATACTCAACTCTCTTTTATCGATAAAAGCGCGCATTTATTTCTGAGATGCTGTAGAGTTCATGTTATATGTATTACAGTATACATTTATAATTATATAATAAAATTAAATTATAACATTAAAAGAGAGAAATTACAAAAATCTTCGTAATTTGACTTTGTTAGCATCAAAACCTAGCTTGGCTCATGGCCCTTGTTGCTTTTTATTTAAAAAAAAAAACAGTAATTTGCATATATTTTCCTCTTTAGAACTGACAGAGAAAAAGAGAGAGAGAGAGAGAGAAGTTTAGAATTCACCTTGGTAAAAAAAGAGATGTGTGTTATGTTAAAAATTTCGTATATAAAGAGTTATATGTATAATTTATTTTTTTTATTTTCGAGGCTTTTAATGAGTTATTAAAAATTTATATCTTTGCAAAAGACATGAAATTAATTTAAATAAAGATTTTTCTGTACAAAGTCATTTGAAAGTCATATTGTCATATACCGTTAAATTTTTCTTATTGTGGTATTATTAAATAACAATATTAAATAGCGCTGTAAATATGTTTTATGTAATGATATACTTATAATAAAAAAGCTAAATGGCGCGCGCTCTTGTAGTGTTCTTATAGTAAAATAAAAAATATCGGAACTTCGCGTTTACGTTGTTTCTGTCGCTGATTTAATGTTTCTCTGTATTCTTACGTTTTTTTTTCAACTTAAAACCGAAACCCTCTTCTCCAGTATCTTTTTACGCCTTTATTCGATCGAAAGTGTAGTTCCGCTTGTCTACATCCTGTTGACAAGCGGAACATGGCGATCTAAAGGTTTAGACTGGAAAGGACAGCGCCTGGGACTGAAACCTTGATTGAGATATTACATTGCCACGGCGCGCACAATCGGTGCGCAGTTTTATTATTAAAGAAGGACTTGACCTAGATTTTATCGGTGAGGAAAAAAAAGGATACCTAGACGATCCATCCTGAATGTCTATCTGACGTCTTCGTCGGAACGGCGCGTTATTGCCGCCGGCGACGATTTGTATCATCTTTCATGTTATTAATTTATTAGACAAGAGGGATAGATTTATGTAGGTTGCGACAAACTGGGTCAGGGACACGCAGGCAGGTCATCCGGATTCATATTTCCATGCTCGGCGATGAAAGATATATGTACATGCTTTATTTATTCCAGATAAGCAATCGTTCTAGCAAGACCAAATTAATAGTTTACACCGCTTACACAATTTAGGTATTTTACAAATACGAGCAATTACGCGCGAGTTACGTGAGAGGTAATTTGTTTATATAACATATATAAACGATGAAGTAAATATGTAAAGTGCATACGCGTGAATTAACACGGGTAAATTTCAACCGACTATTATCTTCTTTTCTCCACTTTTTTGTGTCGTGTAATCCTTCGGATACTCGGCAGAGGAAAAGGAAGTAAGATTATTATGTAAAATACTGCCCTGCTAAGGAAGAGTGCCGTATCTGCAAAAATTCATATCTTGAGTTATAATATATATATCGATTCTGACATTTTCGACCTCGAGAAATTTATTGGAATGAGCAAAAAATTTATTTAAGAAAAAAGTTAAACAATTGGTAAAATAGATATAGATTGTGACGGCTGCATTAAAAACTTTCGAGCTGTTTTTCTCACAATCAGTTTGACGTTTTTGCAGATACAGCTCTCTTCCTTAGCAGGGCAGAATACTTATATAGAATACCGTGTTTTACAAATTTTAAACGTGTCTTACAAATTTTATTCATAACAAAAATGGTAAAAAAATGTTTTCAACGTAATTAGTGAACATTCTGTGGTCAACAGGTTTCCCCAGTTTCCCTCTTTTTTTACTGCGTAGTGCAACAGCCATTGTGTAACCACCCTTTGTCGTGATCTCATTTTGTCAGTATGTGAGGGCGTCTCGGACAGCTGCGAAGCAACGCCACTTGTCCGGTAGGTAGAACGGCTCGAAGATGTGCGGGAAGGGACAGTCCCATCCTGTGACCCTTTGAACCGGCGCTTCCAGATACAGGAAACACTCCGCCTGTATTATGATTTGAAAACCATCAGGGCGACTCAATCAGTTCGCGATTAGCCCGATTAGTTTTACAGCTTTTCTATCGCGTGCGCATAACCGACTTTCTAATTTATAAGAACCGATCGGTCGGTATCGATTAATCGCGGGCAACAAACGCGGGGGATTTGAGACACAAGACCGACTAATTGACCACCGTTAAAAACCAGTTTGGAGGACTATTACGCGTGTAACATTATCATCCCGCGCGTCATTCTATCTCGGGCGTCGAAGACTTCCGACTTGGGCACCAATTCGCACGCGCTACATTAGGGACACGCTGATAGAATCTGCGTTAGATATCTGAGCGCAATCTTTCCGTTTGCGCAATACGAAAATTTTCATTGTTGCTGCGAAGAATCCGAGGATTCCGGAGCGGACCTTACCTGTACGGTAGCGGCTACTTCCGCCCCAAATCCATTCGTCATCGGCGCTTCGTGGGCGATGATGACGCGTCCGGTTTTCTTCACCGACTGCAACATTCAAATATACACCGTATCAGCGTATATACGGTAATTTATTATCGGTCGCCGGCTGGCGGGTTTAATTCGCGCGTGATTTACGTCTCGTCCCACATTTGCGGTACAATAATAACTTCACATGCACGGCCGATGCGCTAAGCGGGCGCATTAACGACGGCACGATCATGACGGCACGAGCCGTTTTGTAACGGCTATCAAATACGGGTCTACGGCGTGATCGACGCTGTAGAGTGTAGACATATGTATACGCGGGAACGGCCGGCGCGATCGGGATACGTAGGAACACCTGTGCCTCCGTGCACATGTGTACGTATGTATGTGTGTACATCCGTCCTGTTGTAAATCATTGAAAATTAAAGGTAGCTAAATAGATAAGCGCGACTGAACGCTGGATACAAGTTTCTATGACATTTTCGTCTTAAGCCGACCTTCCCTTTCAGAAGTTACAATCTTTCGTTATGTACGGATACACCCCGCAGAAAGCCTACATCTCTATATTTATCGGATTGATATTTATGGGTTTCTGCATGTCCACTATTAACCTTTATTAACGGGCGCCTTGCTGTCACAGTAAATGTTTGAATTATTGCCCGCCTTCCTCGTAACGTTCGATCCCTTTCAAACGCCTAAGGAGAATTAACATTAATTAACTTTGCGTTTATGTTTAAAGGAATAAAGTCGACAACGCTATTAATTGTGTATATCACTCCTTTTTACTTTTAATTACTTATATAATAGATATTAAGAAAAAAAGACATTTTTATATTATATATAATCTAGCTTGACGTAATACATTATGTAATATTATGTAGCTTGTTAAATCTTTCAAAAAAGCTGGGCTTTTTTTCTTGAATCGTAAGAATAAGTATACTACCTATTATTGAAGATAAAATTCTAATTAGAGCGATTTGAATTGAATTGATAATTAATTGCGGTAATAATTCAGTATTTCATAATTTTCATGTTTATACACGAGTCATCTATTTTTAATCAAACTTAATCGACGTTATTCTTCCTGCTTCGTGCAAGCCGGAGGTTTCTCGCCGAAGCGGCACATCAGAATTTTGTTTTGCGAGAGCAGTTCATCTCGTTGCGAAACCGCGCGGTGTTTCGCAGGCAGGCATGTCGGAGAGTAGACAAGACGGCGAATCCGCGACTGTATCGAAATTGCAGCGAAACGGGTTTTCAATTACGATCACCTCGTCATGTGTGTGCGTGTGTATATAATATATAGCGGCGGTTTACGAGCCGCGAGTGGATACCGCGGTTATACGATCGAGCATATCATTAAGCGACCAGCGAACGATTAGCATAAATCAGCGCGATATTAGCGTCTATGGAAATCCGTATGCTATCGTAATCTGACAGGGCATGCGAGCGGTCGACTTCACGACCGCTTCTCGTTTCGCTACAGCGGCGCATCCGCCTTGTCGTCGACGACACAGAAGACAGGACGTCACGTTACGCTCGTCGCGCAAGATCAAATCGCATGGCACCGAGTCCTCGCGCGACTGCGGACTACACGCGCGATGATGAATCCTCGCGCGGTCGGGGAGGAAAACGAGGGTGGATCTCCTTTCTGCGCTGACGTTTCGCAACGTTTCACACAGAAAACAAGAATATTCTTGATTTGAAAATATCTTTAGTTTCAACTTTCAACGTGAAAGTCTTGAAATGAGATTATATTACGTTAAATGGAGAAAACTTGCTTGAATAAAGTCATTTTATGTAGTTCAAGAAAAAAAGTTGAAATAAAAAGTTGAAATTCTTATAAGAAGTAATATTGAGAAAAATAAGACCGTTATAATATACAAGCAAGTCTTATAAGATTATAGATTGTTGCGTATACAGGGTGGGGCATTTAAATTGAGACGTTTAAATATCCAAAAAATAAAGCAAAATAGAAAGAAATGTTTCAGACAAAACTTGTAGGGCTTGAAAAGATCTATTTACAGGTTTGGCTAGACTTCCGTACACGACCCACGTCCGATTTTGATCTACTTTTGCAGGCACGTAGTACGTACTAAAAGAAGTCAAAAGCCCCAGTGCTAACTTGCGGAAATGACTATTTTCTTAAATATTCAAATTTTTATTATTTTGCTAGATTTTGGATTATTGGTCTGCGTATGCGGAAGATCGGTTTTCTGGATAACTGAGTAGGTCAGTGTGTACGTCAGAATGTAGTTTACCTTTATAAAAGTTGAATTTGAAGTGCATGTTATATTAAAAAAATTTTTAAAAAATTAAACCTTGGTTAATTTTTGGGGATTTTTCTCTTGGGGGTAAGTGCCTTGGGAGGGGGGAACCTACTACATTCACACATGCGCTTTACAAGTATGTGCTTTGTATGTGCTTCAACTTACAAAGGGCATACTTATAAAGTGCATCACTAACCTATAGGTTAGTGGCGCGCTTTACAAGTATGTGCTTTGTATGTGTTTCAACTTACAAAGCGCATACTTCTAAAGCGCCCCCCCCCCCGACCCTGCGAAACACGTTCCTCTGTCTACGCATGTACTTTGTAGTTGTAAAGCGAGGTCCACCCCTTCTCCAACCCCTGTGGAATACGCACCTCTGTCTACGCATGTACTTTGTAAGTTGTAAGCGAGGTCCACCCACCCCGACCCTTGTGGAACGCGCTTCTCTGTCCACGCATGTACTTTGTAAGTTGTAAAGCGAGGTCCACCCACCCCGACCCCTGTGGAACGCGCTCCTCCGTCCACGCATGTACTTTGTAAGTTGTAAAGCGAGGTCCACCCACCCCGACCCCTGTGGAACGCGCTCCTCTGTCCACGCATGTACTTTGTAAGTTGTAAAGCGAGGTCCACCAACCCCGACCCCTGTGGAACGCGTTCCTCTGTCCACGCATGTACTTTGTAAGTTGTAAAGCGTTCACCCCCCCCCCCCCCCCCTCCTTCACCGATCCCTATGGAATATGCGAAGAGAAGGTAAATATTATGCATATGCAATCAAAACATTCAAAATCTGGCAAAATAATAAAAATTTGAATATTTAAGGAAATAGTCATTTCCGCAAGTTAGCACTGGGGCTTTCGACTTCTTTTAGTACCTACTACGTGCCTGCAAAAGTAGATCAAAATCGGACGTGGGTCGTGTACGGAAGTCTTACCACAGGTTTTATCAGTTTGACCTTAGATGGCAAATAATAATATTAAATTTTACATTTGCAATTTTTCAAAATTGAGTGTGCGCCCACAGAATGCAATCTTAAAATAATTTTTTCTGTATTTTTTTACAACATTCGATTCCTTTCATTATTCTATGTATATAAAAGTATCAAGGTAAAGTCATCGCGAAAAGTAAATACTTTACCAGATATTTCATATTTTATATTAAGCGTCTCAATTTAAATGCCCCATTCTGTATATACGAAACAATGAATAGTTAATTTGAGTATAATTTATGAATTAATACTTCTATTTTGCAACGCCTGTGGCGAAAGTTCGATTTTCGATTGCCGTTTAGCGTGCGGAAAGTGGCTTATTTCTCAACGATTCAATATATGCCTTACTTTACCGCACTAGTGCGAGAAAAGCATCTTTATGATTTACTTTACCGCACTAGTGCGGTAAAAAACCTCCTTTTTTTCACAATTGATAGTTTTTCTTTTTCGATTTTCGACTGACATAACAAATTTGAACGTAACGAAATTCACGCGAAACAAAACGTCAATTCGTTACAACTGTCATCATTCAAGAAGGATAAAATAGATAAAGAAAACGAGTGTGTCCAAAACCGTTCACGCCGGTGGAACTCGTAGAAGCAGCTGGATCTGCCACAGAGAATTTACTACCGAAGAAATCGAGAGATAAATATATGAATATTTAAGAATTTATAGAATGGAGAGCATCTAAAAATACCTCATTTTCGGAAAATGTCTTGATGACATATTTTGATGAATTGTCAAAAAGTGCGAAACCATCTTATTTAAATTTAATTTCAATTAATTTTTTAATCTTAAATCGAACTTTCGCGACAGGCATTACAAAAAATATTGTATGTGACATGTGCGGAAGACAACGAATTACGTCGCGCGTGAGGTTGCTGCATTCGCCTCAGCTTATGGTGCAATCACACTCGTACTCGTGCGAATGCACCATAAGTCTTCGGTTCATGCGGCAACATCACGCGCGACATAATTCGTTATTTTCCACACTTGCCACACAAAATACTATTTTTTCTATGCAACGACACATACAAATGGTGCGAAAGAAACTTCAATTGCATCTCTCTCGTGTCAATTCTCTACGTCGAAATGCGCGTTTCGGCATTCACGGTCACGACACGTTCGTCACCAAACGTCTCGGAGCTTCGAATTAAATCAAGGAACTGGAGCAGGAAGGAGATTCCGCGCAATCTCTCGGCTCTTGAAATTCGGCGTTAATGGGGAACGAGATCGTGAGCAACGACAACGGAAAAAAAAAACGCGGGGCAGAAGGGTATACCGGGCTTCTCGCGTCAAGCGGAATCGTCAGATCGATTTCTCTCTCTTTCTCTCAAGGAAACGGCCGTAATAACGATGTTATCGCCCACCTTGCACACAAGTTCCGCGTCCCAAGGTAGAATGGAGACGAGGTCTATCACCTCGCAGGACGCGCCAAGTTTCTTCTGGACCAGGTCGGCCACCTCCAGCAGTACGTGCACCTGAGTGCCCCAGCCCACGAGTGTCACGGCGTCACCTATGTGAAAAAAGAACCACAGATGCATTTGTGTGTACGCGAGTATACGCACACCAAGGATTAATCGCCCCTGGCCGATGAAAGAGCGCGTTTCTTTTCGCGTATCCTGTTTCAGGACCGGTCACATCGGGCGAGATCGGACCTCGCGCTCCGGCGATATAATGGAAGGACGCGATCCACACTCTCGGTAAATTATATTTGCCTCTCGCGCTCGTGAGTGCGAATAGTTACTTTCTACGACTTCAAACAACGCCTTCCGAGGCGTTATTTTCGTTGGACGGCTCACGTTCCGCGGTGCATAATGTAAAGAGCGAAGAACCTGTTGTTACGCTCTAAACATTTCTCCGAAGAATGATTTTACAACCGCAAATATTTATTCATAATGCACAATCATTTCCGCGTAGCCTGAAGATCCGAGAACTTCTAATAATACTAATTATAAATACATCGCATGCATCAAAGACGAGAACTCGCGGGAGTGGAAACGTCGCTCTCAATTAATGTCGTTAAAATCAGATTAGTTTATATTAGTTTATTTTAGTTCTATTCGTTTCGAAGGTCGAGAAAAAGCAGCAATTTTTATTCATTAAATTTATATAAAGCGATATAACGTATAGAATTTATACTTCTGCATATACAAATTACATATATATAAATTACGTATTCGAAAAGTATCGTACACAAATTATCGGTACACGATATTGGGTTATACTATCCAAATAATGTCCAAACACTTAAATATCCGATCATTTCGGAATTACTTACCGCTTCTTACAATCTCGGCCTTGCCAATTTCGATTTTGTAATGTGCCAGAGGCACCTCGTCGACCGCTGCACGATACAGAACTTTAGGCTCGAATATGATACAGGGATCCGGCTCGTCGATGCAGCTCAACAGAAGACCCTTCGCGTGCATCGCTCCACGAGGCACGACGATCTAAAAAGGAAAAGAGAGATGAGCTCGCGTTCAAAAACGTTAATCGCGTCCTCCGTGATCCCTCTCGCAATAATCGGCAACTCTTCGACAGCTTCAAAACAAGCGTGAAATCGATCGGCTCCAGGTCGCCGATATTACACCGCTCCTCTCGTAATCGCGGTGTACAATAGCGGTAGTCGCGCGCATTAGTGTGCGGGCAAAACTTTATTCATGCATACGTAGAGCGTATATACGCCGTACAATATTCATGGAATTTGTTGAGGAAAGTTGTGAGCTCACGGCTCTACAGCAGACGCGGGATATAGCGAGGTCTATAATACCCGAGGAATGTTCCAGACGATGGAAATTTGGTGGCGAGGCGAGGCTCGTCATCAAATCATTCGGTCAGGTAAACCGATCGATTTTTGGAAATGAGATTCCACGTTCCAATCGTCACGTAGCCGTTACGCGTCTCGAGCTCGTGGAGCGGTACAGACCTTGTTGTTCAACATTGTAGCAATAGCCGTCAGATATTTACAAATACTGAGGCGCGGCCTTTTACGACCTTATTACGAAATCCTATCTCGATAAGGAACTTGTCTTTTCGCTCGGCAATTAACGGAGAGGTGCCTAAGATTAGCCTTAAGACACACACAAGAGAGGAGGTGAGCCGTTCTGCGTGTTGCGCGTTCAATAAATAAAATAAAGAGATTAAAATAAAAATTTCCACTAGCCTTCAAACCGGGAGTGTGTGCAAAATATGCTTCCGGGCTTTGAGAGTGATAAAGACCGCCGTGCCCGACGGCTCCGCAAGGCGCCCGAATCGTAAGTTTACCGCAGTCAAACATATTGCCGCTTCGATACCTCATCTTGGCCGCTTCGTTTACCAACTATAAGGGAAAGGTACACACAGTTAATATATAGTCTGAGATAATTAATATTTACCTATTTAAAAATTTGTCTGACGAACACGCGGAATATACATATACAATATACATCTCGTGTTATTTCATACGATCCGTTCTCGCGAAGTTTTCCAGCTATAGAAAAAAAAAGTTTTAGCGTTTCTTACATTTTTTAAGCGAGTTTCTTCGTTAGGTATAGTTTTGTTTGCACTTTCTTATTCTTTGAATAATTAAATCTTCTTAAATCTTTGGCTCTTTCTCTTACATTCTCGATATATTATAAATTAAATAATAATTATTAATTAATCTATTTATATATATATATATATATATATGTATGTACTGGATGAATATAATGCGGCACCTGATCGAAAGCGGGAAATATGTAATCGGCAAATTGTATTTCGGCAATCGCCGATATTCCTGCGTTAGCTAAGCCAATTCCGAATCCGGCAATTCCTTGCTCGCAGAGAGGCGTGTTGAAGACACGATCGTCACCGAAACGTTTTTTCAAGTTCATCGTGCAACGAAAGACACCTCCGAATGCAACGTCCTCGCCGAACACCACTATAAAATTAAATAAAGAAGAACTGTGTTAGCAATACTTCTTATTTAAAAAATGCAAATATTGTTAAAGATTAAGTTAGAGTTCTAAAAATTTCAACAAGAAATTTAGGTTTTTGTATAATACTGTTGATCTTTTATAGATAGTCTAAATAATTTTCTCGAGAGCTTAATTGATATTCTTAATTTTTCGAAAGTATTGCAAAATTGACAACATTGTTAAATTAAACATATATTTAGATAGAGAAAATGCTCTAATATATTTATTTAATATATCGGTGCATATTCAAATTAAAGGGACACAAGTATAACAAAATTCTTACCTGAACGTGGATCGTTTTCCAATGCGATATTAAGCCCATGATTTATGGCTTGATACATATTCAGCTTTTGTGTCTCACCTGAAAGCACGACTCTTTTACGTAATCACATGAATAATGCATAATTAAGCGTAAAATAACTTCGAAATGAGTAAATCCTAAAACACTGGTGCAATAATTGAATTAAACAGCTTCATGGGGATTTTGTAGGAAATTTGCAAATCTTTGGCAAACTTCTATATAATAAAATAATATAATAAAATCCATATAAATATAATAAAAACTTGAATCACTTTTGTTATGATATGATCTCGAACGCAGATAAGAAAAATGTTATTTCGCTGAAGGGGACTAGGTAATCAGATTTGTCGAAAATAAAGCTTTTTTTGGAATTTATTTTTGTGTAACAAATTCCAAAAAAGCTTCAGTTTTGATAAAATTGCAAAAATAAATTCTTAAAAAAAGCTTTATTTTTGACAAGTCTGCCTAGCTCCCTTAAGCAGAATGAAATATTTCCATACGATTGTATAACAAGTATGAAAAAAATCATTAATTTCAGCAAATTATCGTTACGTTATATCCTTCAGTTTTAAATTCATTCTTGACTTAATATTGATGTATTCTTGCGTATGAAAGAACGACGATCACCTTCGACAGAGTTACGAATATTTTAATCCGTATATTTGAATATTCGAATGTGTCCAGGATTTAAATTTGTTTTGTTTTTTTTACTTTCATGGAAGGAAATATATAGATAATTAACTTATACTTATTCAAGAGAGGGTGAGGAAGCAACAGGAAGAAAAAGAGTCTCGATAAACTCTCGAGAGTTTCGAAAGACCTAAAATAATCTCTTTATTTTTACTTGTTGTAAATCTTTTTTTTCTCACTTTTCTATTGTGCCAATTTAAATATATGTTAAATTAAATGTAGAGTCACATTCTAAATGTTTTAAATTCATCGCACTCGCTTACATATAAGCGCGCTTTTTAATCAACAGGCTAACGAAGAAAACAGATATCGATCGAATCCATCGGGTCTTTTATCAACTGACACATGTTGATTTTCTATACACGTGAATTCAGGACTTCGAGCAGAAGATATTCTTCTGGAAAATGATTAACATGTCCGAGTGGCATCCACTTACCGGCGATTGTACACGGCTTCTTACACGGGAAATACGTAAAGTGCGCCTCTCTGACATGGCACTTGTGACTGGCGGAAATCTCGCCACGGTTCAAAAGCAGCTTCTTTCTAGCGTACCGCAGTCTCGCGCTCAACTTGCCGAGCATCGTCATTTCTCTCTCTCTCTCTTTCTCTCTATATCTATCGCTGTCTCTCTCTAGCTCTCTCTTTCGTTTCGAGCAGTAAATCGTTCGCTAAGAGGTCGCGGATGGGTCTTATCTCTACTTTGCACACAATACCGATATTCCGCGGAGGTTCTCCCGACCCCACGTAGGATTTCGAAACTGCCTCTATAGTAGTGAGGTCGAGCGAGAGTGCGCGCGCGCGCGCGCACACACGCCCGTGATCGGCGTGATCGAACGATGGGACGATCGACGCGCGTTGCCGATCGTACACGCACGAACGGGAACTGGTTTCTCACGGTGTACGCGTACAACATGGAGCTCCGGGAACGCGAGCGTGACTCAACCGAAAAAGGGATAGAATTTTCTCCGGAGTGGGAGAGCAGAGGAATCGCGATAAGTCGCTGACGTTAGCAATACTTATCGCTCGGTGCGTGCGATAAGTTCGGAGTTGACTTTTGTTTTCCGATCAAATCGGATATCTCGTCGCGAGTGTGACGTTTGACGTCAACTGCACGCGTCATACACGGCGGCCGTAAAAGGGAAGGCGAGCATTTTGCTATCACGGTATTTAAACGCGTTATTGTAAAACAACATTGCCGTCTCAAAAGGATTTGTTTTTCGTCGCGTCTCGCCTCCTCGATTGCCGATTCAATGGCGGGTCCCAATGACTGGATAATTGACAAAAACGGTAAATAACTATATTTACATCAACGTAATCACAAACGAATGAGATTAAATTTCATACTTTTTATTCGATCCTTGCGCAACTTTTGTGTTTAATTTGTGCAGCTCGTGTGCAACGAAATCGAGAGTTCTTTCTGTACCTTCAGTTGACCTCATTTTACCGACCGATGGCAACGAAGAGCACTCCTAAACTTACAGTGTTTTATCAGCAGACGATCTACTTTACCGACTGTGGATTTAAATTAGTGAACTATAATCAGGTTCCGAGAGAAATCTACCGAATCTACGATCGATGAAACCGGCGTGACCGTGAGGGCAGACGGCAGTCTGCAGTCACGGTCGCGTTGGTCGCGCGATTCGCGATCCTCGGCGGGAGGCGGGATCATCAACTGGAAACTGAATGCGCGCGTACACGTCGTCGGCCATTACGGATTCGTTCTCACAGACGCTCGTCGTTGTGATCCGCAGGTGTAATTTTTCGACAAGCATCTCGTAGCGCGAGGGAACCAAGGGCATTGTTGAGACCGATCGAACGTGAATCCGGAACTTGTTCAACATGGATATGGACAGATCGAGCAACGGCGAGTACAAGTATCAGAGGGAGGAGGATGCCGACGATAAACCCAGGTCGCTGGATGATTCCGAGGAGAAGGACCAGCAGGCCGACAAGGCCGGCGAGTACATGAGCGAGCTCTTGCAGGAGAAGATCGATCTGGACGGCCAGAAATGGCCCAACGCCATCCGGTTGTTGGACCAAGGTGAGTTGACAGAGATAATCCCTAAGTAAATGTGTGTTTTTCTCCAATAGATGATTTCGAAACGAGTCCATCGCGTTCGTACTTCGTGACGAGAAATCGCCGGAATATCCGTGGACCGTAACTTCCACTCTCGATGAAATTGGATTGAGTGCGCGATCTCGGATCAGCACTATCAGCAGTGGAATTTTATGATGTAACAAAATTTAGTTTGGAGGCAATACGGTCCGCTTGAATTTTATTAGAAGATGATTTAGATCAATGATATCAATTCCTCAAAATTCTTCGGGCCTTAGTTAATTTTAGATATCTATAGGTTGGTGAAGTGTCTGTTATCTTCTGTTTACTTTGATTTCTGATATAGATAGTTTACAAGACCTAACATAATATATGTAACTGTAGGGATCACTTTGTATCCTAATCTAATTTTGTTATGTATCACCGATACAAAAAAGGGAAAAAAGAATAAATCTGTTATTTTTTAACAAAAAGCAGGAATATTTTTTTAACATTTTTAAGACTACAGATACACGTATTTACTATCAAGTTTAAATTCAGGACTTTTGGGTTTAAACCCAAAAAGAAAAGAAAAGCTAAAAAACAAACTTTTTAAAATTTTTATTTTGTGACCATCTTTTTTGCTTAGGTCTATTGTTCATATAAGTACTACAAAAAAATACTAATGGTGCATATAAGTACCATCATCTACATCATTCCCTAGACTTTTTTATTTTATAGTATAAAAGTGAATATTGATTTATAAGAGAACCAACGAGAACAAAAAAGTTTTTCACTGCCCTAAATTAATAACGTCTTAGATTAATACTGTTAAAACACTCTTTATAAATGCCCTGTGTATATCTATTGATCAATTTGAGATAAAAAATTAATGTAATAAATATGAAAATATGTTAAATTAAGATTTAATATAATAAATTGTCAATATTTTATTGCGCCGGCATATTTTATAGAGATTCAAAAAACGGAAACTATGCGAAGACCAATGAGAGAGTCGAAATATGTGGATATTTACCGTGAGAAACATGTTCGTGTCTCTGTCAAAGTTCTGATACCTGTTCGTGAACATCCCAAAGTAAGTCGCTATCTACAACCATTTGAATTACAAACAGATTTGACATGTGAATTTGAGTTATATAATTTTGTTTGTCGTAGTTTAATTTTGTTGGGAAATTGCTGGGTCCGAAAGGCAATTCCATGAAACGGCTGCAAGAAGAGACAATGTGCAAGATGGCAGTATTAGGCAGAGGATCAATGAAAGATAAACAGAAAGTAGGTGATAAAGGAAGAATCTCTCTCTTACTTTCTTTTTTATTCTTTATGTTGAAAAAAATTGACGCATATTTTTCGGGTGGATCTTTTAATCTCAGGAAGAAGAACTTCGTGCTTCCTTGAATTTGAAATATGCACATCTTTCCGACGATCTACATGTGGAGATTACGGCTATTGCCCCACCGGCGGAAGCTTACGCTCGCATTGCCTTTGCGCTCGCCGAAGTACGGAAATACTTGATTCCTGATAACAATGATAATATACGTC
Source organism: Leptothorax acervorum (assembly GCA_035220615.1). NCBI lineage: Eukaryota > Metazoa > Arthropoda > Insecta > Hymenoptera > Formicidae > Leptothorax > Leptothorax acervorum. The sequence continues at coordinate 349,946 of JASTWQ010000175.1, read as the reverse complement.
AAGAACAGATGCGTGAGATGGAGATGGGCATGTCTGACGATACTGTCCCTAATGATCGGAGACCGATGAGAGGACCTTCGAATCTTGGCGTTGGTAATGCACCGAGGCCCGCTGCAAGACAGGGGGCATTACCTAGAACGTCTAGAGGAGGTTGGTTGCATGTCTATTATAAAAAATTATAAGATATAAAAGTATGCAAAAGATTAAGAATTGTTGCTATCTATTTGATATTTATTATTATAAACTTTCGTTGAATGTGGTAGATGTTTCTTATGTCGCGATAAATATATTTAAACCAATTTAAACTTCTTGTGTATGTGTAAGATATTAAAGATGTGTATATATAAAAAATTAAGACATGTATATATAAAAGATATATATAAATTGCTTATTTTTTTTAGCTATTCTTCCTCCGCCACCTGTGAATCGTGGGCCACCTAACCGACCTGCACCGTCGAAAGCGAAGGTGTTCTCGATTTTGGATCGTGCAAGGGCTGCTATGGATCAAACTTATAAGTGAGTTTACATTTATACATATAATATAACAAAATCGTTTTATTAAAATTAAATACCATATTGAGTATTCGAATTTTTTCGTTTGTGTAGCTATGATCCTCAGACTCCTCCGCCAGCAAACCGGACTGGATCGCATCATGATTACGATTATCACGGATCATCAGGTAGTAACGCTCGATACGGCGATCGTCATTATACACCGAATTCTGGGTATGTATTGTAATGTTAATTTAAAGATAATAAAGATTGGATGGGGGATAATATAAAGTTTAAAGAAAATAAAATTCCCCGATATATATATATGCATTAACATTTTAACATACATAATATGAAAGTTGATAATGTAATGTAATCAAAAAAATTTCTTTCTAGAAATGCAATTTTTATTTTGCATATGATTTTCTTGTACAATTAGTTACTATGTGATGGAGTTTATATCTATTTAACAGAGATGACATGTATCCTTTTTTAAGATACACGACTTACGAGTACGATGATGACTCTGCGCCACATTCTTCACGCGATTATTACGAATCTTCGGAGTATCCAGGTAAACTATTATATTTATATATTTGCTTGGTCATATTAAATAAAATATTTTACATGAAGATAAACTTTTTATGATCTTGTTTTAATAATAAAAATTTTTTTATATTAGATCGTATATAATTTACATGAGTATTAATTTTTTCATACTAATTGATGTAAATCCTTTATTATGCTTACGCAGGGTTTATTATCACGTACGAATTTTTTAAATATTCATAAATAAACACTCAAGAAATTATTTATATTTATTATTATTAATTTAAACTGAAATTATTACAATTATTGTGGAAACATCATTAATAAAGTACATATGTTTAAAACGAAACTATTGAAAGCTTCCATGGGAATGCATTAAATACTAAAATTGTTAATTATATATAATAATTTTTAATTTTATATTTACAAATTTAATTTTCTATGTCGTAAAAGAAATAAATTTACATTTTAATAATTGTAAACATCTTTTTTTACCAGATATTGTCTATTTTTTAAGCCCCTAATAATTACCAAATAAATAACTCTTAGAACCAAATAATGCCTTTATATGATTCTATAAAGATTAATAATGTCTGAGAAATTTTAAATAAAAACTTTCATGAAAATTAATTTTAATGTGACTTAACATAAATATTGCCTTTTATTTAAATCAGTTTAGCGTATACCCGCATAAGAAAGAATTACGTAGATAATATGTAATAATTTACATTGGAAGATAATATATAATAATTAACATTATTTCCCAAATTTATGAATCGTGCAATTCCAATTGAAGCATTATAGGCGTAACTTAAATCCGCTATAATAATGAAATTTAAACCCTGCTGTAAACTATAACAAATGTGCATGACGTTGATGTCGCATGATGATACATCAACACATTGATATCTTTGAGAACTTGAATATCTCACTAAACTAAGGAATTACCATCGTGTTCTGCCTAAATAACTAAAGCGCATCAATCCATGTAATTCGCAGAGGAGTCGTCGAGCCGCGCTTGGAAATCTTACAAGACCACAACGACGTCAGGTGCAGCCTCGCGCTACCGCACCACCCCATATACACGACCTTCAAAGTAAACACCTTGAAAAAAAATCATCCGCTAAAATTTCTTTTATTTCAATTATCCATACTCCTCTAAATATTCTTTTTTTCTGACACTATTATTTCATAGCGTTGTTACTAATCCGTTGGCGGCTAATCTTCCTAATGCACGGCGGCCTATGATGCCCACTATGCAGAAACCGATAAACGAAAGAAATCGCCCTTAATCGATCGGCAACATGAAGGCTAACACGGTAATAATGCCCAAATATTATTATTCCATCTTGACGATTACTAAACAGTAAGGTAACGTTAACACAAATTTCCTATTCTAAGGAAGATTTATTTATCGTTTAATTTCTTTTCTTGTAAATATCTAATGGACCTTTAACGAAATAAAAGGCTCATATCGTCTATCTCGCTCTATTCGTTACGCTCTTTCTCAGTTATAAATGCTGTATTTGAATTTTATTTTATATTAATTTTTTTTTCATAATGGATTCAATAATTTTCAGATTATTTTTCGTGGCCACTGGATAAACAGGAACACATAAACTAATCCATAATTAAAATACATCCAATATAGAATTTACACAGCCAAAATTCAATAGTCATCATATTAAATTCAATATTCTCGACTACGAACGCGACATAAATTTATTCCTTTGAAAATTTTACTTAATTGCTTCGCGGTATAATTTTAATTCGATGTATCTAGTTTTCTATAAAACATTAATTCCGTTTCCTCAATCCTATTCCTAAAATTTTCGACTACAAATGGATTTAATTATTGACAAGAAGTAAAGGACCAAGAGGATAAATGGTATAATTTACAGTAAAAGATTCAAAGTAAAACTTTGAATAAGCGAATTAATGTTGCATAAAATAAAACAAAAATTATGAAATTTACTTCCGTAAATTTACTTTACGTATACTCAATATTACATATATAAGTCAAGTATGAATTAGAGGCTAAATGATCCTCATTATCTTTTTTTTTTTGTACTTAATGTCTTATGATTTGAAAAATGTTAAATGACATTAAAAGATAACAAATCTAATGTTTAATCTTTTGACCTTCGATCAAATTTATTAACATTACTTTTCTACTCGCTCGAATAAGATATAGTCGAATGTAAGCATTGAAATATTTGAAATATCAAAATAATATTGCATTGTAAATAGAACAAATTAAACGATTTAAATTATGTACAATGCAAACTAAAACAAATTGATATACATATGAATTTATTATTATTATAATATGACACCATGTTACTTACTTAACGTGCACAGCCTCTATTCATTAAAATTAAAATACATAATATGTAGACTTAAATATTAACAACCTGTGTATTCTCTTATGTAGACGAATGGAAGATTATGATAAACCATAGTGTTATATATAAATAATTTCCAATATATGAATATTTAAAAATATGTAGACACTATAATTCATAAATCTATCATTAAAAATATATGTAACATGTAATCTTCAAAAGTTTAAATAAACATGAAGTAATAATATCAAATATTTGTTTTGAAAGATGCCAAAATAAATTTCCCAACCAACGATAAAGCTAAGATTCTAATAATTCTGACATAAAAATACCCTTGTGCGTAGTTTTACTCCCAATAAGTATTGTAAATTTTTAAAATCATATATTACGTATGAAAACTTACTATTATTTTATAAATAATTGTTATCAAGATACTTTCGTAAATGTTCGCGGTTTAAATATTTTTAATATAATAACGTATTATATTGAAAAAATTTCACAAAAAATGTGCAATATAATTTCGATTGGATGTATAAATTAAATTAATAAAATATACGAGATATCCTTTACCAAATAACTGAATAATTTTTTATGAATATATACAGGGTGTATCAGACCACCCGTACCAGCCGAATATCTCGAAAATTGAGAACGGCAGACAAAAATATCTCAGACAAAAGTTGTATGGTTTCGAGGGGGACATAAAATGGTGGCAATGATTTGACCTTGGATGGTCGTTTGAAGCTCACATGAACGTCACCTTTAATTTCTTACATGGAACCCTCTATATTGTAGTATATCTCTTAAACGATAGGTTTTTAGAGAAAAATGTTTCATAGAAAAGTTGTATGGTTTTCGTTCATGTGAGCTTGAGGTGACGTTCATGTGAGCTTCAAACGACCATCCAGGGTCAAATCATTGCCACCATCTTGTGTCCCCCTTGAAATCCTTCAACTTTTGTCTGAAACATTTTTCTCTAAAACGTATTGTTTAAGAGATATTTGCGGTTGTCTTTTAAAATAAAACACCCTTTATATACATATATAAAATAAATAGTCAATAAGTATAAAATACTTGACACAAGGGAGTTTTGATTTAAAAAATCGTTTCATAGAAATATCATGAAAAACCATTTCCAGTTTTATTTTATTCTAATATTGTTATTCATATATTTCACATAGGTGGGTAAAAGATGATGAAGGTCTTTGATCATGAAGATTAAGATAGTGGAAATCACATTAATCATGATGGACTTTGAAGTGCCATGAGTACGCTTAAACATGACGTGAGTATACTTATGCTTTATTTACAATTACCTGCTACAAACATAAAAATCAGATGTAATATAAGTCTGATTAATGATCTCTTTCTTTTTATTTTTTGTGCTTGCAAAAGGTTGAACGATATATAGTATCCTCTAGAATAAAAATTCAAGAATAACAGTTGTAAGACAATAATTTAATTAAAAGTAAAGTATTCAGTCTGTTTATTAGAAAAAAAATAGTATAATGATTTATGAGATACTTTTATAAGATATTGAGAGACGTACTTATCCGAATACTTTTTTATGAATATACATGCATTTATGCAAAGGTAGCTAATAAAAGTAAAATTTTTTAGTGAACAAACGTAAGTATAATTAAAATACCGATTATTTTATGTCTATTGCATTTTATCTACCATGCATTATTTTAATATATTCAGTTATTTGTCATATATGATTTACATAAGATGAAGAAGTCACAATTAATATTTTTAATAAATTAAAAAGTCATTACAATCCAATCGTTTATGATAAATGATTGATTTTTATAAATACGACAAAAATGTTAAAAGGATTGGAAATAATGTTATATATTTAATGATTTTTTAATACTTTATATCTATAACATAGTTGGCGTTTATTCGAGAAAGAAAAATAAACAAAATTAGAGCAGATTTTTCTTAAAAAGATACTATTACTCATCACGTGTGTTCCATATTTTTTTTTGCTTGTGCTTTAATCTGTCACAGAACTCGCTCTCTTAAACATATCGATTATATTATAGCAAAAAAAATTATAAAACCGACGGTACATCTTCTTGTAATTATTATCATAATATAACAGGTAGTCATTCTATCACGAGGGATTGCTTAGAAACAATATTCTTATTTATTTATCACACACCAATATACAAAAATGAACTGTATAATCAATATCAGAATATAATATACTACGAAATTCAAATATATTTAATAAAGATATATCTGAGTATCTTACAAGATTAGAATAATGCTTCAACTTGAAACAAAAAAATCATCTACAACATTCTTTGCAGTTGGCACAGAAATTCTGGTAGAAAAACGTATTTCTACGGCCGTCCTAAGGATTATAAATAAGTATTAATTTATGGGAATCCTTAGCTTCTAACAAGTCGCATCTAAGTAGTTGTGAGTGAAAATAAGGTGCCGAGTTTTTCTTTTTCCTAACTAATCCCTCCGCATATGAACCGGGAGCCGTAAAAGATGCTTTGTTCGTTATATTCGTTCACTTTAACGTGCAACCGAGGGTTGCGTTGAAGCGTCCACGCATCTTGTACCTGTTGAAACGCATGCTGATATTCGCCGCACTCTTCGCATAATAATTACACCATTATTATGTTATCTATCTCGTATGCGTCATTTTATTTAGAACGATGTCACAATACCAAATTGTTTCTAACGTGCATTGATGTTTCGGTACATCAGGCGATGATCAGCAGAGCGATCTTCGATTTATATGTATACTCGCTAACGCAAAATTTCTTCCTGCCGTGTAATCACATTGCTAAGGTAAAAAAGCGCGCGTGATAAAGGTCACGCTGCTGATCACTCACAATAGATGTCTTCTGAATTAATAACGTGCTATATTATCAATGAAGAATTGCATTATTTGCAAAATATGGCGTATAAATGTAAAATTATGTAACAAGTACAGAAATACGGGATACGGAGACGCCAGATTTAAAGATTTTAATGCGTTTTAACATTTACAAAACTGTCTTACGCTTTGCGTAGTGCAGAGGCGGCTCCACTGTAAGGACAAGCTACGCGAGAAGCTATACAAGTCCCATATGAGTACTCGAGGAATTCGCTTATACAAGAAATCTTCGCAAGGTATCCAAGAACACGTGTAAATGTGAGAATGTGAATATAAAGAGGTGAAATCCTTTCGAGAAGACTCATCCTCAGTGTGAAGAATGTCACATTAGATCTCGGCAGCACAGCAGTGAGTTTTTTTTTTTTTTTTTTTTTACCTAAAAGCTTTGTCAGTCCTAGAGCCGCCTCTAACACCAAGAGAAGACGCGTGTCTTCGTGGTATGGTTTGATCCTACGGCAACGAGCCGGTCTCTCATGCTGCGCGACCACCCTGCTAATACTTCACTTCTATGAAAAAACATGGAATGTATAGTGTATTTTTTTTATCGGTTTACACCTTAGTAATGTGTACGATTATATCACAAGAAAGATTCAAATATTCTGTACATAATCCGCGAGGCGCCTGGTGTTCAAGGTCGCCTCTTCCTCTTTCTCCTCTTCCTCGTCTTCCTCGTCTTTCCCGCTTTATCTTTAATCTTACATTTATATATATTTATATATATATTTATATATACGCCTAAGATTTAATTACAAAGTTAGATATGTCTCAGGTTCACCTGGTATTGTACTTCATACAATTTCTCGTGACTGGCGAGTCACGACGGCGAAATGCGGCCGACCAGCGTGTTTGCGCGTCGCTCCCGAGGAGACTTAGTTTCGTTACGCGCGTGTCATTCGCGTGCTCGAGGAAGCGCTTTTTCGTTGCGCTGTTACCGCTTTCCCTCTGCGTCCGGTTTCCTTAGCCGCCAGTCGCTTACGTTAATAACTCGATATCGATAATTGGCACATCTTTTTAATGGCAAGTTTCGCATTGGCACGATAATGGCCCTGGGGAATAGCCTTGAGTGCAGTCTCTTCGGAGGAGAATTCAATCGCTGACAAGCGTGATGCTGATGGTTCTTATTTTTAATAATAATAATTTTTTTTCTGTCGATTAATAATGACTCTTTCTGCCAAAAATAGCATAAAAATGTTGTAGAAAAACTTGCAAATAATATGTTGATTTAATGACATTACTTATTTTCCGATGAAACGATTGTTTAGAGGGAAGGATAATCTCGTCAGAAGGACTTCAATTTTGGCGATTCCCTGGACTTAACGTCGTTCCTGACTATCACGCGAGTATGCATCTATCAAAGGCAGAATATCCTTGCTTGTTGCTAATCGCACGATGTCCCATTATGATTAATATCAGTAGAGGTGACTAAACTGATGCATCGGTTACCGAGGACTAAGTTGCACTTTGATATTCATACACGACCACTTCTGATTATGCACAAAGAATTGCTGGTCCAGGTAAGTCTCATTGATGGAAGCACAGCTTTACTAATAAGAAAGTTATCTCTAATTATTCAATAAATCATAAAATAACCCAAAATGTACATTAAAAGAGAAGTAAATCTCGATTGTTTTTGTTTTTTCTTAATTAATGTGTTTTTTTTAAATAATTTAAAACAATCTGCGAATTTTATCTTCCTTGCGGATGACTTATTAGTAATTATAAATTGTAGATGATTGGATTGCAAGTTGCAGAAGACAGTTGTAATACTAATAATTTGTTGAATTAATATTAATGATTGCACTAAGTTTATCGCATTTTTCGACTATCATAAATATTTCACGAAATTATCCGATCAACGAAATTATCGAATCACAATTTTCTTGCGTGAAATTTTCAATAAAAACGAAGAATGACGGCGCAAGGGAATCAAATAGGATCTTATATTTTCATATCTGTCGCACTTTTTTATCACACCCGTTACTGACGTCGTGTTACAGTTTCTGTACAAATAAATAATTTCGTATAAATTTCGAATTTACTAACCGAATAAGGAAAACAAAGAATTCTATTCACATCATCCTGTTATTTAATAAAATTAGAACGATTAAATACACGCGATAAAGCTGAAGAGCTAAAGTAGAAGGTGAGCACCTTCGTTATCGCCGGTTATCCGTTTAATGATCTTTATTAGCATTTCTTCTCAGTAAACTTCACCGGCTGCATGTTCAAAAGTGCGCGAAATGATAACTTGATGTGACGAATGTGATTTACGCACTATCGAATCGCAGCTCTTTAAAAAACTCGATCTACCATATTTGCGGCGAATCATCGGTGGGATAAAGGGCGGATATTATGAACGTTTGCAAAAAGTCGTAGCTGCATACCTTTGATTATTCTGATATCCCGGAATGTCTTCTTTAAAAAGACGATAAATTATTTGTATAATGTTCGTCTCAAGTATGCTATACCTAAACTAGATAAAGTTTTTGGAATACTTTTTTTTAGAGAGGATTTAGATTCAAAAGTATACAGCCTTAATGTATTTCCATATAACACAAATATCCAACAGATATTCCCAGATATTTTCCTGCGGTATTTGCGTCTTTAAATATTTATTAACACGGTTTACTATATTTCTATCGTAAAGAGATTTCTTACAAACGCAAATTATATATCAAAACTTCGATATACAACATTCTTAAGACAGAGAAAATGAAGAATAATCAATTATAAAATATATTAAATGCACTTTAAGGAATGTGTGTACTATTTTCTTGAGAATGTTCAAGAATATCTATTGGACATCCATAAGATATGTAAATTTGACTTTTTTTGTTCTATGGCGTGATGCATATTTCAAACAAACATACATTCACTGCTTACAAAAATTATTTTCAACTTTTTGTAAGATCGTATCGATAATAATTTAGTCGCGCAGATGTCTATGAAAGTCTGGTCTCCGAGATGTTCTTAGACATTTTCAAGATAACATACAAAACGAATATAATCTATACCAAAGGCGACCAGCGACAAAGAGTTGAGCCCGTCGGTATTCGGCTTCCCGGGGCTCAGTTGCGAAATGAGAATTTTCCTCTCCTCCCGTTTCCTATTCATCGACTATCCCTGATTGCACATTTTTCGCACGTATCACGCAGCCTGCGTGTGGAATTGCCTACGGAAGCTTACGACCAGCCAACCTCGGCATACGGTGGGCACGCGGCACGTCGCACGCGAGTGCCAGCAGCGAGTGCGACGCGTCCGCGAGCGCGTGTATGCGCGTACGCGTTTCTCAGTGGTCCACTGCGAGCTTTCCGCAAGAGCGATAGACGCACGGAAGCTCAGTTGTATGGCCAGGAGTGCCTGATAGACGTGACCACGTTCGAGGTAGGCGGGTCTTCTGTGCGTCACTTCTTCATGTCGTTCATCAGCGCGCCGTCCTTGCTCTTGCTCGAGTCGAGATTCGACTGTTGACTGCTCGTCACGCCGCTGCCGTTCCCGGGATACATCTTCTCCAGATGATTCAAAGACTCACTTAGGAACTTCTGCAAGAGGAATCGTAAAGCTTTCAGTGGAGTCGTATTTTTGAATGAGAATCTTTGGAGAAGAGGCCTCAATTTCTTCTCATATAGATGCTTGAAATCTCAAGAAGAAAAAAAAACGGTATATAGAAAAAAATAACTTCTCATCATCTCATTACCTGTATAGCCGTTAAAGCGGCCACGATCGCAGGACTTCCAAATCCATGTGATATGAGAGAGAAATGGGTGAGATGTCTCTGTATACTAGGATCGAGGATATGTTGCGGCCGCGTATTGCAGAGCGGCGATCTGTCCTGGTTCAGAAGATCCATTAGCTCTTTGGTGATTTGTCTAGAAACAGCGAAGTCGCAAAAGTCAATTACGCAGTTCTATTTAATAAATATTGCGACATTATCATATCGATGCCAGAATATTAGCGTCGGATGACGTCGTACTTCAAATAAGAGTTTGGGCACTGTTAGACAATTTTTTATTGATTCAGACTAACTACGAAAGAATTTTATTATTATTTATTTTACAGATTCACTTATAGTAATAATAATATTTAACGCTTTTGAAAAGCGCAGCGTAGTTAATTTAAAAATGACGGACGGTTCGAACTCTTACTTGAAGAGCTCTAGTGTTTATGCTTACTTGGTGGCATGAAGAAGTTCTTTTCTCCTGTAGGAGTCTTGCGGTTCGCAATGCTGCCGACTGAGGTACTCGGCAACTTGCTTCGCGGGGAATTCGGTTTCGCAAACGTAACCGAAGTCTCTGGCAAGGTGAATGGCTTCTCCTGAAAAGAATAAAATATTCACGTGTAATATGCGCGTGATGCCATTATGTAAACTCGCTACGCGCGAGTATGCATAACGGTCGATGAAAACGATCGCGAAGTTTTATTTGACTTGCGAAACGCTGTCCATCGTATTCCGAATAGTTCAACTCGAGTTTATGATGGGTGTCTTGCCAAATTCGTAAGGAGGAAGATTCAGAGAACCTCGTCTCATTCGATGATAGATCCTCAGATTTACAGATCTATAATTATCGATAATCTATCAAATATACTTTGAACAACAACGTGTTCCTTAATACTTTTGCTTTATAAAAATTCATTTTAATAGAATTTTAACTTGAATTTCTTCTTGTCTTGACCATGATTTTCTGATTGGTTTCGTAACATATTTAACATTGAAATTCCGAAACTTGCAATATAATCCCCCATAAAATGTTTCCTATTAAAACGATCACGAAGTTTTATTTGATATGCGAAACGCTGTCCTTCGTATTCCGACTTTATGATAGGCGTCTTGCCAAATTCATAAGCAGGAAGATTTATAGAATGCATTCGATAATATAGATTTCCCCAATTCATAAGCAGGAAGATTTATGAATGCATTCAATAATATAGATTTCCCCAGATTTATGATGATCAATAATCTATGAAAGTTAATGTCTGTACAATATACTTTGATGAACAATAACGCTGTTCTTTAACACCTTTGCTTTATAGAAATTTATTTTACTTAAACTCCTTCGCCTCGACTATGACTTCCCAATTGACATTCTGACACATTTATGTAGGTAATATTGAAATTCCAAAACTTGCAATAATCTTTCACAAAATATTCGCTATTAAAAGATTGACTCCAAATTTGATACGCGATCAGAATTCAGAATTCTTGGTCGAATATTTGATAAGCTCTCTGTATAGTGTGATCAGATTATTTTTCGCAAAAGACGCAAAATAAACGCTAAACATGGAGTCCATTAAAAAAATCCATTAAGAAATTATAAGCGGATTGCCGGATTCGTTGGAATGAATCGTCGAATGTCCTCGATGCTACAGAGCGAAATTAGCTAATTACAGTTAATGAAACGCGCATTCTCTTCAACGCACCTTCTCTTTCTCTTTCCACCCCTCTGTAGCGAATTCCTCGCAACTTCTCTCTCTCTGTCTCTCTCTCTCTCTCTCACTCAGTGTGATGGAAGGTAATTAGGTAGCTATATGTATGTTATATATGTATGTATATGCGTGCAAGTAGGGTCTCTCATGCAAGCTGGAAGTAGACCCGCTGGGCGCTATTATCGATAAACCAAGCAAAGCCACCCGCAAGTACACCGCCGCGTGTATCACCCACGAGATCGGAAACGCGGACCTACAAACGGACAAAGCCACCTGCAGTTAACGAATTATCCAATTTCGCAATCCTGCCCACACGCTTCCTTTTTTTCCTCTCCGTGACGAAAAACAGAAATGCTTCTTATACGCGGAGATAAGCGCACACGTCGTGCTCGCGCGCGTTTGGAGAACGTGAAGAACTGGCACAATCCTATTGCAACACTGTTAACCCTTCGTCATCCATCTGGGTCTTTAAAGACCCAAGTAAAATTTCTTTCTTGCAATGTTTTCGTGGATAAAAGGAGGCGGTGTTTGGTATCTCCCCCCCCCCCCCCCTCCCTAAAAAAAGTTGACAATACAGGTGTTTATCTGCCGCGGTAACACCGGTTCCGTCAATGCGTGTTCGAGAAACGACCGGACAAAGTTAAGTCTGTGAAAACATGATGGATGACGAAGGGTTAATAGCAATTAAATCATTTTGATATCAAAACTTAATATTCCAAAGTAAATTAGAAATTGTCCTTTTTTTTAATAAGAACAAGAGTTGGTATCTTTTTCGCCAAATTTGTATTCGCGATTTGATTTCGACGCTTAAGGCTCCTGGATATTCACCGCGGCCATATTTAATTCCTGCTCTCGAGGCGAGGAAAACAACCTATTTTGTCGTCGCACTAGATTTCCAAATAAAAAGACATCTCGATAAAAAATCATTATAGATCGTTTCATAACACTTCTAAAATTGGCCGACAACTATTCTTTTCCCTCCACAATGAACAAACAGTCACAAAACGAAGCCTAAACATAGCGTAAACAACGGCCAATTTTAGAAATGTTATGAAACAATCTATGATTTTTTATCGAAATGTCTTTTTATTTGGAAATGCAGTGGACGACAAAATAGGTTAAATAAGTTGTTTTCCTCGCCTCGATAGCAGGAATTCAATATGGCCGCGGTGAGTATCCATCAGGAGCCTTAATTGAAATTCAATTTGCAAGAAAAAAATCAAAACTGGTTCAAAATTGATGAATTACGATGCATTTTTAGTCTACAGGAATGCCTGCGAACGTGCGAGACATCAAGTTGTCGCTTAATTCAGACTTTGAAGAAGCAAAGGTTCCGCACGCGAGGATCCAACACGTGAACGGTCGCATTAGCAATGGTCCTGCATATTTGCGGAAATTCTCACATATTAATAGCCATCTAATGGCGTTCTAAGTGCCGGCCCGATTTCGGATACGGGAAATAATGGGACCTTAGCAAGACTATCATACATGACTGACAGCCTTCTAATTTCGACGTAATGGTCGCGCGTAAGATTGTTACTTGCTCGCGCAAGGATCTTGCACGCGTGTAGCCGTGGGCAACCACCTAGATCACCGCAGAAGTCGTATTTGGAATATTCTCTCTTTTTTTTTTGCTTTAATGTGCGTTACACTTAGGTTGCGCGACAACACGATTGAAAATACCATGGATCTCATAAAATTTAATCGTCGTATCGGTATATGTGAAAGTATGCGATGTTTATTGCTTTCAGTCGCACAGATTGTTACTATCAGCCGTTTTGCGGGTAGAGCAAGTGGAAGCTCATTTGTAACGACGTAAAATGAACTTAATTGTATCTGGGGATTTTTATGATTACGTATATATTTACTGGGACGGAATAAAGTATGATACGATAGACAGTCATGGGACAGCGAGTTCTCGAGAGTAACGAAGTTTCAGTTCTTTGAGAGGCATAATGCTTGCCTCGTCATAACTTCACGATTGTAGCGTAAATAAATCTGCTTTAGAATAAAAAAAAAAATATGTTCTATGATTCTTATTTTATTATCACAGGAATGATAAAAATATAAATGGATTACATGCTTAAGCCGCGATCAGTACCTACATTACATCTTGCTATATTTATTAATTATTATTTACGTTTTCGTAATGCGTTTGAACATGTCCATTTAATACGTGAAAGAGGTAAGTGCGCCGTAATTGTTTTCAACGATAGTATATGCAGATTTCGAATGTCGGGCTGCTGCTACATATATATAATTTGGACTGCACTTTGCGTACATACGTCGTTGTTCTATTTTATGTGACATAAATTACAGTTCGTGCGGTCGCAACCATCGTTATTTTAATAGACCGCACCATTGATCCTACGTGTTTATGCCGGACCTGTCGTAATGCTTTGTGTAGTAAAGTTTTTACTGTGGTCGCGACGAGAGAGAGAGAGAAAGAAAAAATGCGTAGCGAGCAGACGCATTAAGCGAAACGAGATACTGCTAACGCAGCTATGAAAAGCATGTAAGTAGTTTGAAATTGCCGATGTTTTGCGTTGTTTAACGTTACACAATGTTGCATATGTAACGTTGTTGCCGCTCGCACTGATTTTACGTAATCCTATATATGTGTTCGCTCAATGTATTCAACAAGAACGGATGCACGTAAGGCGGAACGGTAAGAAGTATAACGTTTTTATTTTCCATCGCAAAATTGCAAATCGCTCGGTCACTCGTGTCTGATACATCTAATCACTTAACCGTGGAGTGACAGACGCACTTGGCGAGTGAATACAGCGAAGAGTAATGCTTATAATAAGGATATTTACATGTTTTGAAAACTGTTAACGTAGATGACTGACGTAAATTCACGTTCCGTTTAGAAGCACGAAGAAGAAAAGAAAAAAGGGTAGTGTGATTGAAAACTTGTGACGCACGCATCGTTAGTTATCGGAGAGATGACTTTGTTGAAACTTTATCTTCGTTTTGCATTAGACGGATTTATCCAAACTCAAAGGTGGCAAAATATCTGGTTTTTTCCCTTAATATTTACTTCGTTGCGACGCAATGGAGACATGTATTCTAAATAATCGAGAAAACTTTCCAGAGAAGATCTCTCTTGATTCCCTGTTCTGATTTCAATCACTTTGTCGATACAAACTTGATAAAAAAAAGAAACCGTCAAAGCTAGGAAAGGAGACTATCTCCTAGGCAAAGAAAAGATCTTTTACGAAACGAGTATCCCACGATGTGGAACGTCGAGCGGGTATAATATTATAGTTAGTGCGATATTTATCGACATGGATACCACGTGTGTTTTCGCCGTTTTCTGCGGAATTCTCTCGTATTAGGCGCGCAAAACCGACAGTAAGTTAACTATCGGCGATCTTATCGACATCGTCGGACGTGGTGCAAATTTCCACCCCCTCGCCCCTCTACCCCCTGCGCGAGGTGCAACAGGTCGTTTCGGCTAGGCTTTAGCCTGCCACGGGCAGCTCTTACGCGCGGATTTGCATATCTCCATCCCGTGTCGTATCTCTCCTTCTTCTAATCTCTTTTAAGTAAATTAGCGTGTCTGTACCTTACCGATATGCGCGCGCTGCGAAACGTTTTCGATTATGATCGCAAATGCGAACATATGTCTTGCATTTTATCGCATTGTGCTTTGCTTCTTTGAGAGATCCTCTTGGTGCGTCTATTCAGACAGCTGTCCAACTTTGCGCGGAATGCTAATAACTTTTTAATCAAGTTTTATCAATTTTATCCTGCATTAAATATAAGTTTTATCCTATATTAATTAAACCCTGATAAACTTAAAAGAAAGTGAGTGTCTGGTAGGTATCATGAGATATAAAAGAATAAAGTTTAATCACTATATATATACCATGCCACTTGGAGTAATCATAATGACACATGTGCTGCTTCAATATAGAATAAATTTTACAAAACTCTATTGATTAATTAAAATTCATTAACATTTTGTCATTGACGTATAGCATAAATTAACCAACGCAAATCATTATATCGTCGAAGTAAAATATTATAGCGCGCAGTGCTTTGATATTATCGTTAATCGCACCCGATTCGACGGCGCGACGCAAAGGAATGTCCGGCTTATCGAGTATGAGGGAATATGACTCAATAAAACGAAGGGACTTGCAGACCGCACGCGCCGCAGATTGCTGTTAAGGGAGCTCGCTCAGATGGGAGATCCAGATTAGCGGTGCGCGAGTAAACGAGAACGAGCGGGTAACGTGACTCGCGCGAATTGCGTGATGAACGGCCGGTGCTGCCTGACGACTTCACCGTTTCGATCGCGAATCAATGGATGACCGATCAAAAGCTGTGCAATTGTTGACGCGATGGCGCAGCAAGAAGATCGGTCGGGAAAATGCGCTTAATTACATGGCTGAGTAATTACATCTTTTATTTCTCGTCAGCAGCACGTGCTGACGTATGAATCTGTCCGATTTTGTTGATTAATTCAGTAAAATTTTTATTGGTAACGTATTAATAAAGTTCTTAAAAAAAAAGATACCGCGAAAGAAACTGCTGTCGAACGAGAATTTTTGTTAATCTTCTCCTCTCACGCATTAAATATCTTATCCGTCCTTATTACAAATAAGAAATAATATTCTTTTAAAGCTGCAAAGTGCAAAAAAGTTAATGTGGATTGTAAAAATTGCTCTTGATATTTAATAATATTATAAATAATGTTATAAAAAGGAATACATTGATCGCGCTTGGCGTAACCTGATTTCTCTATTTTCGCTTGTAAATATTCTTCCATAACGAGTCATCGAACGATCGTTCGAATCGTCGGTGCAATGTTCGTAGAAATTTGCTTGCCGTTCCGAAGGAGGGCCGGCGATAGAATAGCCTTATTCGTCTCTGAGTTCTGTTACAACGATAGCCAATATGATGCGCTCCATCTCGGCCTTCGACCGCAAATCACGTTCCATTATACGTCCTGATAATCGAACCTGCGAGAAGGATTTCGGGAATTCTCTTCCGCGTACCACGAGATCGTCGTGTTCCGATATATACCCCTTGCGGTTTCTCATACCGGTTAAAACTTCGCAACGAGTCGGCTGCGGTCGACGTACAGGCGTATAACGCGTCTAAAATACGCATTCCTCGACCCCCGTGTACGTTATTCTGATGTAACTCTGAATTACACGTTGCCCTAGCCTTCTAAAATTTTGCGCCACGTTATATTACCGGAGGTCGACCGATTAACGACGCAGGATCCTCGCGACGTAAAACGTAACTGTACAATTATTAAACACAAAATCAAATTAAACCAACAAATATGAAATTAAGTAAACATGATGGCCAAATTAAATATGAATAATTATAATAAGTATCTAACGGTAATTTTATACACGTAATTAAATAATCTCAATGATGATCATAATCAATTTAGAATATTTCAATGTAGGATATAGTCTCGTTTCTTATATAAGGATAATAGAAGTCCGAAATTACTTTGCGCTCGTTTTTATATTATTATTTTATGTTTATCTTTATTGTTGAATGTTACTTAAAGTATGCCATTAATTTTCGGATGTACCATTTAGAGCCGCAGTAAATGTCTCTTCTATTTCTACAGCTTTTAAGAGACTCGCGTGTACCTTTTTGAGCACGTTGTGTCACTGTGCGACGATCAGGCACGAATTTACGTATGAATTACGCAGCCATAAGCGACAGATATATGTACACACATGAGTATATGTGTACTATACACACCTACGTGCGTCGCGCACAATTTCCCACACTTTCGCCGTACTCTGTAAGCGTCTTTGACTACATTCCCTGTACACACGCATCGGTATTCTTTCAGCCGAAGAATGAGATTTCTCTAATTAGATGAATCATTGCGTAGCAATCGTCACGTTAACAGGAATTACATTTATTTATTTCGAGACATATCACTTTTTTTTGCGCGTGTTTTGACAGTCTTCTCACTTTACTCTGTACGCAAATATGTAATTAGAATAACGCAAAAACCGCGAAGCACATGTATATCCAATTATCTTTTTCTCGCTGATCGACTAGCTAGCAGATTCTAAGGTAGGAATCGGCGTTGCAACAGTGATTTGCAAATAGAGAATTGACGTAAGCAGAACGAGAAATAAGGAAGTACACTCTTGAATCCATTAACCTGATTTATTGGTTCACTATATATCGGTCAGAGTTCATCCTTTTTATCTCAAACAATTATCACTTTACGCGATATAGACGGAAATATTAAACGCGAAAGAAATATTAGTTCTTACGACGGATAAGTAGAACGATAAGATATAAATAACTGCGACTCATCATCGCGCGGCCATGCAACTTAATTAAATTAAAACGGGGGGGGGGGGGGAGTCTACAATGAGAATTTAAGGTGTAAAAAATTTAAGCTTTAAGCCATAAGCCGTAATAAATTGACCAATCACAGTCAAATATTCTTCTCACATTCGACTGTGATTTGTCAATTTCTTATAGCTTAATGCTTAAAACTTAAATTTTACGCCTTAAATTCTCATTGTAGATTCAGCTTTAGAGAGAAATTATCCGTTTTTTTATCAATCTACTTACGTTGCAAATTTTCAATGTAAAAAAAGCGATTGTTTTTTCTCTTTTTTCGATCAAATAAATTTATAATGTGAATTGTTATCGATGTATGTACCGAAATTGACAATCCTTAATTTATCTGTTTTTTTTTTTCACACACGATAGATTACGAATTAGAGCCCTTAAATGACCTGTAAAATCCACCGTCGCCGTATTGTTCACAGAATATTACATTGGTCTCACGTATAAACTTAAAACACGAAACTCTCACGTCGAGTTTATGTACCGCGCGCTAGATCGCGTAAAAAGAATATCGCGAGCGCTGTCGTTAGTTCATAACTATCTTTGAGAAGTCTCCCCTATCATTAAAGCGCGATAGAGGCCCAGGTACCAATTAAGAAGCGGGATCGCCGCAAAGCTGTCGCAAACCCATATGTTTACGGATACATTATACGTGATTTTCGATCGCTTAATAACAGCGATCGTCCTAATCTTCCGGCAGGCTCGCACACGGAATTATCCGTATGCAAATGGTAATTATACGCGTATTTGAGGTTCTTTCCCGGCGCGGTCAACTGAATTATTAATCGGAAAGACGAGATTAACGAGCCACATCGATGGACGCGATAAATTATCTTTTTCTATTTTAATTTTTTTTCTTTTTACTCTTTTCAAATACGGAAACGCTCGTATAGACGGGAATTCAAGGAATGGTCATCCAGTTTTGCTTTATCGGGGTTGTTATTAATTTCCAATCCGCGAGATACATGCGCTGCGACATCATTAAAACGTGTATCGATAATGTTCAGTTTGTTCGACAGCTAATGATAGGTATAAACTATAAATCGATAAGTAAATCGACTGATTTACGCGCACTTTATCGCAACAATACGACGGTACGATAACAACACGGCTGCCGGCCACGACAGATACAACGAAACAATACGATTTATTATCTTGAATTTATACATAGCAAAATGCTAATCGACTCACTGCATCGAGTTTCATATTTACTGGCGATTTAGACACGTCGTATCTTTATTCGGGTATATAAATATTCAAGTTGCGCAAGCTTCACGGTTTGGACGATATATATTAAGTACCAAGTGTATATTTCCTAATACACGCTTACAAACATATCAAAAAGATTTTAAAAAGATAATTAAAAAGCCGTCTGAAAGATTGCTCGAGAAACCAGAGTTAATAATAGTTGATGATAGTTATCGGGTAATAAAATAGGTGGGTGAATTTCTTCGGTGTATAAAGAAAGAAGCACAATTGGTCAAGGTGCTTGTTCCACAGATATGAGAATCTCATTACTATCACATTTCTAATAAACGGAGACGGAGATTTCCCAAGTTCTCATAAGCTGATAATTAATTACTTTCTTTGAATTCGGTATTTTTTTGCAAAGAAAAGTCCGACATTTTCTTTAAGAATTTTGAACGTATTTTGTTCGTTGCACCCTGACAAAGTGTATCCTCGAATCTCCCTGGGTTCTCGCAGTCGAGGAGAAGCGTTACGGCGCGCGTGGCCGTCGCGTCGTCTCGCTCCGCGCCTCAAGAAAGAAAAGCACGGCCGATGTTTTATGGAAGCCCCGCCGACCATAAATTATAATCAACGTCCGTGCCAACACTCTAACAAACTTCCAGGCGCGTCATTAGGGTGCTGCTGCGGCGGAGGTGCGGGATGGCGATTGTACGCGCGCGTACGCATTTGTTGCGCGCTCGTTATTAAACGCTCTCTCGCGCGCAGATGGGATATCCCGTAGGAGTCTCTCCTTCTTTCTCCTCCTCTCTTTCTTTCTCTGATTAGCCGCGCGCATGTCCTGTATCCGGTGCAAAAAAAGCTTGCTCTCGTTGTTACTGTCATAACGCGGAAGAACGAAGGCAATGTCTCTAAGCTGAGTTTACGAGTTCGCTCTTGATCATCCGAGAAAATCATTCAGAAATGAAAGCGCAGTGAATCAGATGGAAAGAGCAAGAATGAAGAAGGTAGAACTGCTTCTCTAGTTTCGTTCTCAGAATTAACACTAAAACTAGAACAAAGCAGTCAAAATAATTATTATAATTTAAAAAAATACTTAAATTTATGATCGTGCATTTTCTCAAATTTTCCGTGACTTTTGTTGCAATATTTAAATGATTAATTTGATAAATTTACTTTTTCCCTTTATCCTATTTTCAATGTGTATAAAAAATATATTTACTTCAAGTATATTTAAATAGCAGAAATTAATCATCAGTAGTTGTATATAGTGCTAATCCGCATCATAATCGAAAGCTGAGTGATTACAAAAACAACAAATAAGATTTGCTCTTTAATAAAATAAATATAAATAAATTCATATTTACAATATATAACGCGGACAAAAATAAAATCTCTCGAATTAAACGTTCACGTTAAATGTGAGATACAGATGATGAGTTCTTAATGTTTATTTTCTTGTAGTACTTTGTTTGCCGGTTGTTCTGTCTTGCGAGGTTTTGGGATCGGTGCCGCGTGTCTAAACAAAAATCCATTCAGCCGCTTAAATGACTCATTCAGGATGATCATCAAGCGTAGACTGTGTAAATTCGCCTTGATGCGCGCGCTATTCCGAAGAGATGATTTCATCACTATGCCCTACGAGACAAGTGGGCGTCGCGAGGAATGTAATTCTTCGAAGTCACGACAGAGGAGGGAGGTAAAAGTAAAGACGTGAGTGCGAAAAGGTAACCTTCTGCAAATTACGGCGGCAGTAAATCGGAAAGCGTTACATTTATCGCTCGCGATAAATCGCTGGGATAACGCGTGATTACGGTTACAATCGCTAATGCATCGTCCTCCCGTCATCGATCCTAATTAGTAATTTAAAGAATCCCGCGAAAAATTTACATAACAAACATGTTTTATATAAATCAATTGAGCTAAATAAATTAAAAGTGTAATTTCTATTAATTTGCAATGAAAAACACATTAACATAGT
Source organism: Leptothorax acervorum (assembly GCA_035220615.1). NCBI lineage: Eukaryota > Metazoa > Arthropoda > Insecta > Hymenoptera > Formicidae > Leptothorax > Leptothorax acervorum. The sequence continues at coordinate 328,717 of JASTWQ010000175.1, read as the reverse complement.
TCTTTTTGTTGAGTTTTTCACTGACAAGTTCTACAAAGAAACCAAAAGATACCAAAAGATGAATGCAGATGATTTCCTAATAAATTAAAAATAACGAAAAACTTACTCGAGAAAACAGAAACTTGCAGATTAATTCGACAATATAAAATATCTCGATTTAGAATCTAAATTTTAAATCGAAATTTAATTATGTGAAAAGGAAATTTAATATTAAATTAATTAATAATATAATTAAATGGATAATTTAATGGGTTATTAATTTAATATTAAGAAACTTTTTGACATTTCAAGTAACTTCTTATTCGATGTGTAATTTTATGAATTTTGTTAATACTTAAAAATTTTTTTATACTTGCAAAATATAAAAATGTTCAATAAAATCTATAATTCCTTTATAGTTTATAATTTTAAAAGAAATTTATGTTATTGCGTCTCTTAATTATCAAGCTGTTAAAAATTAAATAATGTTCTCCCATTAAACTTTTACTATGAAAAAAATCTTAAATTTATCGAAGGATGCATTTTACAATATTTCTATATTCTTTCTGTGAAATATATAGCAGATAATTGACAAAAGTACAATGTTCTGCCACGTGAACGCTTCCAACGTTCCTTTTGGAAAAATATTACCGATACCGCCGGCTTATCATCATTACACGGATATTAATGTGATGTAATGAGATGTAAAAATTGCGTATAAATATTGCGACCATATTATGGAACTGGGATACCTTGCAGGAAGCTTTCCATTTGATTGTACGTTTTTACCGTTCGTACCGGATACGATCAATGTTGCTAATGAGGAAAACGATTACCGGTGAAGAAAAAGGACGCATCCACCATTACCGTGTAGGAAAGAGGTTTTACGTTCGCGTTATTTCACAGAGATGATTTCATCGGCGCGCTTTATGGGACGAGCGTATGCTGTATCTGCTCCAAGATGTAATAGACTTTACGAGGATGTTGTGTAGTTCACAAGCAACCTTAATACGGCTTTGCCTGACAAACTTAAATGTCTGTCAACTTACAATATATAGGTAATAGGAAGTAATTTGCACCGGTCACTATTTTTTAAACGTATACAAGCTGTTCTGGAATTGTGCGCTTTCTCTGCGCAGCGATTCGTGTTTAACGATTTAAACGCAATTTTTCTGTGGTAAAAAAATCTCGTTGGATAGCGTTCTTCTTATTGTATCTCATTGTACCGTTAAAAGTTATAAGATCAAGTTGAAGTTAAATGAAGATTCAGATAAATTTCAGCCTTTTTTCACAAATAGAATTCTAATTCCATGATTTCAAGCGGAAAGACCTTCGTTTTGACCACACGAAAGCGGCAGTTTGTATATATTCGTGTAAAGTAACGTTGAAAACTTGAAAATCAGGAATGGAAACGATCATGTATAATGTATGTATATACCTGCGATCATATCTGCTTAGCAAAGTCATTAATCGTAGCAATATATTAATACTTAATTATTACAAGACTATTAAGTCTTGTAATACATGTTATGTTTGAGATTTATCTGTTCCTAACGTTGCATGGTTTTTTATGAATTCTTTAATTAGTTTTTTTAGTTAGGATTTTTGGAATAAATGAAAGCACTCACCTTCCACTAAAGATGTTAAGAGCGTGACGTTGGCGGCCTTCCTTCTACCGGCTGGCAGATTCAAACCAATTTTTTCCAGTTTTTCCCTAAGCAGACGCCCGCCATTTTTGGATTTCGCCCTGCAAAATGCAAAATATATTTTTACATGAAACCGTTCGTATAACTTTCTTGACAATATCATTTAAATAGCACGACATCGTTTTATCGACGAAAATTTTTTGGCATTATTATACAAATATAATTGCGTATCATCATTTAAATATTCCAATTCTCATGTGTTTTTGTACAATTTTTTCAAATATTTTCACAGCTATCTTTTGTATTTTCCCATTTCTTGAGAAAAAAAAAAAAGATTACACGTAATACATCTACATTTCATATAATTAACATCTGATATAAATCGTTAAGTTTGGTCAAGTTAAAGCCGAGGTTAAAGCTCTCGTGCAGTAGTGACACCGTAGCTCAAATCGACTCGATTACGTCAGCGAGACGATTATTGATTTGATTTATTCTCCTGTGTGAATTTTATGTACGCAGAAAAACAAGAAATTTATTGGTTCCTTGTTATATTTATCGATCAATTATTTCTCTACCGTTCGCCAAATACTTGTTCAGACACATGCGAACGCCCACGTCTCGACCCGTTCCGGCGCGTGAGAATTTCGAAACGGAACTCCTCCATTAATCATTTCGCCGTGATCTCTAAAAAGATGAAATCGAGGCGCGAGAGGGAACGGCGGCAACGAGAGGGAAATACGGTTGGATTAGCATAATCCGCGAGCTACGTGTGTCATCGGCGATTGAGCAAACTCGACGCGCGCTCGAGGATGCGCTCATACTGTTCATGCACGTGCGTTTTGTGGAATAGGATCGAGCTTGAAAGAAAGGAGCACTGTGTTCTTCGCACAGAGTGAGCTATTCAAGCTAAAGTGTGAACACATCAGGCGAATAGAATTTTTATCAACACTTTTATGGTCTCCTCCGACACATGTATCTGGGTTAATCATTAGGCGACGTAACGCCCCGTGTACGATCGTAAAGATGAAACGTTTACGTTTCACGATTGATTAAAGTTAAGACTTCTTCGCTGTAATCGTGATTTCGGTTAATTAGACGCGGCGCTTATTCGTTATTTCAAAGAGCGTTTGATGGCAACGTAACATTAAGACTAAAATCGTAATTAAACGCTAGTTACAAATGAGAAGTATTGGCAAATTTCTATGCTAAATACCTTTAGAAATAGCTTCATTAGCTAAATAAGTGGCTCTTTATTAAAGGATACAAGGACAATGTGTACGTCCTTTCAATATTGAATAACACAATAGCGTATGATTAATAGCGTATTGAACAAATACATGTTTTTATATCAATTTCATAAGGAATGAACAACTTTTGTTAATTAAATATAGCTTCTAGCAAAAATTTTAATCAACCTCTTTTACTTTACACTGAGTTGTGTATCGGATGTGTCTCACGTGTTCTTTCAGACGAAGTCTATCGAGACATCATCAAGAATTGCGTTTTAATCCTTTTACAACTGGACAGCGACTTTGTGTCGTTAATCCACCGGCGAAGTAAGAAGCTGCGAAGTAAATTTTTTCGTGGAACACCAACGGGAACGCGATAGTAGCAGGGACTTCTTTCTTAACACACCCTGTCCATCCATCATCTTGGCCTGTTATAACGGTAACGCGTATCGCCTACCTTTGTTCGGTTCGGCTGCCCGGTCCGCCCGGTAATCTTTCGTCTCGCTCGGTAATTAATACATTTTACCGCTATAGGTTTTTAATATCGGCTCCCCTGAATTTACGTTCCACATTTCGCTCGTTATTTTCTCTGAATTGTACTCTCTCGTGTTATTTGGCGACATTATATATATATACATTTTTAGACAGAATCGAAGAAAGAGAGCGACTAATTATCTCTGTATTAATTACCTCTGCGACTAAATTGTGTTTTTATCTAACAATAAATCAATATCGAAAACTTTTATCTCAAAGATGTGTGTACCTATAAAATAGTTTAGCATCCTTATCTTAAGAGTAGGTTAATATGTTGTAATATGTTGTAATATGTTGTAATATACACGGAATGTATGTATAAATCATCACATTGTATTCTTTTATTTATTTGTTAAATGTAGGTAAAACTTTGTAATATGTTAAAACATCTTCTCCAGAGTAATTTTAAAGAATTTAATTAACTTAAATTATGCTATTAACGAACTTCATGTCGTTTCATAATTCCTTCTCCTAATTTATATAATCACATTACAATAGAAAACTCAAGACTGGATATTAAACTAAGAACTGTTGGAAGTTTTCAACGTGCGTTCTAGTTTCCGTCTACAGTTCCGTCCATCGCAATTTATATAAAGTAATCCACACGTCGTAATCGAATTATCTATATATCGATGCATGTAGATTTTAAAACTGGTTTCGAGCGACATGATAATCGTCATCGATTACTTATGGATCGAGCAGACGCAGACTGATTCCGCATGTTCCGATGAACGCACGACGGAAGAATTTCGACGAATATAATTGACCGCGGTCGTGCGACCGGATCGAATTCTCGATACTTAACGATCGCTGTCGTTCCTCGGTACGTGACGAGAACGATGCTGCGACTCATTACCGGAGACTTGTCCCGAGAAGAATCCTCGTCCCACTCAGACGCATCGCTCTCCTTTACGTAAGGGTTTCCGCGAGATTCGCAACCCTCGGTATCCTCGGCGATTCCACCGATAGGAAAATCCTGAATGGTGGATCCCTTACTCCCCCTCTGATTGCTCGAGACGTCCTCGAACGCCTAGCATCGTTAATCGTCTACTGACGCCACGCGACGTTAGAAAACCAAAGAACTTCATGATCAAGGCTCATTCAAATATCCTCCGTCGTTCGTTTCGCGAGAATAAAGCAGAATTAGCAACGATGAAGTATAACGCATGCATATATGCAAGCAGAATGTTGCAGATAATTTATTGAAATATTCTAAGTTTTCAATATTTGCTGCTTTTACACTTAATATATTAAACATAAAGATTAAAGATTAAAGATAATATTAACAAATATATATCTTTTATGAGATATATTTATTTCAATATTATTGATATTATAGTAATATAGTATATTATTTACCTTGTAGAACTCTTCATTAACATACTCTCTAAAGTAGAATCAGTGTATTTCATTGAAAACACTGAATCAATTCAGTGGTATACCTACTTATAACTGATGTGACAGTGTTTTCAATAAAATACACTGATTCTACTTTAGAGTATAGAATCAACGTAGTTTGTATGTTATAAGCCTCTCAAAGATTTAGAGTAACAAATAATAAAATTTTATATATTAATAATAATTTATATATTAATAATAATTATTAATGTTAATATTAATATTGTATAGATTAATAACAGTAAAAATTACTATTAACAATAGTAATATAATAGTAAAATACCGATAAAATACTAATTATATATTTTTAAATTTTTCTTTTGTTCTTTCATAAAAACCAAATAACTAAACTTTACTTTATAATTTATAAATAGCTGGAGTTGTGTGGTAATCACGCTAAGATAATATCTAAATAGAACATCCTGATGATTCAAAAAACTGTTTTGTACTTCTTTTTATCGACGTCTTCTAGTCGATCGAGGAAGTGATACTGGATTTATTTGCTCGCGCAAATAAATTAGATCGACAATTGATTGATCGATTGGCGCTATATTTCTACGATTAACAGATTTAATGAGAGTCGCGCCGAGAGAATAATAGGTATGCGATAGATTCTCTACGCCATCATTATTTTTTGTCGTGAAACTTAACTACTATATTATCATGACTATAGCTTATAATAATCGATGTACGCATAATGTCTTTTAATCTGAATAGTGAATACATTGTGGTAACAGAAAAACAGACACAAATAAATTCTAGATCGGCAGAACTTCTGTCCTACGGCGGAAGTCAGCCTTGTTCTCAAGCTTGATCGACCTTGCGCGCGATTTTCATACTCCCAAGCAGATGGTGGCCAATCGTGGAAGCCTGTCCGACAGCAATTTACGGAGCAGGTGAGAGCTTTGCTAATCTCAGGTAAATTTCAGATTAAATAGAACGCCTAAAGGCTGTTTCGCGTCACAGTTCAAAAGTCGCACATCTTAGGATACATTAAACACGAAAAAATTACGAAAAAAAAACGGAAAACGCATCCAAAGCATATAACGTGCATTTTTTTTACTGTAACAACTTGCAAAAGATATGATGATACATTTGCAAATTGAGTGAAACTACTCTTTTCGTGAATCTGCGTATGTCTTGATATAATCGATTCAGATATGATATTATTTTCGACAAGTTTCTTGCTTGCTTTTTGTCTTGTAACTCGTATTTATCCATCTTTGCTTTACATTTACCAAACCCGCCTCGTAACAAAGAAATTACCAATTGATAGTGCTATTGTTGGCTTATCCGAATCTTTCAATCGTGAGTTTAAGATATCTATTCCTATGTAAACATTACGCCAATTTGTACCAGGACGCTGGTACCTGATATGTCGTACATGGAGAACAAGTCCGATGCGCGTACGCACAAGACAAAAATAAATAGAGCGCACACCTGTGCGCGTGAGAAAGCGTGCGTTGCGAAATGCGGAGCTCGGAGCGATTAAAAATCGGTCAGTGTGAAAACAAAAACGGGAGGCGCGGGCCTTCGAACAAAAACGCTCGCGCACACACGTGCGAAGGGCAACGATACCGGCTCAATCGATCTTCGCGAGTTGATCTCTCGGTCTTTCGCGGCGTGTTGCGAGCGACGATCCTGGACCCTCATGGATGCGAATCGCCGCGAACGAGACTAAGGACCTAGGTGGGAGAGACAAAAGGGAGGGTACGGGGAGGAGAGGAAGAGAGAGAATCTATGGTGGCGAGTCTCGGACCAACGCGCGTGTAATTATCGGTCAGATCGCTATGCGAACGGATGAATTATAACGTCGCGGCCCGGATGGTGCGAGATGCCACGCTCGCCTCGAGGCGCGCTCGCTCGCTCGCTCGATCGCACGCCGAGGAATTGACACTCGCAGCCGCGCGGGTTATTAATGTCTCATTTGCATCGACGGTATAGATCGGTCCGCTTTATTAGCGGTCCGCTCCGCTCCGCGGCAAGAAAGATTTGCCGCGCTCCGTCACTCCGGCGAAACGGTTCGCGCGACACGCGAAACGCGCGCGTTGGGCAATATTTTTTTCATCGCGGAAAGTGTGCTCTTTCCTTCAGACACGCATTTTATGACCAATAATGTAGAATTAGCACTGATCCAACGAAGCTTATTGAACAGTCATTCATAATCTTTTTTTAATCATTAATGATAATTTTAATTATGTTTTACTGCAAATTTCTTGTATATATAGGATTATTTAAATATTATTGTGAGTAGGTATTTAATCGGAAATATTCAACGTCTAACAAATCAGGATGTTGTATACCAAATTTATTGAATCTTTTTTGTGAATTTTCCCAATGTGTATTCTCCCGGAAGATCGCAAAGTAATGGAGCGAGGCGCACGCGATTTCGCGATGCCTCAACAGTAATTTCGTAATGCCTGTTGCGAGAGAAGGATCCAGCGCGAAAAGTCGTGCGGACTGCGTGGAAGTGTATCTGGCCGCTTGTGCACGGCGATTTATCCACGCCTTTGGTGATAAAGCATTGCGCAATGAGCGGTGCTCTAGAGTCTAGCCGGATAAAACGGCGAATCAGATAAAGGCGGGGTGCTCCGCCATGTGAGGAGCGTCTATAAATCAGGTGGCTGTCTGTGCCCGGTTGGGCATGAGAGGGCCGGATGAGCCTGAACGCGCGGGTTTATTAATTAGTCCCGCGGATAAAGCCGTGTAACAGCGTGCGTCTCGCGATCTTTTACGGGCGCGCATTGTCCCGATCGCGCGCCGTGTCAGTTATACCGATTACCTCGAAACGGCGGCCGGAAATGTCGGCGGTAATGTGCAACGCTGTGCGTTTCGTATTTCATTTCTTACCGCGTGCAGCCGCAACAACCGCGGCGAGCCGTAACAGAGCGCGATACATATATCCGGGGCCGCGGATTGTTGCGTTGCGTCTTCAATGCGCCTCCGCTCCGTAGGAAGCGGGATGCTGCACTGGTTATCTCGTGTCGCGTTCTCCTCGGCGCGCGACGGAATATTCATGAGAAATTGCGATCGAGCTCCATTTTCATTCCGCGTGCATACGATCGACTCAAAGTAGAGCCCGCAAGCAAATGCGCAAGAGATTCATATCGATACACGCAGACTGGAGGACGCTTCTCATCTTTCTTATAGGTCCGCAAAGGACCACGCACTAATTATATAAAAAAAGTGGCCGCCGTTAAAATCGACCAAAACTATGGGAAAAGTGTACTTTGTGTGATGCCGATCAAAAGTTCAAATGGGCACGACCTTCCAAATATGCTAATTTTTAAGCTGCGAGCCCATAAAGGTAATTGGTGGACTCATTTTTTAGACAAAAAATATATATTTTTTGTCTCGTAGCTTAAAAACTAGCATATTTTGAAGGTCGTGCCCACAAAGGTAATATATTGGTGGGCTCATTTTTAAACAAAAAAATATATATTTTGTCTAAAAATGAGCCCACCAATATTACCTTTATGGGTTCGTAACTTAAAAACTAGCATATTTGGAAGGTCGTACCCATTTGAACTTTTGATCGGCATCACACAATGTACACTTTTCCATAGTTTTGGTCGATTTTAATGACGGCTACTTTTTCATATATGTATATTATAATTAGTGCGTGGTCCTTTCTTGATATCATATCGACATGGAATTTTCTTTGATAAAAAATTTAGTTTTAGAAATTTTAAATTTTGGCGTTTCTTCTATATTGAATATTCCATCTACAATTTTCACGATTTCTTTAGTCCCGGTCTACAATAGGTATTTTAAGCCCTAAGCCTGAATAAATTGTTCAATCACAGTCGAATTTGAGAAGAATAATCGACTGTGATTGGTCAATTTCTTAGGGCTTAGGGCTTAACACCTATCGTAGACCGGGACTTGGACAACGGTACACGTGTCGACCACCTATGTCGATCTCCATACCGTGAAAGCCGCGCTAATTCTCACGGCAACGACATTTAATCTCTCGCATGTAGTGCCAAATTATTCTAACGGTGTGCTTATGGATTGCTAAGAGCCCGAGGGTTCGAAGCGTGCGTGATTAGAAACGGATGAATGAACAGCTCTTTCTCTATCTTCGTCGAGAGAACTTTGCCGGGGAGAAAAAGTGGAAAGGGACAAGAGAATTATTGCACCTGCGAATCGACGAATCTCGACTTATCGCGACGCGACGGGGAAACATGACAGGGAAACGCGAACGATCGATGTATTTATTTCTACGCGCGAGATTTATTTGTGTGGAATCGCTTTTAAATCGGTCTCTTACCTTCGTAACACGCCACCGAGGAGACTCGCGTTCAAACATTCCGGTGGCGACAGTCGTCTTTGTACCTCCGCTACCGTAACTTTGTACTTGCTGGTGCTGCTTAGTAACGATAATCGTCCTGGGACCGAACAGAATACGTCCGACGGTTGCGCGTTTCCGGACAACATAGCCTTCTCGCTCCTGTCCGAAGGTTTCATATCTGCAAAATTAAAAATATAACCGTCAGATGGGCCTTAAGACTCTATCAAGAATACCAAAATCTATTTGACATATATCGTACTTCATTATAGGCATATAAAGCGGTTTATAGGAAATGAAGAAATATAAGCAAGAGAGCAATGCGTTAAAATCTTAAAACGTCAATAAAATAGCAGATGATATGTATGAGATATTTAATAGATATAAATGCTTATAATAAAGAAAGATAAGATATCGATAAGCTATTTATCGTATATCTTAATACACTTAATTACAATATCTTATTTAGTAGATGTTTGATGTATGTTAATCGAATATGTTGCAAGAATACTAATTGTAAGATCAAGATTATCGAAGAACTACCTATCTACACCACAAGAGCAATGCGTTAATAAAATCTTAAAACGTCAATAAAATAGCAGATGACATGTTTGAGATATTTAATGGATATAATTGCTTATAATAACGAAAGATAAAATGTCGACAAGCTACCTTTCGTGTGCTACTTAATTATCTCATTTAATAGATGTTTGGTGTATGCTAATCGAATATATCGCGTTCGACGTATTGCGTGTGTATGGATCGCAAGGTCGCTGGAATATCTCGGCAAATGAATGAATATCTTGACATTACTCATAGCTGATATAGGTACATATATCATATATCGATAGATTTTCAGCTCGCACACCCGGTGCGACCGTTATGATCTCCTCCCCGTTACGTCATCGATAAGCAATCGGTGTAATGGCGCGACTTAATAGCTCTAATGAGTCGAGGAGAGACTTACAGGAGTTATCGGGCCAGCCCAACTTTTTCATCTAACGAACGTCTAAACGAGTTTTATTAATGGAGTTCGTTATACTTCGGGAATGAGAAATGAATTCCGGCGAGGCGATCGATGTCGCGTAGATCTCGCAAGATTTCTCACGATTTATCCCGATCTTCGCCGTTTTCGCGGTTCTCGTCGACAGAACGATAATAATCAGTTTCGTTCAGCGGGCGAAGGAATGTAATAATCCAGTTAAGACTGCCGTATAGTCCATTCTCGTAGGTCAAAGTGAGAGATTCGCGACTCGGCGGAGCAAGAAATACCGGAACCAAAGATCCCGATCCAAAATTATGTTATACAGCCTCCCTCCCTTTCTCTCTCTTTCTGTATGTGTATATATACGTGTATTTGTGTGCGTAACTGTGATCGGGGCAATATCTTCGGCGAATATTTTAAATTCGCCCGTATACCGTTCCTGCTTTAGCTCCTATGCATCGGCTAGCCCCGCATTATTGCATCGTTGCCCTGGAATGCTTAATATCGTGTCTTGGGGCACGGACAAAGCGCGTTATTACATGGCAAAGAGATGGTCAACTTATAACTCGCCGGGGCTCTTCATCTTCGCCAACGCACGAGGGATGTACCTTGTGTCGAAATTTTACGTTTCGACACGAGGAGACCGCTGAACGAGAGAGACATTTCACAGACGAAACCCCGACCTCGTCTTTTACTAATCAAGAGAAACGCAATTCCCCGTGATACAAGAACATCTATTTAAAGATTTTAAAGGAAAGTTTCCCGCTGAATGTACAGGAAACGCAATACGATATATAACTTAAATGGCATAATAAAGAGAAAAATACAGTCCTGCCTGCGAACAGAGAAATACACCGTGGAATATTTATTGTCTTAATACCAAGCTAACTATCGCTGCGTTTCGCTTGATACATCGCCGGGGCTTCGACTAAATGCACCGTCATTCAGCGAGTTAATGTCAGCGTGTTATGACAGATACACGAGGACGGCTCTATAAATCTAACCGATAGATATCTCACGGCTTTTTTGCCGAGCGTACCAATCCCGTTCTATCGCTCCTGCGGCGCGACGCGACGCGGTTGCGCTTGTTCATCTCGTTATTCGTCGAAACTTAAAGGGCGATTGCGACGTGCCGAGTTGTACGTCGAGGGCGCACGTCGCTCGAAAATACAGAGCTTGATATTCAGGCACGGAAGACATCGTCCAAGTCGTCGTCGTCGTCGTCGTCGTCTAGATCTTTGCCGTGCCGGGCATCGAGGGCGAGCGAAGGGGAGAAAGTAAACAAGTTGTCCGTATTATCTATGACTGCCGGTATCGATCCCTGTCGATGTCTCGATCCGGCCGGTCAAACGCGCGGATAATCAATTTCCGTGCGCACCAAATAGGTCGACTTGTCGAGCTTATAAATTATAATGTTCGAGAGGAAGCCGCGTCAGCCGCGATAGAAAGAGAGAAAGAAAGAGAGAGAGAACGGGCGCGTAACGGTCCTGGCAGCCGGCGTTGGTCGGACAATTTGGTAACGTCGAAATGATGTCGAAGAGAGGAACAAGAGGAGGGAGGATGGGAAGAAAGGAAGAAACGACGGGTGTCGGCGGGTACACGATCGCCGTGACTCGCGCGTCAAGCGTGCGTTCCCTCCTCGGTCTTTCCCGGGCCTGATATTAGCGGATACGTTAAGTACGGGTTTTATACGGGTTACATTAAGACGAGTATCGTCCCTTTTTTTTCTCTCAACGTATACTTTGGCACTTAGGAATATCGGCGGGACGTTAATATTATCTACTTTTTCCTTCCTTCGCACGATGATAACTCTCTTTCTCCCTTTTTTCGCCCGATCGCTTCACTATTTTTACCGGAAGTATAGCTATCGACCGACTTCAAGTATTGTTATTTGTAGAAGATTTTAATCTTCCTTCAAGATTCGAGTATGTTTTATAGTATTTTTATCCAGCACTACATATTCTTGTCATGGATTGCAGCTGATTGCAAATGCGATGTTTTGCTCGATCCTTGCATGGATAGATTTATCGTAAACTCATAATACTCATGTAAAATACAAATTTTTCTATCAAACATTATTGAGAATGAGGGATATAAAATATGCTTAAATTGCAGGTAAAAAATTTACTCATCTGAATGATATTTGTATAGTGTTGAAAGTAAATCTGTGTATATAGAGAGCTTGACCACTAATTTAATAAAATTGCCAAATAAGAGAATAAATCTTGACACACATATATTCACAGGTTAACGTTCTAATTATAAGAAAAGTTGCACTTGTTGTAAGTCGAATGAGAGTCGAATGGATGGCGTGTCGATATATCGATACAGCGAGTGTGAGACGATACAGCGAGAGCGCGACGATCGGAAGCGAGCAGAGGAGAGCAGAGTTAATGGCGGACAAGCAGTGTCGTGTGCAAGCGTCGTAATAAAGAATAAAGAAAAGTTATTCGAGTGAGCATTATTGAGTCCCTTACTACCACAGTATTAATCAGAAGTGGGATAGACGTCGCGAACGTTCGGGTATTGTGGCCAAGAGTGGCGATAACGCGATATTTCGGACTGAGAACTCGTGACTGAGAATTTACGCAGCGTGGCGACGTTACGATCTGGCCGAGTGTTGAAACCTTGTGAAGGGCGAGCGGGCTCGAGTGCTGAAAACGTTCGTGAGGAAGGTATTCTGGCAGATATGTCGACCGCGAGTGATAGCCAAGGGCTTGGTTCTGGCGAAGAAACGACAGTTACGGCAGTTACGGCAGTTTCAGCAGCTGCTGCAGTTGCTGCAGGCAACGGAACGACCAACGACAACGGTCCGCGTTATTTCCGAGATGTGCACGAGGCACTTCCGAAATTTGATCCAGTGGTAGGAGACATCGCTATAGAAGATTGGATAAGGAAAATCGAAGAATTTGGTGTTCTGTACAATTGGGACGATGTAGCCATTCGTCATTACGGTTTGGTGAAATTAACCGGCGTCGCGAAGAAATGGCGGGACAGCCTTCCCGCGCAAAACTTGACCTGGCGAGAGTGGAAGGAACTACTAATCGAAGCGTTCCCATCGGACGATAGTGTCACTAAGAGACGTCTGGAGGCGCAGAATTACAAACGGAAGACCGGACAACACATGGTGGAATATTTCTATGAAAAGTTATCTCGCTGCAACAAAGCACAGATGTCAGATGCGGAGACCATCGAGTGGTTAGTGCTAGGTATCGAAAACATGAAGATTCGTGAATACATTGGTCCGTTGAGCAGATACGATAAGCCTAGTAAATTATTACCTGACTTGAAGAGTGCCGAACGATTTATTCCGGAACCTGAGAAACGAGGAAGTTCCGATAAGAAGGGATCATCTCAGTCGATTCGATGCTACAAATGTAAAGAAGACGGACATCATGCGAATAAATGTCCACAAGCAAAAGAAATCGTCTGCTTTAAGTGTAGTGGCAAGGGACATTACGCGAAGGATTGCAAGGGCGAGGAGCGTACGAAAAAATCAGGAACAAGTGATACTACAACGACCACGAAGGCGAGTACAAGTGCAGCCACGAGCAAGACAGTGATGCAGATTACAGGATCGCAGACACATGTGAAATACTTCAAGGATGCATATCTTAACGACAAATATTTGAAGAGTTACGTCGATCTGGGGAGCAGTTGCGTGGCGCTACGAGACGATATTGCTGAGAAGGAAGGATTTACGTATCTGGAAGGAGATTTCGAACCGCTGATAGGTTATGGTAACGGAGAGGTGAAACCGAAAGGTTTATTCACAGCGAACTTGACGATTGATGGTGTCACAGTGAAAGTTAAGGTTCATGTCGTACCGAAGGAGAGTCAAACCATTCCTCTGATTGTTGGTCACCCATATACGGAGGCGAGTAATGTGATAATGGTAAGCAAACCAGGCGAGCTGAGGATTGGCACCGACGAAGCTGATCTTTTGCGAATAGAACCAGAAATGAAAAGCAAGACCGTTTTGTGGGCGTCTGAAGAAACAGTGATACCGAATAATTTCTTGGGACATGTCATGGTTCGAGGAGACTTGCAAGGATGTGACGTCAGTGTCGAAGGAAGAATGCAGGCGGATGGACAACTAATTCCAAGATGTCTGATAAGTGCCGATGAAGAGGGAAGATCGATATTGCCTGTGTTAAATGTGACGGGTAAAGATCTCAAGATCAAAGAAGGCGCAACGATCACGAGAGGCGACATCTCAACTCCGCACACCGAAACACCAAGACGACAAGAGGTCAACACGAAAGAAATAAAGCCCGAGGAGATAGACACCGACGCGCCAAAGGAAGAGATTCCTGAAATTCTCAACGTACTTAACCAATATAAGGACTTAGTTGCGCGAAACATGCGACAGATTGGATGCACGGATAAAGCTGAAATGAAGATTGAGTTGGAGAAGACTACACCTGTGCATTATAGGCCGTACCGAGTATCTCAAATGGAGCGAGAGCAAGTTCAGCGTATGGTCAACGACTTGAAGGAAGCGGATATCATCGAGGACAGCAACTCACCGTTCGCGAGTCCAGTGATACTTGTTCGGAAGAAAACTGGCGACATACGTATGTGTATCGATTACCGAGGGGTAAATAGACAGACTGTCAAACGACCATTTCCAATGCCGAGGGTAGATGATCAGCTAGACCAATTACATGGTATGCAATATTTTACGACATTAGATTTGAGTAGCGGGTATTATCAAGTTCCAATGTCGAGAGATTCGAAACATATTACCGCGTTTAGTACGACCGATGGTCACTATCAGTTTAAACGTATGCCTTTTGGCTTATGTAACGCACCGTCAGAATTTCAGCGATTGATGTGGGAAATTCTTCAACGTCTTAATTATAAAACCGCGATGGCATATTTAGATGATATAATAATTCCGTCTAAGACTATTAAAGAGGGGCTTGAAAAATTAAAACTCGTACTTGAAGCGCTTAGAGAAGCAGGCTTAACTTTAAATCTTGCGAAATGTAGTTTTTTAAAGAAAAGAATTGATTATTTGGGATTCGAGATTACAGCTAACGGTATAGCGCCGGGAAAGAGAAAGGTGGAAGCAATTCGAAAGTTTGAAACCCCAAAAAACGTAAAAGATGTTCGTAGCTTCGTAGGTCTCGCGAGCTATTTTCGTAGATTCGTGAAAAATTTGCGTTGATTGTTCGAGCGTTAACCGAATTATTGAAAAAGGATAGTAAATTTGAATGGGGGTCTAAACAGCAAGAAGCGTTTGAGGAAATTAAAATTAAGTTGACTGAAGGTCCGATATTGAGTGTGTACAGCCCTAGTGCAGAGACTGAAGTGCACACAGACGCGTGTTCATTAGGATTAGGAGGCGTTTTATTACAGAGACAAGAAGACGGGAAATTACATCCAGTATCGTATTATAGCCGAAAAACGACGCGTGAGGAATCTAAATATCATTCATATGAGCTAGAAGCGTTAGCGATTGTGTGTACCTTGGAACGATTTCGAGTATATTTAATTGGTATTAGATTCACGATTAAAACGGATTGTAACAGTCTAAAATTGTTAGCGTCGAAACGAGATTTGAAACCACGAATAGGACGTTGGTTTGTTCGATTGTCTGAGTTTGATTACGTCATCGAATATCATAAAGGTGAACAGAATTCCGTAGCGGACGCATTGAGCCGAAACCCTGTGGGAGATGCGGTAGAAACAGAAGTTGAAGGGTTACCTGTATTAGGCATTAAAATAAATACCGATTGGGTAGCGGCGATGCAACGAACGAGTCCGGAAATTTTAGAAGTACGTGGAAGATTAGAAGCGGGAGATGCGGAAACACATCAAAAGTTCACGATGTATAAAGCGAGAGTCTATCGAATTACAAAAGGTAGGTGGCGATTATATGTACCAGATGAATTGCGATATGATTTAGTTTCGGAGGCTCATAAATCACTTTGCCATATGGGAATTGATAAAACACTAGCGGCAGTGAAAGAAACGTATTACTTTCCGAAAATGAGAGAGTTTGTGACGAAGTACGTCGGACGTTGTATTAATTGTATTTATTATAAGACACCAACAGGAAAACCAGTAGGGTATTTACATCCGTACGATAAGGGAAGTCGATCATTTGAGGTCATTCATATAGACCATCTTGGACCGTTTATATGTACTGAGAATGGGAATAACTATGTAATTGCGGCGGTAGACGGATTTAGTAAGTATTGCGTATTGAAAGCTGCACACAGCGCAGGAACTCAAGAAGCGATCGAGTTTGTTCGAGAGTTTGTAACTACGTATGGTCGACCCACAAAAATTATTACTGATAGGGGCGTAGCATTCACGTCCCACGATTTCGAATTACTTTGTAAAGATTTAAATGTTCAACATGTAAAAGTAGCTTCAGCAACACCGCGTGCAAATGGTCAGGTTGAGCGAATAAATAAAATAATTACTACTAGTCTTGCGACAACAGCAAACGAGGAAGGAGACGATTGGGATAAGCGATTGTTAGATGTACAGTGGGCGATGAATAATACCGAGCATCGAGTAACGAAACGTACTCCTTTTGAAATAGTATACCGTCATAAAAGTAGGGGCGTTAGCGATAATCCTTTGACGGCCGAGATTATACAATTAAACGAAGAGCTAAACTTACAAGAAGAAAAGGAACCGGTAGAGAATTTACTCGAGAAAAACCGCGAAGTTCAAAAGAAACAATTCGATAAAGGCCGACGAGAGGCACCCGAGTTTAAAGAGGGCGATTTAGTAATGATTAGAAGCGAAGCACCGGCTACAGGTAGAAGCAGAAAATTAGAGCCAAAATATCGAGGACCTTACGAGATTGTCAAATCTTTAGATAGAGATCGGTATTTGATTCAGGATATTGAAGGTGAACAACAGTCCTCACGATTATATAAAGGAATCATTGCGGCTGATCGATTAAAAATCCTATCGAAGTAAGTGTATACTCCAAAGAGTAAAATTAGTTTGCGTTATAATACTTAAGTTTCTATAGAATCAGTTGCGTTTAAAATGTTAAATTGCGTTCAGAGTGTTAAGTTCTTAAATTTAAGATATATATGTTCAAGTTCCTAAAGTTAAAGTATTTGTGTTCAAATTACCAAAGATAAATATGTACGTTTAAGTTCTAAAGGTTGTAATATTATTTATGTTATGTTCCGAAATGTTTAATACACAAGATGAGTTGTTTTATACGCGTGACGAGGACGTCACTAAAGCAGAATGGCCGAAACTGTTGTAAGTCGAATGAGAGTCGAATGGATGGCGTGTCGATATATCGATACAGCGAGTGTGAGACGATACAGCGAGAGCGCGACGATCGGAAGCGAGCAGAGGAGAGCAGAGTTAATGGCGGACAAGCAGTGTCGTGTGCAAGCGTCGTAATAAAGAATAAAGAAAAGTTATTCGAGTGAGCATTATTGAGTCCCTTACTACCACACACTTATAATTAGACTTTATGAACACATTTTGTGAGATATAATACACTTTTAGATCTTTTCTTATACGTATATACCTACATACCCACGCGCATTAGATTTATACCTATTTAACGTCAACTTCTTATCTACTTTCGCAACCGATCCTTTAAATTCATGGAAACGCGTTATCTTTTCAATACTAAGGAGGATCAACAAAGTAATATACGTTCTTTCGGATAAATAAATTTACGCGAAATTTACGAATGCGAGATAATCTGAACTATAGGTGCCCTGCTTTCACTGCCGTCGTAATCCGAGATCTGACGTATTTGCCAAATTTATGGTCGCGTTTAATTGAAATCTTGCGAAATCTATCGCGAAATGCGTAGTTTTCGAATGACAGTTATGGTTCAGTTCGTCAAGTACCAACGGCGGCACGTACGCGTCGTTAGAGAACATCATTTAAGAGACGCCTAAGTGCTGCGAGCATTTCTAACCGTCCGATGTTGCTATCTCGAACACTTATCTTGATTCCAGTAACGGTTTACGAACGTATTATTAATTTATTTAATGAGAATAGCTCAGGCTTCGCTTATTTTATCCGTCGGGTCGGCATCTGTGTATAGTGCAAAGCGTATAATTATTGTGAGCTGCTGTAACCTTTTGCCGTGTGAATTGCGAAACCGTCTCACTCATCGGATGGACGCCACTATCTCTCTATCGCCGCTTAATTACTCACTTCTATGTCGGGTAATTCGATAACCATGGCAGGAATAAGCGGATTCGTAAAACTTGATTCGAGATTCGTCTCCAATAAATCACGATTGATCTCGTTATCGTACAACATGCTTATTCTTAGTTCTTGCGTAATATAATATTGATCTAGCATTAAATATAATAAATATTATTAAGATATACAATATATAAAATATATATTATAAATATAATATATATTATAAAATATATAATATATATTAATATATATGTTATATATAGTTATATAATATACACAATATTATAAAACTGATCATATATTTTCTTTCGTCCCAGGATTTCGGGAACGCTGAGAAATAGAATTCCAACGAAGGATAATTTTTAATGTATTCAGCAGCGAACTGTGTCTACGAATGCGCGAGTTATATCGAGATAAGAATCGCGAGCGTCATACGCTCCGAGATGTGCTCCGCTTCTCTTCGAGCAACGACGCACTTGATACGCACTTGAGTCTCTTTCTCATGAAATTGCCGTCGTCGTATTTCAGACCTTAGATAGTGCTCAGGAAAATAACGCTGGATAATTTGTCAATGCGCTAAAGGTACGCTATCGCAGATTCAGCCTGCGAGCGCAGCGCGTCGCGGAACGAAACGTCGCGCGGTTTGTCCCGCGATTAATAATTGCAGATCGGCTCGATAACTTGTACAACGCGCATTATAGAATCTATAATAATGTTTCAAGTTTGTCCGCGCATAGTTTGTATCCTATATCGTTCGCAACCGTTTATACCGTCTGGAGTCTCTCGATTACACAGCAGCCTGAATCACGCGCGACCATGACACAGGAAACACTTTACGTTCTTACGTCTTCGCGTTCTTGTGCGTCTGTTCCGAGAAATATCTCCGAAGAAACCTATGAGATGACTCGGCTCACAACACGAGCTTTTCTCCTGTTTCGAACCATGCCCGAAGCGTCGAGCGGAATAAGTGAATAAAAATTATTACTTCGAGTGCATTGGTCTTTTCCGCATTTATATTGTAAAATAACACAGAATTTTAGATTTCTCTGTTTAGAAAAATATAAAAAGAGCTGAAAAGATACTGTTAAAGTGTTGCTTAAACATAATTAAATTTAGGTAATTTTATAAATTTTTCTTGTATTTTTAAAGAAATAATTGATGATACTCCTTTAAAATTTCAATTTTTCTCTCTCTATCAGACATTATTGAAAAAGATATATAAAAAAAATGTTAAATATGCTTTAATTATAAAAATATTTACTTAACTGAATGATATTTGTGATAATGTGTTTGAAGTAAACCTATATGTAGGTATACAGATTTCCAACATTAATTTAATAAAAATGTTAGATATAAGAGAATAAATCTTATTACTTTTAATAACATACGTATATTCACAGATTTACATTTTAAGAAAATGTTGCATTTGCAATTAGTACTAACGTAGAGTAGTAATTTTGTGAATTATGAGATTACTAAAGTAATGTGTGATTCAGTTTGTAATTTTCGCGGACCAGATTATCGTTTAATAAACGATCAAAGGTGCTATGTTTCATTGTATATGCCACTATTAAATTTTCAATTCACGCTAGAATACAATCTTAAGTTTTTCATTGTATCGACTAACATATTCAACTATTACGTAATACAAAAGAATTCGGTATAAAGGCTATAATACACGAAATGCATAGCGTAGCATAAGCATAGCATAAGACCGCTGGGCCAATGAGCATCTTATGTAAATTAATATGGCGACTTTATGCTGGATGCTCATTGGTCCAGCGGTCTTATGCTATGCTTATGCTACGCTATGCATTTTGTGTATTAGGGCTCAGACACAATGCGAGGAATAAGGAACAAGCAATAGAATTCACAGTCGCATCCTTTTTTAATAGACGTGCATTGGAAAAGGATGCGACTATTAATATCTATTCCTTGTTCCTTATTCCTCGCATTGTGTCTGAGCCCTTATAGCCTTTATTCCTTATTCCTCTGAATGCGTCGAGGTGTTACACATATTGTACATCTAGTTAAATATAAGTTTTTATAGCGTGCAGGAATTACACGAATATTAAGTAATTTTCAAATAAATTTCTGGCATAACTTGATGCATCGTATATCATTAAAAACAGGTTACAGGCTGTCCCTGATTAAACAGCATCATTAGAAAAATTTCTAATAGCTCGATAATGGACGGTATTACAATCTTATTACATTTGGATCTTAAGCACGTTTAGCATCGTTGTCTGTCATCTTCGTTACACAGGTAGTTGAGAATATTATGAATTCTGATAACGTCAAGAAAATTGCAACGTGATATTTTTATTGGAATGGATATAAGGATGACAATTTCAACGAGTGAGTAAACGACATCGCGAGTAAAGCCTGAGAATTATTTATAGTCTTAACGAGCGCAACTAGGCGGCGTGTGCAAGACCGCGGGTAAGCAAATCTCGATTTGCATAATCGTTTCTATTTAATCCTAATTAGAAGTCACCTCAAACGCGTGTGCGCGAGAGAGTTATTGGGAAATGCGGCGCGACCAGAGCTATACGCTTCATCGATGAGCGGCTCGTAAAACCATCGACCGCGAGCCGTGGGCGGCTTAATTAAATTCCACTTCGAAGTCGATAGCGTGGAAAAGTGATAAATCGATGAAGCCGCGCAGATCAGTTGCTCATCTCATCGCCGTCGGCTGCCTGAGCAACGGGCCGACAGGTAGTTTGCCGTAAAAGGCAAAGCTGTCGCGCACTAGGCGCTAGCGTTCGAACAACATATTGCAGCTTTACAATCGTCTCTAAGTGCAGTAACATTGTCGAGAGTCAAAGGTGATGACAATAAGCGGTCGCTTAACCATCAACAAGAGTCTCTCGGCATGAGAGCCGCTCGCCGCGCCGTTTCTATTTTATGGCACGCACGAGTGGGGGATCTTGTTAAATAAGATAAATACGATCCGCAAGGTGAAATCGGTGCGGAAAGGTTTCGTCGTCCGTCAGCGCGATAAATGCGCGTCTATTTGTATGACTTAGTTCATCGGGATTGTTGGCTAATCGGCGCTCGATTCGCTGAAACGAGGTTGAATGGAAACGTCGAGATGTGGTATCATTGCGTCAGCAATACATGCGGCTCTACTCGAAAATTCGACTTAAAAATCGACCGTTTGTCGAAACCCTTATTGAAATCTCAAATAAATCTTTTATAAGTAAAAATCTCTTTACAGCTGATCGAAAAATGAGTTTTGATGGGAGAATGATAATTGAGATCTACAGATATTCGCTAAAATCGACAATCACGGTAATAAATAAGAGAATCGTTTGTGAAAAGGGAGAAAAAAGGGGAGAGGAAACATCGAAGATGAATGTACCGACGCGTCGGCGATCTTGACAAAAGATGCGATACTCGCGAGATTAGATTCGCCGTTCGCTCGCGAACCTCGGTTCGATCAAAGAAAGATCTCAGTCGGCGGTTAAGTAACGCAAACTTACGTTCCGCACAACGCGTTGCGCAACAACGCGCCGGCCGGTTTTGATCGCAGGTATTCCCCGTCATAGAGCCGCGGTTCACAGAATGTCTAACGAGATAGATCATAAACAACAATGGTCTAAGACGATACGAAGGCGGAGATTCGCTCGCCTCGCTCGCTAGTTCAGAGAACCCGTCTGTTCTCCGCTCGCATCCACCATTCAGCCGACCGTCGTCGATCGCCTGCCCCCTTATCTCGCTATGGGATTTCTTTCGCGTTACAAGGAGTCACAACAACCGCGACTACGCGATAGCCAAGGAAGAAATTAATCGTTCGCGCGCGGGAAAATACACGTCGCCGTTGCGACGAGGAAATGTAGCAACGCAAATGTGAAGCTAAAAGCGATGCCCAGCGACGCGCCGCATTTATTACAGACCCCGCGTTATAAATCGTTGTCGCTTTTTCTTCTCGTTCTCTCTCTTTATCTTTCCGTCTCGTGAAACTCAGTCAGATTCGTAGAAGAGTGACATTAACAAGGCAACATTCTCGACACCGCCACTCTGATTGCGACGAACTTTGGATATGTCGCAATCTAGGTGTTTGTGTCCAGCTATTTAACTGCATTGTGCTTGCCTACGGACGATTTCACCGCGTTCCCGTCCTGGTAGACGAGCCATTTCTAGCGCTTGAGAAAAGTCTGGCAATAGACACGTATATGTGCGGTTCGCGTCGCTCGCTGGCACGGTAGCGGCGTTCCGCGGGCGTATCCTCGGCGGCTAATAGCGATTGCAGGTCGAGCCGGTGTAATTTTCATTCCAACGGAAGCGATCGAGAAGAGGCTACGGTGGTTGTGAGGCTCGAAACACATTGGCTATCAATGTAGCGACTGCGAAACACGACAATTCCGCCATAGGTGGGCATGCATGCGTTCTCTCGGTTTTCTTGGAAAACCAGTGTGGTCGTGAGAACCACATGTATAAACACGATAATATGCAGAATGCATGTCCGGTAGAGAGGGAAGTTAAGGAAGTCGCTACATTGATACCGCGATTGCACATCAAATTAATAAAATCTGAGCACAATACCGTCATTAAAGTCGCATCTAGAGCCCATTATATGTACAGATGTTGCATGGTTATTATCGAGCGTGCCGATAATAGACAATAGACAATGACGAATCTACAATTTCGTTGCGTCTTAAAACTTTGGTAGTTGAGTCTTTATAATATTCTCCTGTTTGTAATTCTTAAAATAAACTGATTGTGAGAAAGAGGATTTATTTTTTAAAACTCTCATCTTTGTCATTATTAAAATATCCCTTGTGTTTGTGCCAAGAAATAATACACTCAAGATACACGCAATAAAATGTTCACATGGCATATGGCTAGTTAATTCAATTGAGTCGTTTAGGGTGAAGCTGAAGACTGAATGCAGCATTTTAATTGAACTCGAGAAAAGAGATAACAAGATAATAGTGTAATGATATATATATATATATGTTAAGGTGAAGCTGTGCTCCAATTTGATTGATAACCTATCGATGAATGAGCGCAGTTGTATACGAGCCTTTCATTATAAAATCGTGAATTGAAAAAAAAGAAAAGGAAAAGGAAACGAAAACATCTCTTTCGATCCAGTTACTTTCTCATGTTGCCTAAGTTCGTCCCATCGACATGTTTCTTCGAACAGAGCGCCGTCTCTCGAGACGCGCGCTCCATTGATCTCTCATGTCGTTACTCTCTACGAGCCAATTCTTAAGATAAAGGTGGTTCTTGTTACTACAGAAAGAGCATTAGCGAACAATGTACAAAAGGCAAGTGTATAAAATTTAAAAAGACAGCAATAATAGTTTAATGCGGCGTCGTTCGCGCGCGCGCGATCGATGTTGACTTATTACAAGAACAACGATACATTCTTCTTTCAATTGCCCTTGAAAACTCGGAAACAAGTTTAATAATCGCGTTATTAGAAGCGATTATTATTACATTGACAAAAAAAGGAAAGAAATCTTATGATAGCGTATTAGAAATTTTTATGGATATACAACATGAATAAGGTGTCCAAGGTCCTTGATGAGACGTGTACACTGACATATAATATCTGAACATATAATTGCCGGCTCATTATGTAGAAAGCTATTTAAATCGAGTTAATAACATTGTCTAGCGCAATAAACGTTTACATAATGTCTTGTATAAATGCCATTTCTAACTGTTGAAGAAATAACGATATCGTTAACATTATCAAATAGCGATACTCCATTGACTGATTGTAATAAATTTATTATAATAAAGTATTATAATGGCGGGGAAGTTATCTGCCTCACGGGTTCTTTTCCAAATTAAAAGGAATATGACAAATGAAAAGTATGTCAATTAGGAAGACGGACTGACGAAATGCCTCTACAATCAATATACACGCTCGATGATTGAGCAATGACGTAGCTTGAAATGTTCATTTAGATGTACAGATAGCAAATTGATATATGTTCATGACTTGCAGATAGTACGCATTAAAATTGGCGCATGTCACGTGCGACGCCAGGGTTCATTAATATTACATAAAAACGATCATTTTCTCTCTCTCTCTCTCTCCTCTCCCTCCTCCCCCTCCCTTCCTTCCTCCTCCTTTTCTTTCTTTCTCTCGTTAAATTATTAATTGCAATTCTCCATTCCTAGCAATTGCTCAAGATGCACTTCACATTCATACATTACATGTAGTGAATCCTCTCTTTAACAATCATGAATAACGATTGAATCTAATACAAAAATTTATCCAATTGAAAACTAAATATTGATTAAAAAATTCAAAGAAAAGTTACCGCGCGTGTCAAAGCAATCAACAGCATTCCTCATGTTCTATTATCTAATCAGAAAAACGCACGTAAAGAAATAAATGATCACGAAAGAACCTTAATTACAACATTAAAATCAAACTTCGTCACGCCTTATTTTATGAATTTAAACATATGTTTTGCACTTATTGATCATGAGAATAAATTTTACAAGAACATGGTTTTTATCAAGTTCGTGCTTCAAAGTTTGGAACTGCAAAGTAAAGGGACAGAAAGCAAAGAGCGAGAGAGAGAGAAAGAGAGGAAGAGAAGGGGGATACTAGATCGAAATGGATCCAAACATCGATGGAGGAAGCAGAGAAAGAAGAGAGCAAGCTGACGACAAACGTAAACGAGCTGAAGACAGATAGGCACGTCGATGCTCGTCGTTAATTCATCCGTGTCGTAAAGTTAGAGAAAAGAAACTCTCGTCGATGCCAGTCTGGCGATTCGCTATTATCCACAGCCGCGGGCTGTTTGGAGAAATCATTTCGTGCACGAGCGATGCAACCGTCACGCCGCGTCCGTGATTCTAATGAGAGGCACACTCTCGGCGGCGCGCGCACCTATACGTATGATTTATGACGCGATTATATAATGTCGATTATTACGACGGTGTATCGATACACTATAAATTGATATCGCATTCACGGAGTACCGACAGGCGATGCGCAATTATTGCATCCGCGTGGATTTTGCAAACAGGTGCGCGATTGTCGAGCTTGCAAAGTCTCATCTCGAGGATCGTGTCCAGGCTGCACCGGCAATTTTGTGTGATTTTTAATTAAAAATAGCTTTTCCTGGACGCGATCAAGGAACAACGCATGATTTTCGTTCCATTTTGAGCTTTTCAAAGCCGCAGAAAATATCCACGGCTAATCCAAGCTAATTTACACGTTTCGTACCGCGCCGTTTTTTGCGAGACTGTCCATTCAGGCCGTATACTATGTGATGACTGTTCTATACTCAAATATTAGACGGCATGAATGGAAAATTTAGCGTAAACCACCGGCACGGAATGGCATACGCGGCACGGAATGTGTCAGGAGATATTTCATATCTCGGCGGTGATAACGATCATCCTGAAATCGCGTGTAACGTTCAGAGATCTCGTGTGTGACGTTACGACAAGCGCTATTTATTACATCGCATTTCGTTCGTAAGCGTTCGTAGTTGGACGTTTCGGACAAAATTAAACCCGGCTTCGGACTCGCTGGACTCGCGATCATGATCTACGTCAACTCACGTCGATGCGCGTTACTTAACGTCCTGTAGCGACAAAACGACGATTTCGAAGGAAGGCGAGAACTTCGTATCCTGAACAAAGCTCGGAGGCAGCACGCGCGTCAGCGTGAAACAATTACCGCCACCATACGTGACTGCCACTATGGGAAATATCTCCATCTGCGAATAGCCTTGAGCGCGTATAGCCGGGCCGCTCAACACGTGCGTCCTGTGGACACGCACAAAATAATTTCCTGGGCAATCAACGCGCCGGAAACTTAACCAATCGACGCGTACCAAACGACTTCGCTTACTTCTCGACCTTGATTGGTTAGCTGGTGTGACTGGGGTGTGACTTTTCGGCCGTGAAGGGGCTCCACGCCGAGGGGGTTTCCGCCAGGCAGGGATCCACCTGGCCCCCGGGGCAACTACGAGGCAACGTGGCGATCGTTAATTTCATTAGGGATTGATTTTAGGAGTTTAGCTGCCTTTATACAAAGATGGTGGGCGCCCTCCATTCGAGGGGGGACCGTGCGCGAAATGGTCCCGCCTGCTGAACAATATATAAGAAAGGCACTCACGCCTCTTCGACACTTGAAATTTGGAATCGATCAGAGTACTTCTCCCTCGGCGTTGCCGCGTGATCTAGATTTAAATTAAACTTATTTTTATGAGCGTATGTTTAATAAAACATATTTCCGGTAAATGCAAGAATGAAGATTATTATCATAACCTGCCAATAGCAAGTAGAATCAATGGGAATAAAGAACGCGATAATCAACATCCGCTGGCTTGCGAGAAGCGGCAAAGTGAAGATATTGAATAGCGAATAGAAAAGAACCATTAAAGCCGCACGACTGTGTCGTTGGTTGGCCTTCTTTGAATGATTAATTACTCTTGATTCTTCTCATGTGGCTGTACCGGCTGTACCGTGTGAATAATAAATTGATCCGTGCAAATTCGCGTTGTAGAACACGTGTTGCCTTAAGTAAATTAGCAAATACGTAGTGAATATACCTATATATTTGGATACATATCCCTATATCACAAGTAATAATTTTTAAAATAGAAGTAGGTACGTAAATATTTTTTTTTTCAAAGCAGCTTGAACTGTTAGTCTTGGCTTTCTCTTTGGAAGTACATATAGCAGCACAAAATTCTTTTTTCTCGAAAACAGATATCGGCTTTCGAATTGTTTCCGGCCGCAATCCGTTGCGTGCGCGATCGATTGCTTTTCAAGGTAATTAAACGTACGTAATCAAAACGATTCGTAGATCGAAAATTCGTTGCCAATTGCTCCAACTGTTGCAGCTATACGATAGAAATTTCGTAGAGCGTCGTCGCTAGCGAAAGAATCCGTTCGTCCTCGATACTTCGTGGCGGAGCTAAACTGGAGCACGTCGTCATCATCGTCGTAGTCGAGTGACGGAGCCAAGGTAAGCCGCGATAATTGTATAACCGGCTTCCGAGAAGCGAAACGCGCCTAGCTATATATCGATATACTATATATATTTTATATATCGTTGTTACTATTACCGATTCAGAACAATACACGAAAGCAAGTGTAAGAGACTTACATCCTGTCACCTATAGAAAATTATCACAAATGTTTTCAGATAAATCCGATCCAACAGAAAAATCAAAGATATTTCAACTGTAAGTCAAAGTAAAGAAAAGCAACAAATTACAACGTCACTTCCCTTCGATATAAATCGTTAGACAAGAATCGTATCGAAACGTATCTTTAATATATATTTAGTTTAGATGTTTAAACAATATTGTATCCAATTAACGTTGCATCTCACGCGTATTTCGTACCGGTTTCAGAAAAAAATAAAAAGATTTACGTGGAGGAAAAGAAGAACGTGCGAGATGCGAATAGAAAAAGAGAGAGAGAGAGAGAGAGGGGTGGTTGCGAAGAGCGAGAAGAAAGAAGCGGAATAGAAAAAGAACGGCCAAATAAGCCGTCGCAGGACGAGTAACGAGGCATATAATAACCCTCGGTGACATTCGAACAAACAGCCATCTGTAGGTAATACCCCTGTGGTGAGGAACGCCCCGAAAACTACACCCCGCCAAGAAATTACAATGACAATGAGCGAAATCCGATCCGCCCGCGGGCACGCACTGTATTTCTTTTTTCTTCTCTTTTTTTTCTTCTTCACACCTCCTCTCGAAGCGCGTACACGCACGATTCCACGCGCTCCGGTAGGTTCTCGGCCATTGTGCGACGCGACGATCCGAAGAGACGAGAAGAATTAAATCGTCGTTGAAAACGAGGGTCGTCGCGTTAATACGTTTGTGGGCCGTACGCGTATGTGGGCTCTAAAAGTCGTTGTTTCCTACAATCACACGTTTTCCTAAATGACACCGCTAAATCGCTATATCGCCGTTGTGCGCTACGGAGTTTAACACTAGAATTATCAAAGCAGTCAAAATGACTGACTTGTCATTTTTTTGTAACAGTGCATTTTCTGAAATTTGTCGTGACTTTTGTTGCAATATGTAAATAATTCAATTGATCAATTTACTTTCTCCCTTTCTCCGTTTACAAAAAATAGTTTATTTAAATAGTAGAAATAGATGTACTATAATAATGTTGTCGGTACTTATCAATATTAATGTGACAATCGTGGAGTTTTCGTAAAGTATCATTAATTGATTGATTAATTTTTGTCACGATATATTTAAAAATTGGAGCGTCAGGGTAAAGTTAAACCAAATCAGTTTCCTCTCACTTTGGTTTCTAACGTGCGCGATCGGGAGAAAGCGCGCGGCACTTTTGACGTCCTCTCGGCTAAAGCGACGAAAATTGCCGCTGCCATATTGGGCGGCGGTAACGCGGTACGATTTCGTAATTAATTCATAGATCGAAAGTTACATATATTTCAAGCCATAGGTGTAACCTCCACGACAAACTCTCGGGAGTCCTCTCCGCTCAGTTCGTTGATCGGATACGATCGGTCTTTGGTGAGCGTGATACTTTCGCAAGACGCTGGCCGCGATTCGATCTCGCATTGGCACGAGCCGACGAAAGGCGTATCGCTCGCGGAATTGGGCATGATGCAAGTTTCCTTATAATCTGCCTCCATCCGTGATCCATAATACATCCTCCTTCGCCGCGTAACTCGCTCGAAATTATGCAATCGCGAAGTCGCGCGTCGCGGAATATTACGCGTGAATTTTATTCCCACGGTGTGTCATCATCGAAACATTAAGATCGCTTATTCGAGAGACAAATAAGAAAATTCATCCGTCCCGTGAAAATCGAGAAGACTATCTTGTTCAAACGTTTAATGCATAGAGTGAATAAGAAATTCATTTTATTACATTGTATTAGACTATATTTTGCAACGTAGTATTGGGCAAAAATTAGACACAAGATTCGATATTCAGATTTATATCTCGATGATTAATCTTTTTATATAGGTATAGAGCGTAATCCTATTATACAGGGTGTTTCCTAAATAAGTCGACAAACTTTAAGGGGATATTCTCTGGCTTATTTTAAGAAGAGAAGGTCCTATGAACATATATTATGTCCTAAACTGCTTCGTTTTTAAAATAATCAAAAATTTTTAGATGCGCCCCTGGTGCATCTAAAAATATTTTATTTTACTGGAATATGGTTCTTAATACCACATATACCTATACGCATACCAAATTTGAATAAAATATCTTTAAACGTTTTCCAGATTTTCGAAATTTTCATTTTATTTTGCACAACTTTGACACCCTGTATTTTTAAAGAAAAGCACTTTAGGACACATGTTTATAGGACCTTTTCTTCTTAAAATAAGCTAAGGAATATCCCCTTCAAGTTTGTCTACTTACTTATAGGAAACACCTTGTATAGAGGACTTTCCAGGAAAAGGAGCTAAACGAGGAGTTAAACTTGACCGTGCACGCAAACCAAATAATTCATTGCGATGCGATTCAATGCGAGGCTCTTCGATAATTCTGCCATTTGCAGGTTCTTATGATTTCTTTCGTCTCGATCGGTATTATCGAGAAGAACGGTTGCTCGCATAAGAACCCACCGTCGCGTCACTTTTACACGCGCAAGGGGAGAGAGATAGAGCCGTAGGTTTATTTTCACAAACGGTTAGAAATCTGATCGCCTGCCCTTGACACAACGGAGAGCAAAAGAGAGATAAATTCTAATTAAGGGCGACAAGTCCTGCTGGTGCGGTTACTTTATATTTCCAGTCGCGCAGTGGCCGTTTTGTGTCGGGATTATCGCCGGCGCCTCGCTATTTCGAGGTGGCGCGCGTTGCATTTTATGCAACGCGTAAATTTACCCCCGTGGAATAAATTCCGAATCGAACGATCTCACGATCGCGGGACTTTGTGTTACGCGTGGCGTAAAATTACAGGTCGAAATTCAAAGGACATCTCTGGAAGAGGACTGTTATCGCGAGATATGCATCTGCATAAAGCAGCATCAGACGATCAGACCTTCTGTATCCTAAACTTTCGACAAACAACCGGAGCACGATCGTTGATAATCTCGCGATTGCACACTTTTCTATTTCTCTCTCGAAATCTATAGAATAAGATACTGATAAACATTCTCGCAATTATACTTACTTTTTAATAGCGGCAGGTCGTTCATGAACCCTCCATCGTCCACATTTGTGTTCTAAAACATAAGAAATAATTCACATTGTATCTAATATCAAACTTGCTAACATTTTATAAATATTTTAATAAATTTTGAGATAATTTTTAAAATAAAAACGTGAATTAAATTCATATATTATTTTTATATGAAATTAAACATTTAAACATAGTATTAAATTGTTTTATAGTACTAAGTAATTATGCCATATAATTCTTGTAAAAAGAAAAGTTCACCTATAAAATTGATGAATCTATATTTAGTAATTCTAGCACTTAATTTAATTTTTCAGAATTCTTCTATTAAATCCCTTACATAACAGCATTATTTATTTAGTTCTAGCATCTAATTTAATTTTTTAGAATTCTTCTATTAAATCCCTTACATAACAGCATTATTTATTTAGCATTAAACTAACTAAAAAAGAATTTGATTGTTAATATCTGTGATTCAAGAAAAGTGCGCAGTTTTCGATACATCCAATATATATTTCCATCAGACGTTTAAAAAATTTGTGATAAAAATAAAAAAGTAGATATAAAAATGTTTAACATTACTGTGTCGAGAAGTACTACTAGTTAATTTTTTTTCATGAATATTTTTGCAACGTACAATAAATCGACTACCCGGTACGTGCTTGTTTAAGACAAGGAAAAATGTTTTCGACCACAACAAAGAACGGTATGTTTCGTAGCATTCCGTCCCGCATTGTAACAAGCGTCTGACGTTTTATTTAACGGACGCTGAAACTTTTGATGTTAACATAACTGCTTTTGTACATTCTGCAAAAAAAGCAGACTAATCCAAAAGGAATAGGCAAACATTTATTCCACGGAATTAACCACGAGAGATAATTCGAAAAGCTAAGGAACAAGCTAAAGAACACTCCAGCCTTTTTTCCTTTACTTTCTTCAATCTTAACAAGTAGTCTAAATTCTGTTAAAATAAATTCCGCTTGAAGTAAAAAGAAAGGAGAAAATACGATGTTGCTGCTTATCGTTTTGTTTCGTTAATTGTTATTTATATCTCCAAAGTCTCCCACGAGAGATTGAGGCTTCAAATATCGTGCGCGCGGATCTGCGATCGAAAACCACCCCGCGCAAAATGCACGCAATTTCGGAGCAGATCTCCATACAGCAATCGTAGCGCAATCGTTTGCAGAAACATCACGCGGTTTATCCTCGGCGGGCGAGAACGTCGTCGTCGGAGTCGCGTCGAGGGATGATAATAGAGAAAATATGTTGCGATTACGTACATCGTCGCTCACCTGGGGGTCGTCAACGAGGCTGCTGTGCAGAACGAGGTCGGTCTGGTCGAGGCCCGGAGGCGGTAGGAGGGCGTCAGGACGACGTACGGCGCCATACTCGACGCCCCTTCCACCGCCGCCACCGCCGCCGCCTCCGCCACCGCCACCTCCGCCACTACTGCGTCCGCCGTCGTACGGGAACGACGCGTGCATGTTCGTCTGAAATCAGAAACGACGTTTCAATCAGCATGATACTGGGCCGGCGACCCAGCGTTCTCTTAACCCTTTTTACGGTCAAAATTATTTCTCGCAAATAAACGAGGACCAAAAGTACCTTGTTCTCGATTTCATCTAATTGGCCAGTCTAACGGATCAAAGAATTTTTGATATTTAGAGGAATTTACAAAGTTCCAAAAATACAATTATGCTGGTTCGAATAGTTAGAATACTATGCGATAGATTACCGCGAAGTATTAAGTTAAGTCCAACTCGTGGAAGAGTTAAACTTTCAGCAAACATTCAAAGGGTTAAATCGTTATTCTTGAGCATTATGAAAAATGCTGATTTTTCTCTGGTTTCATACGCGCATATTTTGGAAATAAATTGTTGTCCGTTTAGATTGAAGGTATGAACGCGACCACATGATGTGTCGAGTCTCTCGCGAGATGTATGTCGATCGTAGATTTCTGAAATCCTTTTTACGTTAAATCAAGTTTAAAATTATGTCAATTGGTTTCACATATGCAAAAATTGTTTCGAAGATACATGCAATGGTTTACTTAAAACAATGCGGTTTATTTCGGAAACTCGTTTTGAAGTGTGGCATCTTCGGAACGTGACTGAAGCTGAAGATTCAACTGAAGTTAAAAGCTGAAGCTGAAGTCAAATTGGATATAAACTGATGCGAAGCAATTGCAAATGCTATTATGTAACATATTTGTATAATACAGAGATAATAAAAGCGTATGAGAGAAAGCTATAAGAAGTAAAAGTTAAACGCGGACGGGATCCAATTCGATAGCCGTTAATTTAGAATCGCGGGAGGGCTGCCCGACGCACGCGGTGATAGGTGGTAAATAGGTAAAGGCCGGAGGTCGGCAACGAAGTAAAAGGTTGCCGTGTCCACGGGGAGAAAAATTGCCTCGATTACCGGTACATAACGGATCCGTGACGGGTAGGAATCCTCGACATCCTGCGTGATGATTTTGTACTGTATTTAGGATGATAATGAGAGGAAAACAGTGAGCCATAACCGCGCCGCCATTAGCGAAACATCATCCGCAATTAGCTCCTAGGCACGGCGTATAAATTACACGTCTATTGAATATTTACATTCTTATTCATATTTATTATTGAATGATGCGCAGTCATATTTCTGCGTAATGCCCGCGTAACAGTTAGTAATAATAACGAGGCGTGCGACTCTACTATTTGGTTTTTGTTGCACGACACGAAATGTAATCATTTATTTTGATTACATACATTTACACAGCCCATAAAAACAACTATACCGTTAATGTAAAGAATATTAATGTATGTGACATCGCGAATCAATGGCTTTCCGTTGGTTTACGTTATATTACGCCAAACATGTCAGTCTCCACAATGCTATTTGTGTAATGACATTTTACTGTATCATATTTTTACTGCAAGAGATAATCCGCGAAGCAAAAATCGAGTTTAAAAATTGTAATTGTTTTATTTAAATATATCTAAATATATTTCTTCATATACAATAACAAACAGATTATATATTTTATAAAGGTTATCATAAAAAACACTAATTGAGAAATCGAGAAATATCAGGCAAATGTCGATGAATTAAGGACTACCCTACTGCAGTTATCTTAATGCCCTTCATCGTAAAGAAGTCCGGCCAGTTTGGCATGATAAAAGTGAATAACAGATTAAAACCGCATTTTTCATATTTATAAGGTCGGCGTTGTTTCGCTGTTAGAATAACAGGAAGATATTAATCTACCCTTTCAGGTAACGGAATTACTATCCCGTACGTATTTCAACATTCGCTGCTTACTCTCAAGGAGAGGCGGATGACGATGACTTGTCGAAACAACGCGTACAGGTACACGTATTGCACGTACCTACGCCGCATTGTCGCGCTTCAGCTCGCGAGCTCGACGGTGCTCCATTAAACGGTACCCACGGTGAAAACGATCAGCGATATCGCGGCACCTCTGTCGCGCGTGTCGGCAAATTACGAACAAGTGGCAGCTCTCCGATCCGGGAAGATTCTATCTCTTCTTCGCAGCGCGAATTCTTCATCGGTCTTCATTTGTAGCTCTCGTCCCGTAAAAGCAGGCGCAATTTACCTCGCGCCCGTCGCCGCACCAGGTCGGCATGTAACAGGGTTTTAAATGAGAGGCGAGGGGGATAGTCATGAGGCAAACGCGCGTAAAGGATGACGGCAGGAATCCTCGCGCTATAAAAGTTCTCTTATGTCATCGATGGAGACGAGCGAGGCTTTAATGGATCCCGCCGATCGCGTAATTACTCGCGTTATTCTCCGCGATGGACATGGGCGGCTGTTTTAAAGTTGCTTCTTAAAGCAGATACGCCTATACGACGTGTGCAAAGTGCTTCAGAAGAAGTCGCGAGCCTTCCTTTGACTTCGAGGCGATGTTTCTCCTACATAGCAACTTGATTGGATGGAATTTTTCTAGATGTTACCTTCATCTTTGATACTGATTGTGTTCCATTAAAGGGACTAAACTCTCTTTTATTTCTTGCGTATATAAATATTTGTTTCTTACATGATAACTCGATTGAACATCAGTTGTCTTCATTTTTAGCATTGTCTTCCGTTAAATTGGCTAAACTTTCTGTGTCTCTCTTTTCCTTCTTATATAATTATAAGAAATTTGAAAGTATTCAGATAATCCCAAATTTTAGAGAAGAAATCATACATACCTACTTTTGTCAAACCATAACTTACGATACTGTGACAATTTATTGCAAAAATAGAAATTTTAATTGAGAAATTTTTATTCGGGGCAAACGAGGGCAAATGATTCCTATTTATTTAACGATATGATATAGATTTCTTTCGATATACAAACGCGTATATACAAGTCCGACATACGAGGAACGATAAGCGGATACGGTGAGACCAAGTGTGAGTGTTCTAGGAAATCGAGAACAAGGCGGATATATATATATATATATGCTCGGAATCTTAATCGCGACCGCCAGGAGGGAAAAACTGGCGATTTTATCCAGACTGCGAGTCGCTCGGTGTCACAAATACGGTTATATCACAAGCCCTTATTGCCATTATTGTTCTACATCTTTCCTACGCGAGCGTCGCAACGCAGAAGAAATTACCGCGAGCGAGTTTCTCCGATTTCTTTGCTAGATTGTTCCTCCTACCTTTTACCCCCCTTGTGGTTGTAATCCTCCGCCCTGTCACGATCGTTTAGATCGATGTGCGACATATATACGATAAAGAAGGGGGGAGAAAAAGCTCACGAACGGTACTGAATTCCTCGATCGATGGACGATCAACATTTCTCGCGTCGCAACTATTTCGATGTGCTTACGTCCATCGTACATTGCGTGCATTCTGCCACTCGATATGTAATGTATGTCCTAATTATGACCAGCTGATTTAAGGAACCTCGGTACGCGCGTGAAAAAAATTGATATAACTACAGCATGTAATTACAATTGCCAAGAGAACGGCCATTATTTGATGGTTATCGTCACATAGGAACTTTAACTTCTTCTTTATCGCGAGATTAGCGAATTTCGCTTGATTGAAAATTGATGCCGCCGAACGTTGCACCGTTGTGACTCGAATCCGCTGGATTATAATCCGGAGAAGCGGGACACATCGGCGCAATCACTGCGCTCATGCTTTTTAAACGCTGACCGCGTCAGGCCTAACGTCAATTTTAACCATCCGGCAAGAAGGTGGCCGTCGCGCGTATACGTTTTAGGTCTGCCGTTTTCACGAGATCGAGGCTACTCGATCAATTCATCATTCCTAACGTATACGGGGGAATGTTGCGTGTGCGGATTAGCAAATATGCCTAATGAGCTCGATATGATCGATAGCGTCGCTATTTTGCGTTCGCGGTGGGAAATCGTTCGGCAGATGCGAGAGAGCATTAAGGTCATGACTGTCCGAATCCGAGTCGTGATTAGGAGGTCGAAAATTATACGCTTTATGTCGCGTCCAAGGCGGCCGGCTCCATCCAGGAACTTTCACGGGAACGAAAAAAAGGCGCACGGCGCTAATTAACGTGCTTGGAACCGCTTTCTGGGCTTATATTGACGAGTTCGCGATAGTTATACATTGATGTAACCGTGCCGTGCCAGCTAATGAGATGAAATGTGATCGCCTTTCTCTCGTTAAACGCTCTGGTGAAATAAAATCACGTATTGCCGTCGCGGTAACGTCGATACTGATAAATGATGGCGTATATCGGATCGAACCACAACGGAACGGACAACGGCGATAATATGCTCGCCTGCATTCTTGTATATGGCAATATATCTCTTATTACGTAATTCTTTCGCATTGCGGAGTATCGGGATACAGTTATAAATGTATATTATTTACGTCGCGGGTACGTAAGAAGCGCGTTGCGAATGTTCGGAATTGTGGGGATATTTATACACGTTTGCCTCGAAGAAGAAAACAATACAGAACGTATTGTAAAAATGTAAAATTATAATTAGAAGCGTGCTAAAACATACTCATTGTCAGAAAACGTGAAAATCGAATACTTTTTTCGGATTCTGTTGTCATAATTCGTAAAGAACGCGCGACGATATAGTGGGATATCGTAAAAATAAACGGAATACACGTATCTTTTCTTTCTGTGCTGAATTGAGGATATTTATACACGTTTGCCCCGAAGAAGGCAAAACGTATTGTAAAAATGTAAAATTATAATTATACAAGTATGCTAAAAAACAGAAAACGTGGAAATCAAATACTTTATGCGGACCCTGTTGTCGTATTCGTAAAGAGCGTGCGACGATATAATGGAATACCGGAAAAATAAACTGAATTTTTTTTTCTGTGCTGCGCAAAAATTTGCCGAAGCCGCTCGTAATTACCCCTTCAAGTCATTCGGGGCAAAGAGCAGGACTCGATGCGAAGGAAAGTCCTTGTGGTGATTACGAAAACAAATTTTATCATTCGTATACAGGGTGGTCCTGAAATAGTTGATGAAAATCAGGGATTGGATTGGGTTCGTCAAAAGGATGAAAAAAGTTCCCATAAACGTTAGTCCAAAAGCGCATCCCGCAGGAGTTACGACTCATTTAATTATTGATATCTGATACAGAAAAATGGAAGGCCATGAAAGGAAAAAACTTTATTTTTATTTACAGGAGTTGTTGAAAATGTCCACCGTTAACTAAAACACACGCTTCCATCCGTCTAACCATTGACTGTCTAACACGCTCAAAGATTCCTGGCGTATTTCTTATAATTTCGCAGCTGTTGATAATGCGATCTCGTGATTCCTCTACAATCTACATTATTGATTGGAGTTACATAAACAAGAGTCTTTATGCGTAATGAAATGTACTTCATGCATAATGGAGCGCCCGCGCATTTCAGCATAATTGCCAGAGAATACCTAAATGCACGATATCCTGATCGGTGGATTGGTCGAGGTGGACCATGGCCTCCGCGTTTCCCGGACTGCAACCCTCTAGATTTCTTCTTATGGGGGCACCTAAAGACTCTTGTTTATGTAACTCCAATCAATAATGTAGAGGAATTACGAAATCGCATTATCAACAGCTGCGAAATTATAAGAAATACGCCAGGAATCTTTGAGCGTGTTAGACACTCAATGGTTAGACGGATGGAAGCGTGTGTTTTAGTTAACGGTGGACATTTTCAACAACTCCTGTAAATAAAAATCAAGTTTCTTCCATTTATGGCCTTCCATTTTTCTGTATCAGATATCAATAATTAAATGAGTCGTAACTCCTGCGGAATGCGTTTTTGAACTAAAATTTATGGGAACTTTTTTCATCCTTATGACGAGCCCAATCCAATCCCTGATTTTCATCAACTATTTCAGGACCACCCTCTATAAGAAGTGTAAAATAGTTTCCTTTTTTTTTTTGCAATATGAGGAATAGAATTTTGTTCTGAGTTTTGTTTTGAATTTCATCATTTAGTCATAACATAAATATAAAACAATATTTCGCGGTTCTCTCTTACTCAATAACTGGTTTTTACAAGTCATCGGCTTTAATATGTCTATCATTTATTATTAAACCTCAGATCATAATAAACGAAGAAGCCAAGGATCCAAAGATTTATAAGAAAAAACTCCAAAAATTTAAAAACCCTTTTGACATTTTTTACATCGTGCAACACTTAACGTAGCTACTTTTAGCGTATAAAATTCGCTTAATTCGCGTCTATTTCTCGTACTCATTGTTAGAGTAACTTAAATTCACCCTGTACAATTCTAATTCGACTCCGTTTTGTTCGCGTCGAACGACTAAACAGTACAGCCCTTAACTCTTTCTAGCAGCAAGAAGGCGCAACAATAGTGTCGATTTTTCGAATCCAAACCCCTTTAGCCAAAAGGCTGTCACAAACGCTACTCTCCCGAGCATAAATGCTAAAGGACGCTAAAGGGGCCCCGAGTTGCACACAATAAAACGCAAGGGGAGGACACGACGGAGCATCACGTTCTCAAGGATAAAGCTATTGGAATCGGTCGATCCACTCGGTTGATTATTGGCATTGTGGTCGCTTCCAGAAGCGCGCTCTTTTCGTCCATGTCACGCTGAGGATGAGACGGAAAAAGACTGAAGAAATCCGTGAGTACATTTTTTTGGAATCTATGACTGTAATACTCTTCTCGTAAAAAAATAATATGGTTTCACTTTTATATTAATTCCAGCAATTATTGTAAAAGTCGCGGTTAAATCTCTCTAGGTTGTTTAAAGCAGACGCGTATGTATTTTAAATACGTTAGAAGAATTTGTATTGAGACATTATTGTATTGGTATGTATTGAACGTTTTATTGTATATTTATGAGATATTTGTACGAAATATCTACTTTTATAAAAATATACAAATATTTCTACTTATATTTTATATCTGTTGTGACAAATAAAAATATTTGGATATGAGCCGAATTTATCAACGTCGTCAAGTTTGGATAAGGATCGTAGATGATCTCGTAGATGTTTTTATTCGCGTATAAAATCATCCGCAATTTGCTAATAACGCAAGACACGAGTTTGTTCACCCTTTAGGGATACCTTTGGCATCATCTTAGGCATCGCACTGCTTAGCATATTTGCTTCAAAGCAAACGTCCCTGGCATTCTCCCCGAGGGAATGCCAAAGGTCAGCCCAAAATTTAATAAGTAAATTACTTAACGGGGTGCAGCGAACGAAGCATCGCACAAGGGGAAGTTTATTTCGTAGAGATATTGCGAAATTTTGCGAAATTGTCGAATCTGTGCAAAAACTTGTCTTGCAAAGTACAGAGAGGTTTTTAACTGCAAACTAATTATTGATTGTTTTATACGCTAGCCTTTAAAATAACCGTAGTAAATCGTTATGGGATACTACTAGCAAACAAGTTCAACTTTACAAAATTAACGTGTAGATATTATTGCATTGATATTGTTATTTTACATAATTACTTAGCGCGTGCTCACATCGCAGAACATTAATGTATCTAGCTGTACTGCATAAGAGTATTGTAATGAACAAAGAAACGCATAGGATTGAACTTCGTGATAAGAAAAACGGGCGATAGAGAAAAAGACAAGAAAATGAAAAAAATATCAATAGTGCAAATTTGCATTGCGCCGATTGCATCGCTATTTACATCTAATTACGACCGCTCATTAACCGCGTGATCTAATCCACGGATCTAATCGGTGATCCTAATGGAGCTGTTATGCGGCGCGAGTCACGCCGGAACGACGCGTATTTTGACACGAATAGGTGGTATAATTGTAGCCGATTGCAGCAACGCGCGGAAATTTCGCTTGCTCGAATTGTCGCGCGGATTTGCTCCTCGCATCGTCGGTCTAGTTATCGCGTTAGTATTAACGACGAGAAGACACAAGCGACCCTGGAAAGACGCGCGGACGCGCTTAACACTCGAGAACGCCCAAGTTTCCCTAACTATGGCGAACTATGCAAAGGCACCGTACGGCTGTGTAGTTCCGAAGGCTATGGGGCCCCAAGACTTCGCGTCCCGCCCGAATAACCCGAGTGTCTTCTTGCCTCCGAGCGCATCCGAAAGTCACGTCTTACGACCGCGACGACAGGCACGGAGCGATCCGTGGATCCTCGCATTCCCCGTCGTTAAAGATCCAGCGCTGGGCTTTGCCGTCACGATAAACCGAGCCGTGTATTCATTGTCATCTATCCATCGCGAGCGTCGCGTTTGTCCGTATACAGTTTCATTTCCACAGCCGTTCGTCGTTTCACCCAACTCTGAGAGAGGCGTTTATCGAAATATCTCAGTCATATAAAAAATAATATTCTTTTTTTATAATACTTACACATAATTGCACAGAAGCTTTCTGGCGCGATTTATTAATTTTTGCATAAACAGCTGATTGAAAATTCTATTCCAAAATTCGAAACCTCAACAAGCAAATATTTAATTGGGATATATTTAAATAATATTTAAATAATTAAAAATTATTTTAAATTTTTTTCTACCGAGATTTACTGAGTTTTTGTATCAAATAGAAGTCACGATGACATATAAATATTTATGACATCAATATTTAAAAGTTCGCCATAAAAAATGCTGACTTTTTTTAACTACAAAATATATCTTTTAGTTATCGAATTTATCTTAAATTTAGCAGGGATACAATACATCTTAAGTGTCAGTTATGGCACAATTACTTTGATGCGTTAATTTATCCGCAATTGTAAGTAACCGATTAATTACACACTACTAATAAGTACTGCGCTAACAAGTTTATGAATAAGTATTGATACTCTAGATATCAATTCATGCAATCGTCAACATTTCGTAATATAGTAATTGTGTTACTTGTGACGCAAAAGGTCTTTTATACCTTTTTTCTTGGTCTTCAAAGTTGTCGATATTATTTCTTTTCAACGTGTAATGATAGCAATTTTTTTCACTTTTTTGTAAGCTGGCTGGCGACTCTCCTTCAGGCTGATTAATTATTACTGACTTCATGCATTAAAGAATTATGGTAAATGAAAATGGCCATTAAGAACTCGCGCGGCTTATTTACACCTGTTTGAAATATGCACATTTTTTTGCTGGCTGTTAAGTAAGCTTTCCTCAATATCCTCTTGCAAGTCAATTTCTCAGAATTAAAACTTGTGCAAGTTGTTAACATTATATGCCCGCGTTAGCTTCCGTATAAAGGGAAGTAGGGGGGGGGGGGAATGAACTATGCAAACGCTATGTAAACGATGCAAAAGTGCGTTATTCCGTAACCTAATTCAATATCGTAGGAAATCAGGAGTATGGCGTTCTGAGATTTCATTAAAATCGAAGATATCCACCCTACGTACAGGAATGCCCGTCGGCTAGAAAGAAATAGCATCGAAGGGGTGCGATGTTTGGGATAATCGATAACGCACATTTGATCGCGGGAGGGTAGAACGTTTTCAAAGCCACCCTTACGGCAGGCAGTTATATGACTGAAACACTTTTGATACCCTAAAAAAGTGTATTAAGTACAATATAATTCGTTTCGATGTTGTCTTCTTGATTGTTAACATTAGATATCTAAATAGCCGCACAATTTTTGATAAAAAGTCGAGGTAAAATCCATTTAAATTTAAATAACATCTCATCTGTTTACATATCTAAAAATTAATTCGCGAAACACCAGTTATCTGTAGTCACTTTTGAATCCCGGAAACTGTCGAGACTTCGGGCCTGAGCAGAATGACTGACTTATAATTTTAAGAAAATGTTTTATGCTTTAAATCTTTGTTTTTAGTAACGCACAATACTATCTTGTGTCTCCAGTCTTAAACGTGTGTCCGAAATGTCAACGTTTGTAAGACTTAGGACACAAGATAGTATTGGTTGCTAAAAACAAATATTTAAAGCATAAAACATTGTCTTAAAATTATAAGTCAGTCATTCTGCTCAGGCCCTAAGTCAAATTTTAAATAAAGTCGACGTTGAAAGAAAATTTAACTTTGCTGCGATCCGTAACGTCCGTGCGTGCGCGCACGATGTGTTTTCGTTAGCGCGTTATTGGACAACTCGTTCGACATACAAATTACAGTAGCAATATATATACACGGCGTCGCACGTCCGGCCCTCAATCAGCCGGACGGAAAATAATATCACGGTCCTCGATAAAACGCCGACTCGGCAACTCGAGCCTGCATATGGCGCGGACAGATGCTCTCCGCAACAAACCGCTCTTCCGCACCGCTCTCAACTCCAAGGCGCGCGAAACGGACACGGGCCCGAGCGAGAACGCCGCACACCTCCGTGTCGAATTTCGTCGAACGTATTTCCCTTTTTTCTCCTCCCCCCCCCCCCCCCCGCGCCGACGTCACACGACACCTTTGGAAATCGGGCACAAATGTAATCCGCGATAGAAATGACGGTGGTAGCGTGTGCCGACGCGGTAATTAGGGTGGTGCCTTCGCGAATACCGAGAGCGTGCAAGGTGGACCACAAATACTATTGCTATAATGATCGTTGGGATCTCAATGCCGATCGCACCCGACATCTGGGTATAGTGTTGCCCCCGAGATCATGCATAAAATCAACCTTCGAGACGGGTTTTTAAACAATGGTATACTTCCATTATATCTTCGATTTGTTTATAGTATTTATAGGTACCTATAATTTCATAAAATGCTATATGTCTTACATATTTAATCGTAGGTATACAGCTTTCTTTAGAAGATGTATAATTTTAAAATCACCCAATCACTGTTCTGAGTTATATGAAATAAATTGTTAAAAAATCTATGATTTTTTAATACCTAAGCAAATAAAAAAAAAACAAGTTATATGCAGTCTGCATTTTCTCTATTTTTTCACTATATATTTTCTATATTTTTTTATATTCTTTTATTATTTATTTACCTATTATTATCTTATATTTTTCTATATTCTTTACACGAGTACCGTTCGAAAATGAATTACTCAGGAAATATACAGTAACAAGAGGAAAAATGTCATACAAATGAAATTAGTTCTCCGTGATGCATATGTGACAACTGATTCGAGTGTCTCCGAAGAGTAAAACGCGTTTATCGTCCTGTACAATTTACGGAGCGCGAGAGGAACTCGAAGGACGTACCTAGATTTACGAAGGCCGGCACGATCTCCACGTCACGTAGGGCGCATTACACGGGGCGGACGACTCCGCACCGTGGCAAATGCAAATGTCGCGCGGTCCGCGAAGTCCGATCCCCCTTCATGTGCTCACGGGAGATCGACGATCGCAATCACCGATGTTACGGAGACGACGACTTATTGGCCGCGACTCCCCTGATAGATCGATACCATGCCCGTCATTACGTCCACCCCGCGAACGTCGCGGAGATACGCCGGCCGCGGCGTCCAACAAATAACACGCCAGGTGCTTTGTTAATGAGGTATCCGACCAGGCAAATGCCGACGATACACGTGACCGGATCTCCGCCCGTTTTCATTCCCTCTTCCGCGAACGTGGGGTACGGTGCTGACCACGTAGGTACGGTGCCACGATTTCCATGCTTCCGCGCGCGCGGTATCCAGGATACCTCCCAGAGATCCACGAGAGAGGACCGCGCAATCTAAGATTACATGGCGTTTACGCTGCGTTTGTTAAAGACACGAGCTTCCTTCGTGGTAATGATCGGTTACGGTTAGGCCTTGACGAAGCCGAAGATTAAAATTTAATTACGTATATTTACATACATGTATAAAGGAACTATGTTAGAACTCGTATGTATGCATGGATGAAGAAGCAAACTTCTTACTTCTTTTAAATTGTTCCAGAACATATCCTTTCTAAAAAAAGGCATGTTAACTGAGTAAATTTCATTTGTATCGAAGAATTGAGGCCTCTTTTCCGCGATGCTGATTGGTTCTTTCATTGTGCTTACTTCGTGAGTGACTGTCATTGTATATTTTGACAGTTGTGTGTATCAAAGCTAAATAGCGCGCGCGAAGCGCGCGTCTGTGGTGTCTAGTTTGAATAAAAAAGAAATATAGTAATAGCTAGATTAGAATTACATTACATAATTAGGTCAAATATGCATAAATATAATTCACGTAATTGTCGCTTAATGAAGCGTGTTGTATATTGAATACTTCGAATGTCGTATCTTCACGTACAGCAAATTGAGTTCTAGTTTATACGCCGCTTGCAATTTTTCTTTTTCTATATTAAATACCATTAGCATTGCAGATAACACCTAGTTAAATAAATTTGTCGAAGATCGCGCGCGACCGAGCACCGTTAAATTTACACTATTTACAGCATCGTTAGTACAGTGATCGTTATTTCAATTAACGACATAGATCTGAATATTACATGAATCAGGTTCTTGTCACGTTATTCCGCAATGCGCACAAGAAATCTGGCCTTCTTACCGCGTGCATTTTAAGCGCGTTTAGTTGCTTTCCGATTCTCACTATTCACGATACGTATAGGTTTACAGTGTTTATAATTAATTACAATACGGAGTGTCTGTAAAGTATAATACCAAGTTCGGGAAAACTTACAATCCCAAACGCCCGTGCCGAGATCTCTTTTGTCTGCGTCCGGCCATCAGCATGCAACGTTGCAAACTTTAGGATATGCAATTAGCAATTAAATGATCCTTTGATTCTTCGGGAAGAAAACGTGAACCCGTTTCTTTTTTAGAACAAATGTATTAATTAAACGCAAGTTCTTTCCGACACGATCGAGACTTTGTTCGAGTTCGCAACAAAAAGTATAATAGATATCTAATTTTTTAAGTTCGCGAACAACACTCGCTTGCGCAGCTATACGGCGGCATACTGGCAATGAGCGAAACTGTCGCGATCCTTGCACCACGGAACGACGAAAAAAATACACATAAAGATACAGACATGTAAACGCAAAAAAACTCAACTCTCGAATGTTTAATGTAGCGCATGACATTGGCATCTGTCGGAAGAGCGCGTAAGATTGATTACATACGGATTACGTAAGTCGCTGGACAAATAGTTAT
Source organism: Leptothorax acervorum (assembly GCA_035220615.1). NCBI lineage: Eukaryota > Metazoa > Arthropoda > Insecta > Hymenoptera > Formicidae > Leptothorax > Leptothorax acervorum. The sequence continues at coordinate 283,931 of JASTWQ010000175.1, read as the reverse complement.
GGAGGGTCAGAGGATTAAAGAATATAAAACTCACATGCGAATCGGTCGCGTATAACGATCCTTTTTTGCGGTTGATTATATTTTAGAGTTAATTATACCGGTAGCCTTGTAGCGCGCGCGTGCCTCATTAGATGTTAAGTTACTCATACTGAGTCGTTAGACATTATTGAGTGTTTAATTCACCCGCGATATACATTGCGTTTCATATAAAATTTCTTCAATGGACGATACCTTTTCCTTTTTATAAAACATCGTTCCCTATCGTAGTGATTTTTCTATCAGATTCGCACGACACACTCTTTACGTTTTTAAAATATCTATGCATCCCATACGATTATATATTTTTACGATTTTTTATCTTTAACTTCATTACTTGCACGGAGTGTAAAATACCCCAGCCTTAGAAATCTACTAAATTCAGAGTAAAACGTTTCTATATCGATCGAATGTGCTGCACAAATTGTTCCTTAATGAAACAAGAACTTTTCATTTATCTTTATCTAGAATATTAAAATATTAATAACTTTTATTTCATTGTAAATCATCAAAGAGAACAATGAAAATTGAAATATAATGTTGGAGTGTAAAATATACTGTGTGCGAGTAATTACGTTAAAAAACTACGCGAGTAATGGTTAGTACAGCTTTTTCCAAAATAAAATATAGAAGATAACTTTTAGAATTTTTTTCCGTTCTCCGGAATATTTTGAGTGTTCTTGTAAACCATGTTATACTGCGCCAAATGTATTGTTAGAATAATACATTGGGGCCATTTATTATGAAACAAAGATCTGATAATCGATTTAGATGATTTCTGCGGAATCCTTTTTATCCTTAACGCATTCTCTGCGGGGAGAGACATATTTTCGCAAATTCGCACTTACCACATGAATCCCCTCGGTGTCTCTCCTGAGATCGCCGCTCCTCTGGCCCGCGGTGACGGCAGCGCTCAGGTGATTGTAGTGGTGCTGGTGCAACGTGTTGAGCGTTTGCGTATAAGGATCGCCGACGAGGTAATCCAGGTGTTGCGGTTGGCCGAGACCAGGATGCTGGGGGCTAGCGGGCGCGTGGTGATGCGAGGGAAACGGGGGTGGAAAGTAAGGGGGTTGGAAGTCGGAGGCGGTCGGCAGCGAAGCGCCCCCGTGGTGGGGCATGCCGCCCCCGTTTCCGTTTCCCCGGTGTCCGTGGTGATGGGCACCGGAATAGGGCGACGAATTCCCGCCGCCCAGCGAGGAAATGCCCCCATGACCAGTCAGACGGTCCTACAAAGAAAGAAAAAAAGAAAATAGTAGATACTTAATTATCGCATGGAACACAATTATCGAGTGGATGCGTAGACTAAGCTTATTTCGAGGGTGCAATTAATATCTTACAATAGAGAACTATTGTGATATTATTGAGTGTTAAAAGGGTGTGGAAAGTTAAGAATATACAATATATGAAGAAACGAGGAAGCTTTAATTTCATGAGTATTAATCCATTAGATTGCATGTGTAAATTGCATCGAATCTGATTGAAGCTTCTTTAGATGAATTATATTCTGAATCTTCGAAACATTTCTTACAACCTACTGCACGATTCGTTGGTGGAGAGATAAACATTTTTTCACTGATATATTTCCGATTCGAAATAAATAAACATCGTTTCTTTTTTTAAATCTCCTCTTGCATGCGCAGAAGCGTCAGTATTCGGCGAGGTTAAATTTCTCATTTAGCTCAAAAGATATCTGGCGTGAGATAAGAGTTCTCGTTCCTGTTTATAAGTGTACCAAAATAGGTTGTAATACCGTGTTAAGTTTTGCTACTAGGAGAGCCCAAAAGGTTAATCAATTAACTTCGGTGAAACAGAAGAAAATGAATCTCCTTCCATTTACAAGATCCACGCACAGTCGCCCGGCGAAGGATTCACTTCTCATGGCGGTAATTACAGACTATGTACAACGTACATCTGATCCATCCGAGATAAGAGATACGTCACACACATCACGTGTTGCATCTGATGCGAAAGGGTTAAGCATCGCGCATTAGCCAGAGCGGACCGAAATTACATGGTAACCAACATAGCAACAGACATATAGTAACGCACGGAAATTTCCTCTATCGGATTAAATCTACACGTAATCTTGTGACTCATTTAGAAAACACCTGTTTCGATAATTTTGGGTAGCTTCCAGATTAACTTCCTGGCTTTCGTTATGACGTAGACTATATATATCTACAGGGTATTCGAAAAGTGTGAGACCCCCTAAATATCTCGGAAACTACGCATTATAGAAAAAAATATTTCATATAAAAGTTGTAGGGTTTAAAAAGATCTATTTACTGACTTTATCAGTTTGACCATGGGTGGCGTCTCCCAGGTCAAGTCAAGATTACCTTCAATTTTTTTAATAGAACCCCCTATTTTTTATTGCATATTTTTATAGCCCTTGTCGAGACGTTTTCAAAACACTATAATAAAGCTCTTTTTTGTTAAGAATTTCCCGATATTTCAAATTTTGTCATTAAATTTTTAATATAAAATATGAAATATCTCGTAAAGTAGTTACTTTTCGATGACTTTACCTTAATACTTTTATACGTAAAATAATGAAAGGAATTGAATAATAATATTAATTTATACATTTGCAATTTTGTAAAATTAAATGCATCTACTAAATGCAATCAAATTTTTTATAATAACATAATTTTTTATGTTCTTTTTTACAACATTCGATTCCTTTCATTATTCTACGTATAAAAGTATTAAGGTAAAGTCATCGAAAAGTAACTACTTTACGAGATATTTCATATTTTATATTAAAAATCTAATGACAAAATTTGAAATATCTCAGGAAATTCTTAACAAAAGAGAGCTTTATTATAGTGTTTTGAAAACTTCTCGACAAGGGCTATAAAAATATGCAATAAAAAATAGGGGTTCCATTAAAAAAATTTAAGGTAATCTTGACCTGACCTGGGAGACGCCGCCCATGGTCAAACTGATAAAGTCAGTAAATAGATCTTTTTAAACCCTACAACTTTTATATGAAACATTTTTTTCTATATAATGCGTAGTTTCCGAGATATTTAGGGAATCCCACACTTTTCGAATACCCTGTATAATAATTCAAAAAAGTAGTGTCATCAATATAAATGGATTTTACTTTAGACTTTCTTGCCTAATAATGGCAATTAAGATATAAAAAAGACATTATACGATCCAAAAATTATTATATAATTATATCATTGTCAAATATAATTATCATTATTATTACTAATAGTATTATGAAACCGATAATAATAGTTACAATTGAAGTTTCCATTTCTCGTAATATAATTAATCTACATTTATCTATTTCTATTATTTATCTATTATATTCTACTAATAAATCAGCCCTAATTGCGGTTTCTAATAAGAGTAATAAGTAGTGTAGTCGGGATAAGCCGGTTGCAGCGTCAACAACAAGAACAGTGATTATTATAGCAGAAGGAGACGAACATAAGCGGGCGGAAACTATGCAAATCTCACAGTAATCGGTGCGTGCATAAACAGCTTATAAGTAAAATGCAAGTCCTGAGACAGTTCAGCGGATCGAGGAAGTTAATCTCTAAACTATGACCGATAGAAATTGTATCGCCGCAGCTGATAGCTCGACAAGAGATATAAAGGATAAAATCAGAGCTAGAAATCTTTGTGATATTTTGCTCAAATTATTTATTATAATACATCTATGTTTTTTCTAGTGGTCTTTACTTACTATTTAAAAACAGAAATAGATAAGTTTATAGCTGCTACTTGTCATTTAGCGTTTCGATCCTGTTTACCCCTTGAATAAAGCATTTTTCCTGTCTTTCTCTTACCAGTCATATTTAGAATTTTTTTATATTTTAATTATTTTTACGCATAATTATAAATAATTTTTTATAGTTAGAAATATTTTATATATTTTTGGAAGTTATAATAATTATATGAATACATATATTTGCATAAAATAATATTTATAATTGCATATACAATCTATATTTGTCTTTCTCTTGTATTTTTCTAAAATTTATATTGTTTTATATTCTGTGGTCCCATTTTGTGTTCAAAAAGATCGCGCATATAAAACTAGACGAAAACGCTCTCAGTACTTCAACAGAAAAGCGAACTCGGCGAAAAAAATCATTTTAGAGATCTGGACATCTGACAGAAGAAAGCTCGATGATATCTTCCGGTAACTTAACTCAAGTTTCGCGCATAAGATCGAGATCCGTAGATCTTGATTTACCGGATCCATCGACACCTCGCGCACGGTCCAACGATGCCGCGCAATCTGGCCCGCGTGATCTCGCGATACGAGCTCTCGATTGCACGGTGTTATTCACGTATAGATAGTATCACCCGGGGTGTAAGTATGTCTGGATATCGGGGAGGCTTTTTGCCGCGGCGCGCATCACCTCGCGTGAGCCATTAGGTCTTCGCTTCGTCGCGATACGATCTCGAACGACTCTATAGACCGCGAAACGGCCGGACTGTTAGTCTCATCCCACGTGTATTACCTGAAGGGCGCGTGCGGCGCCCAGTGTGCGTCGGATTCCTTCGAATTTGTTAGAAACATATGAGCGTGAACTCTCGTACTTCCGTAGAGAATCGAATCCCTCAGAATTGGTCGAGGATGATGGAACTCGGAGATACGTTGCACCTATCCTTTCCGATTGACCTTTGAATACTGCCGCGGAACCGAACGCCCGCCGTAGGGCCCGGTCGTGATCTCTCGGCGTGACTAATACTCGAAAACACAGATTTTTCGTAAACATCCCGGCCCGCAGCTAACACGCTTGCCGACGAAAGTTAAAGGATAAAATAAAGAACGACGACTCATGAATTATTCGATATGTTTTATCGATTCATTTATGCATGTGTGATAATTGATTATGAGAGATACTAGAAATATACGCCAAAAATGAAAGGAAATATTCCAAATTTATATTAATCTTTCATATATGTGTAAATATAAACAAGACGTGTCAAGACAAAACGTCCCTTTCGCAAAAAAATTTTCTATATTTTCATAATTTGTCGCATCAATTTATATGTATATGTATTTATCAATACAAGAATATATTCTCTATTCTTTGGTGTGTGTGTGTGTGTGTGTACCTACTGCAAGCTTTATATCTGCTTCATTCTAAGTGTGCGGTTTGTCAGTGTGTGTTACATAAATATATAGCTGTCATATAATTAAACTCGTTATTTATTGACCATAAGAGAGAGAGAGAGAGAGAGAGAGAGAGAGAGAGAGAGAGAGAGAGTCCCGCGAAAGATATACTTTTGCTAATTTCATAAAATTTCCAAATGTAGGTATACCACGCTGTAAAAAATTTCAAGAGTTTCGGCTTTCAAATCAAACACATGACTTCTAATCAACAGGAAATAAAATTTATTGTTGCCATTTAATCGTTTCCTAAATTTGACTTTCGAAATCGTAGCTTGAAACTTCAACACAATTACACAACATTGCGAAGAATGTATGCTATACTATAAAACGAGTTGATTATATATTAGGTACACGTCAAAAGATATAAATTACAATTATGTGCGTTTGCTTTTACATACATTGTTACTGACGGTCAGAATGTTTTAAAAGAGCATTGTCACCATAAGTATATGTACCAAGAAGAAATGACATGCACGCTCACTCTGCAATTTTTTAATAACTTTTTGCATCACGAAAAATACATTGGACGAAGGTGGCAGACAAAAGACTTAAAATTTTCAAAAAGTAAACTTCATACATTCTAAAACACGCGAGAATGCAAATTATGATAAATCGTAGGCGGCTAGAGATATAATTGTTTGTATGCTGCGCGCATATATGGCGCGGATGAGGACTCGTGATTGAAGACAAACATAAGGATAGGAAGGAAAGTCGAGAGTCGAAAACGCGCATTTTAAATGTCGGATATGTATTTGTCTTGTACTCGCTCTTAATCAGGTGTGCCGAATCGTTGCCGAACGACGCACTCTCTTACGCCTACAAAGTTGAAGCACTGTAACGTACGCTCCCGGGATCATTGCCAAATAAACCGATACCAATCGTAACGCTGTTGCGCGAAAAGGAGAAGAGGGAGGAGGAGAAATCGTTGATGTATGAGCATGACGTAGGAATACTGTATCGGTGATATCGGTAACGGGCGTGTGTGATATTTTCAGCTGAACAATCCGCAAAAGCGGCAGCCCCCTTCACAAAGAGCACGGCCGAACTTTCCTGCTGAGATCACCGATGATAAGATTGGAGAAAGCGTCGCTATACACACGCATACACGACACGTGTACAATTAATAACCAATAAGCCGGCCCCGCGCATGGCGAAATTGCGCGATGGGAGATTAGACATAAATAATTTCGAAGAAAAATATACAAGGTGTACGGTCACGGACAACGTCCCGATCGACGTGTTTAAATTAATGACCGCTATAACATGTCGACACCAAGTATCTCGAAAATGTGATCATGAATTTTATAGCGTAAGTTATCAAAGGTAGCGGTATTGAAAACGTCCTAAAATAAATATTATATTAACGTGTGTGTGTGTGTGTGTGTGTGTGTGTGTCACGCGTGTGATGATTTCGTCACTGTCCCTAAATGCTCGTCCTAAATCTAAAGTCAGTGCTTATCTTAATTCGTCAATAAAAGATTTGTTTTCGTCAGGGAAATAAAATTTATCGGAGATGTTAAATTATATTACACGTGCTGAGAGAAGATATGCGATGGCAGTTATCTAAACGAGATTTTCTGCTTTCGTATATCTATGTTAAGATTGTCGATCATTGGCACGCGGCGAATGTAACATCAGAGCCATCAACGATTAATGTAATGTAACTAATGTATACCTATTTCTACTATTTAAAAAATATATATATATCTTTAAAGAAGAGGGAAAATATATATATATATATCTTTATATAAAGGGGGGAAGAGTAAATTGATCAATTTAATTATTTATACAGGTTGTAACTAAAATAAGGGGACAAACTTCGGGGGCAAGCACCTCGCACCAAAACATGAAAAAAAATTCGTATTAACATATAGATATACCTAGGTATGTGCAAACCAACTATTACTCTGATATATAGGTAGCTCAAAATGTTTATAAATGCATATCACAATTCAAAATCGGAGCAATTGCTTGTCGGTACTTGTCTAACTTATCTATTTATTTGATCTGTGACTATTTTCTTGTAGGTATACAAGTACTATGTAATCAGTAATACTAATAAACAATATTAAATAATAAATATTACTTTTTTATTTTCCATTAATAAACATTTGTTTGAGCTGTATCTCAGTAACAGTGGGTTTGCGGATATACCTATGTTAATATAAACTTTTTTTTATGTTTTAGTGTGGGGAGCTGATTGCCCCCGAAGTTTGTCCCCTTATTTTAGTTACACCCTGCAACAAAAATCACGGAAAATCTTAGATGTACCGTTATTTTGTTAAAAAGTTACAAACCAGTTATTTTGACTGCTTTGGTAATTCTAATATTGAAAAGACAATATTGACATACACTGTAAAAAAAGTATGTAAAATTACATACATAATAAGTGTAGCAATCTAGCAATTACACTATTAATAACGGAAATATATAAATTCATAAACTTTTACAAAAAATAGTATTTTTACTCTTTGTTGTGTAAATACTTCTTTATATTTGATGAAAAATTACAACATTAAATGTATAATTTTGGATTTTATTGTAAATACGCAATTTGAAACGATGTAAATACATACTTATTCAAGCTGTTTTCTTACCATATAAGATAGTAATTTTATCTGCGAGATTTAAATTTACTATATGTATGTAAATATACACCTTTAATAGATGGTCCCAATATTATCCACTATAATAATTATAATTTTACATGTAATTTTTTTTACAGTGTAGTTGCATATAACTGTAATCGTGTTGAGGCGATGTGACGGATGAGAATTATTATTATATTCCTCTTCTTATACACGTAAAAAAGAAATTTGCTACTATAAGGACAGCTAACATTTTTTGCAGTGAGAGCTAAAAGTTTTGCTACTGTGACAGCTAAAAGTTTAGCAAAACTTTTAGCTCTCACTGCAAAAAATGTTAGCTGTCCCTATAGTAGCAAATTTTTTTTTACGTGTATTGTGAGAATTATATAAGACAAAAATACGCGTTGTTACGGAGGTGTAAACTCCGGCTCTGTTCCTCCATGGAAGATGAGTAAAGACACAAATTGGAAATTACACGAAGTAATTGTGTCGCGGATTTGAAGGATGTGTAAATTATTTTATGCGGGACAAGTAAAAATTATTTTATGAGACAAGTAAAGGGAGAAAGAAATTAATGGCGAAATACCCTCAAGAAAGAGCACACAATAATTACCGCTAACTTTGCATTAATATCAGTTAAAGTTTGACAGGGTACCTATTAACGTTGAATGCGCGTACGATTAAAAATACGTAACCACCGTAGCTGTATAGTCGCCATAGTGAAGAGGTAATTGCTGCATACGTTTACGCACTTTGACCCATATTCGCGCAACAGCCAGTACGTTATGGTAACACGTAGACGTAGAGAACCTTTCGAACAGATTAGTACGTAAACGGGCACGTAGATGACGAAATCTTCCCCTCGTTTAATTTCGAGCGGAGTTTGCTGCGGCAGGATCGTGCTGCAAGTCGCGTAGTTACACGTGACACGCGGCGCTTATAATCGAGAAATACTTCGGAGACCGGGAAGAAGAGTATCCCACGAGTTAGGAACGCAAAAAAAGGGGGAACGTCGCACCTCGACCTCGATGACCGTGGCCATGTCGACGTGGGGCGCGTAGCAGAACGTCAGCTTGTCGGCTGTCGGCGCCTCCGTGCGCGGCGGGAACATCCCCAGGATCTCCAGTTTGCCGGTTCCGTGGGTCAACGGCGATGCACGATCGGCACTCTCCGCGTGTAAATTCGCGCGTCTCGGGAGCCTCCTCAACTCGGATCCTTCTTCGTCGTCGTACACATGACACAACCGCAGGCCCGTCCGGTCGCGCTACACCCGCTTCCTCGGCGGCCGTCGCATTCGCGCGCGCGATAATACACTGCACACCACGTCGGGATGGGCACATCAAGTCACACTAATGACGGAGAGCACCACCGTTTTTGCTAGCGAGACTACGAGGCGTGTTTTAGGGATCAAACGAGAGGCCGCGGGAAGGAGGGCGGAGATAAAGGATTACAAAGGAGTTTTTCGAATAAGAAACGTTTCTCTTGCGTGAGACTTACAATTTGAAGTAAATTCTAGTAAAATTTTAGTAGAAAGCAGATGAAGAGAAAGAGAGAGAGAGAGATCATTCAAAAATTTAATGAATATATTTAAAAATAGCGATATGGGCAGAACGAATCGCGCGACACATCATTTGTTTCAACCACCATTGCTCCTGCAGTTCACGCAATATCGTGATAATCTGGCGGCCACAATACTCCTTTGGCTGACATAATTTTTATATATCCCAGACACATATCTCCAATTATCACACTTAAATTTATTTCGATTGTGATTGTATTAACCAATCTGTCCCGTATTTCTTGTAGATAAATAAAATGAGAGATTGTTCTATCAATCTCGATCTAGGGGTTGCAGTGGTTTAAGGATCTGTTTGTCGGGATATATGCTATCCGAAAACTATCTTCGCGTCTTCTACCCCGGGTGACGGTTGGTCCGGAAATTTGGGAAAACGACGGATGAAGGAGGAGGGACCTCGAAAAGGATAACCGAGGACGGTGCGGCGTTCGCACGATCCTTCGACGAGGCCGGAAAGTAACAGCTGATCGTGGCCCCCGTGTCGCGGCCGACCGACTGAGCGACGGGGACGTCGGCGAGACGTACGAAAGTAAAGCCTAAGAGCCGTGTGGCCGCGGACGAAACGGGAGGTGCTACGGTGCGCTCTTACCGAGAGCTACTACTACTACTACCACCACCGCGATACACCACCTTAGTATCCTTGCCCTACCATCCGGCCGGGTGTCCCGGCAAACGCCGGCGAAGGAGCGACGGAGCGAGACAGAAGGAGGTACGCACAGGGAGGAGAGAAGGTGCGCCGGTGGTGGATGGAGCGGGAGAGAGAGATCTCTCGTTTGTGCACGCTTACTGACGACGACCGAAATTTCGCCCCGGGGTACGCGCCACCACGTGGCACCTAGACCTAGCACCAGCGACCCCCCACCAGCCGATGGACGATGGGACGTCCCACGATCGAGCGAATAGGAGTAATGGAGCGGTGCTGTACGACGCGACGCTCGCCGACCCTCGCCTCGCCGAGCCGGCGAACGCGCGCGGCCTCGTGCTCGCGCCTTGCGCTCGTGTGCGTACTTCTTCGTAGGGATGCCTGAACAGGGATGCTGGGCCCTCTTACCCCGAAAGAGCAGAGAGCGATCTTGGAATATAACGGATGAACGCGGCTTATAGCAGAATTAATTCAATCTTTGAATCCTTGACGACTATAATGGCAGACTGCTGGGAAATGTGCGATGGAATTAATTTAACAAAGTATTTAATTGGAAGCATATAGTTTTACTTCTGATAATAAAACTGCAAGATTAAATTCCTGTTAAAGTCCACTTGAAATTAATTAAAATGTAAGATCTCGTTGTTTACTTTCTACTTTTGACGATCTAGTTTCCGAGACGTTTTAACTTTCGTCCTGTACATATTCGGATATAATGATATATTTGGACCTATAATGACATATATAAGACTGTTTTTAAGGTACAGAATAAAATGTGTATCTGATTATCGCAGACGTCTATATCTGTAAAGAATAATAAAGTGGCGAGATTTCAGATAACTGGTCCGTCATCCGCCGCTGAAAATTAAAGGTGTCAAGATTCCGAGTTCTCAAACCTGTCGAGTTTTGAGATCCCTGTCGCTCGCCATATCGAGATTAGCATGACTCGCGTTTGGTCAATTTCCGCATGCGAATACGTCGCCGCATTATTTCACGTGATGGCTCATTAACACATCATTCCGAGCGGCGGTCGTCCACCATAACCAGATGGCACGTTACGCAATATTGCAACAACAAAAAAATAAAGTTGCCCATTTTGAATTTGGACAACTTATAATTCCTGTTAAAATTCAAAACAAGAGCCCACTTATAATTTTAAGTGCCGTGTATTGCCGTGTAATAACATTTCTAGAGAATACATACCTATATATAAAATATGCGCCAAAATACACGTTAAAATATACGACATATAGGTATATAAAACACAATGAATAATATTCTATCCTGAAATCTGACGCGAATTATAGATCGCTTAAGGTCATGAACTTAATAACGTTACATTAACATTGCAACGGATGTAGATCATACGTCACTTTTTTTTTACTTTGTCAAGCACATCGAGAACTCTTGCCTAAGATTTCACAAGACCCTGAATGCGACTAAAAAAAAACAAACGTTTCGTATATCGCGCAACTGTGAACATTACATAAGGCTGTTTCCCGAACTGCGTATTTGTATGCGGAGCATTTGTAGAAATGCGTTATTTTTTTCACCGCGCGTAGCACCACTAATAAATTTGTTTATTAAATCACCTTGTGCCAACAATATTAATGGCACGCCGTGCGAGATAAGAAACGCAAACCTTATCCGCGCGATCGTTGCCGCTCGTTATCGTGTAAACGTCACATTTATTAACGTGTAGCGAAAGGTAGAATTGGAGCGGACGCTGCCAATACACCGCTGTTTATTAGATTCAAGATTAATGTTCGCCACCGAACGAATTATTTAAATTGATGGCTCGCGCGAATGAACGATCGTGCGATTCGGAGGCGCGCAAAAATGTCCCGTTGACGCTCATTCACGTCCGCGCGACGAGAGAAGAGAGAGCGCGCGAGAGGAGGAGGGGGAGAGAGGGGGAAAGAGAGAGAGAGAGAGAGATAAAAGCGGGATAAAGAGCGAGAAGAGAGGGACTCGCGGTAGGAGTCGCTATTAATTTCGCAAGGTGAAAACGGCCGTCAACGTTGGGGTACAGCGTTGCTCGCCGGGTCGTCGACACACTGGGCGTAATTTATGCCGGCGTAAATTCTGCAGGGTAATTACGGGGCGATGCGCCATTCACACGATGTTATACGCCGAAGTTAAACGTCCGACGAGCGGTGCGTCGCGTTCTTTCTGCGCGAAACCCGGATGCTCCTCGCGGCATCTGAGAAGAATATCCGCGCGAATCTGTGGATCCGTCGCGTCGTAATCGTCGATGGGTGTCCATACCAGTGTTTGCAATTCTCGACACGGATCACACCTCAAGTACGCGCGGAACCCGGGTATACACAAATAAAGATACTTTTCGTGTCTACGTTCCGACAAATTCTTTCGAGAATAAATCCTACATTCGTCTCGCAACTGTGATGAATGGTCATCGTTATTTATATCTACGAAGCAGAATAATCGAGACCTGTATGTAATTTCGATGATGTATCTTCTTATCGGCACGATAGGAAAGAAATGCATCTCATATTAATTACGACACGTTTCATACCGTTGCGTTGAATCCCTTCTCCCTTCCTCCCTCCTTACCCTCTTATTTTTTCGTAATTGAAAGATAGAAACTCGATACTTCTATCGGCAGTTAATCACCGAGCGATCGCTGATGGGTATTCGATTTGACGTACGGCCGCTCTCGATTAATCACGCCTTTCGTTTCGGCGGCTAAAAAGTCATGAATATAAATCAGTAACGAAAAGAAACGCGCTTCGCGCGCGGCCGGCCGAACGGCGAAACGTCGTAATATCGATAGACTGTCAGTGCGGAGTCGTGATCGAACGCAGTGTTGTCGTTCGATACAAAAATGTCTTCCTGGAGCACTTGGAACCAGTTTGTCCGGCGAGTTTCCGTAAGAAATTCTTTTTTTTTTCTTCTTCATTTTATTCCGACCGCGATGGACTCCGGATATCGCATAAGCAGATGGATCAATAAATCAATCGAATAGGGTGTTTCTGGGAATATCTCGTGGCTGTAGAAACATAATTCGGGACTTTTTAATTATGTTTGCTCAGCTCGAGCAATCGTAACCAGTTTGCTCAGCGAATTTCTGCAGGAGTAGTGGCTGAAATGATTGTTCGATTATTACATGTCATTAATGACGGTTTAAATTACAAATTAGACTTGCCGTTCATTGCGAGATAATGATATAGAATTATGATAGATCCATAACGACAAAAGTGATCTTGTTTAAATTTACGTAATTTGTGTAGAGCAAAATCATACAAAATTTAAGTTGTCTTCTAATTGAAAAATAAAAGACTGCAGAACGCAAACTGCTTTGACGCATCTATGTCGCTTTATATCGATATTACCTATACATTCTACAGTTTATTATAAATTTATAGGCCACCGTGCGGTTGTCGTACGCGCTGATTTTTCATCCCAGTTTCACCGATAACGATCGCGGAGTTTATCCCGCTCTATTACGAACTTTCGATAATCGCTCGCGCTCGAGGCCTTTCTCGAGGAAATTTCTAGATGGGCGTGTTCGCGCGTTTCTAATCGTACACCCTCCGAACGACAAAAGATTTCCATAGAGATTAATGTCTCTCTGCCATTTTTGCACCTTCACCCGAGCTTTCTTTCCTCATCGGGAATTAACAGCGGACTTATTACGCGTATTAATCGAGAATCCGAGATCCGTGAGCCGCGCGTTGCGATAATTCCAGGCACGCTTGGTACTAATAAGAATTTATTGAACAAACAAAACGATATTGCACTCGATCGTTAAGTGACAGAGATTGTAAAGTGCTTTCTACATGACTCGCAGGTAAAAATATTTAACGTGAAATTTTCTGCAAGGACATAAATTTCAGGAGGAACGCCTTGATTAATTACTGTCAGCGAATAAAGTCGGACATCGTCGCGCCGAAGCTTTGATCGGGAGGAGGGTCGGAACTTCGACGACGATCGGCGACCGCAAGAGTACTCGCGCGTGCAAGTATGAAAGACATGCGAGAGAGAAAGAAAAGGGGCAGGGAAAGAAGGTGAAAAGAGAAAGGGAGAGATAAAAGGAGAGAAAGAAAGAAGGGAGAAAGAGAGAGAGAGAGCCCTGGACGATCACGGTAGGAGAGGGAAGTCGCTAAACGGCATTCCAAGCGGACCATCCAACGCCACCCAACGGTAACCAACGCATGACGCCCTTATCTTACCACGCGTTACCGCGCTTTTCCTCGCCTCTACCTCAGTTAACGGATCGTCTACGAATGACGAGGATGGTGTCGCGAAGCCACCGCGCCGCCAAACTGTCGCTCGTTCGGCATCTCGCCTTTATGGCGGATATAAATGAGTAACACCTCGTGGATTTTATATCCCCCTTAAACGCACGAAATCTTTTCCGCGTGAATATTTTTCTGGCACTAATACCGGAATTATTCTATAGCGTCTGTCGTTAGACGAAAAGTAAGGATTTTAGACTTTTCATGAGAGGTGTGACGTCAGAGGGCAAATTTTAACAGTCAAGTTAAAGATGCTCTGCAGTGGGTATATTTGTAGTATGCGGGGCACACGTGATTGCACTGTAGTCCTTATCAATTAACTCGACAGTTAATTAATAATTTAATCGAGTCGAATTAGGCGAATTTAGACAGAACAGTATTCAAGGGAACCAATACGTTCCATATTAATTTTTAGTTTAGGATTTCATTTCTTGAAACCCATGCTTATCACGATATTGTATCGAAAGATTTTTCACAATTTCGGAAAGTAAAATTCCACCTCAACTGTTGTTTCTTTCTGGCTCTTCTAAATTTGTGCTTTCGTTCATTAATTGGCATTTTGATCGCCAAAATCGCATTTCGATCACAGGCATGCCTATTTGCAAAGTTTTGCACGTGCACGCGGGCTTCGATCATTCTTCACGGCATTCAACAATGATATTCACCGTTAATTCGATGACGACGTTAATGGACAACGCTGAACGCGCGCGCGCGCACGCGCTTATATGTGTATGTATCCGTTTTTTTTTCGCGGCACTATATACACGCGCGTATTAAACTCGCGTGTATGCGGCCAGGAGGCAGAGGCAGGAGTCCGGTCCAGAGGGTTCAAGCTAACGGGACTAAAGTCGATTGTGATTACACCTGTGTGAGTGCTCACACGCACACGGGCTCGCGTCTGCATGTGAGACACACCTGAGTGTGATATATACGTGAATCATGAGCGAGCCTGCGAGTCTCGTCAATTCTAAAAAAAAAAATACTTGTTTAGAAGTTCTTAACATACTTGTCGTACCTACACGATACACTTACGAAGCTCTTCTATTAGAAATGTGGCAAAGTATCGGACATATCTGCCAAATTTGTCGGATGCGCCGCATTAGCGAAAGATACAATAAAAACAATGACAGTGAAAACGAAATTAAACAATCCTAACAAAACATAAGATATATAAACAATTATATTTGTTTATAATAAAATATTATTCAACACAATTATATATCAGCCTATTGTTTTAATTTTAATAAATGACGTTTATAATTTTTCAGGATTGCGAAAATGTTCTTCTGTGTGCAATATTTCACGCAATATACAAAACGTAATTACACTTTTCTATGACGAGTACGTTAGCTTTGAATTTGTCGAGATGCGATTATCGAGGTGCATGAGAATGCAAATTTACTAGTGGCTTGGCATTTAAAAATTGACGCGTATAAGCGTATAAGCGTGATATTGTAACGTGTTTCGCAGCAACTGTTGCGTCGTAGTCGTCGTTAGACATCACATTATCACAGTAGAATTGTGGTAAGACCAGACGTTGTCTCACACCGACGCGACGTCACAATCCATCGATCTCGAAATGACATAAAACTATTTGCTAATTTTTCAAGAGGTAAAGATTTCAGATATGAGTAAAATTTCCGACACAAAATACACATACAAAATAAAGTTAATTTTTCGTAAGTACTGTCGCTCTTCAAGTAGAATTTTTAGGTATCAACCCTTTCCTATAATTGAAACCCTAATACCGTCTTGAGACGAATGCGACATATATTATGGTTGACATCGATACAATTTAAGTAAAATCACTGTGTGCCTCGCCGTTTTATTTTACAATAGAAAAAAAAGACGGTAATATACCGCTATGAGCACATTGGCAAAAACAAGAGAGACCGCTGTTATTTACAATTAGATAGACAGCAAGTCTGTCGGACGCGCGTGGTCCAGTTCCTTCAGTCGATTTCATCGTCTATCTAGTATTGATTCGTAGCGCGTAGACAAGTTTCTCGATGGCGTGGTTGGTTTTGTCGATGCTTTCATTGGCAATGTTCCTCAGCGCGATTTCTCAACCGCTAATTAGATCGTGTTATGTTAATGTGCACTTGTTCGATCGCGTAGCGCGAGCATAGTGCGAGAAAAGAACGAGAGAAAAAGAAAGAGAAAGTGCAGTCATTTAATCTTCACGGAGCGGTCATCGTCGGTATAATTGTCAACGTGATTATTTTAAATAGTCGATAATAATCAATCACTACCGACGTTCAATGACAAGATAATTTCAAATATTCTTAAATCCTCGATTAAACTAACTTCATTATCGTTCTTATACATTCTGATTTCTTGCCGGCTTTTGATATTAAAAGAGGAATTTTATTAATAAATTATACAATACCTACATGTAATGGATATTTGCTTTGGCATGCAAAATGCAATTATGAACATGTTCAATCTTCTTATATCATCTATTATGTTTTAAAAAAGATATTTGACGCATGAGAATTTATATAGATTTATAAATAGAAGATCAATAAGTCTATAAATCAATATCACATTTCCTGGATTATTTCCGCTCTACAGTCCAAAATATAACCATATATACGAACAATATACGTTCACGAAATCGCACAGGTACGTAAACCTGGCTTCAATCTACAGAATGTTGTAGCAAGAGCCAACCGGGTGAAGTCGCATAATCCGACCAGCATCAATTAGATCGTGTTATGCTAATATCGTCCGTACATACATACTGGCGACCAATCATATCGCAGTTACAGGATCTTGTAGGCGGCTGACTACCATAATCCAGGGTGGACGGCTGTTTGGAACGAGAGATGAAACGAGAGAATGAGAGTAAGTGAGTGAGAGCGCGCGCGCGCAAGAGAGAGAGAGAGAGAGAGAGAGAGAGAGAGAGAGAGAGAGAGAGAGAGAGAGAGAGAGAAGTGGCAGGTGCACTATGGTCTGTGGATCTGTATGCAGCGAGTAACATTGTTATGAGGATTAGCGATTCACCTTTAAACTGAATCCCTGCCGGATGCAGTTTGGACGATCCGGTACTTTATCGCCACGCGCAGATAGCTCGGATGTATTTTGATAAAGTTAACAGATACAAGCATTACCAAAGTCTGCTAAATATTTGCGTAAAATTACAGCTGCTGCCTGTACGTACGATAATAATGCATTTTTAAACAAGATAAAATAAACAAAATTGACAAGTTGTAAGACTGTTATTAGAATATTGAACTAGTCGGGATTCCCTATTCGAAATAGACAATTTCACTCCAGACTGGAAATAAATTATATAAGAATAATTCACTGTCATGATAAAAGATTTGTAAAAATATAAGATAATTAGTGATTTTGATTAGTAATATCAGAGCACGCAGAAAAATTGCAGACTTCGATTAAGTACACACTCTGTTCGTTCGTTCGCGAGGTAATTTTGTGATAATCAAGAATACGTCTAAAACGATAGAAGGTCTCATCTAAGCTTTTCTAAGATGCTTTCGCCGGTGTCGATCTTGACTGTCGACTCACCGGGAGAGCTATCGGCGATCAGGACGAACGCGAGAGAACACCGCTCGCTGTCAAGATGAATATCGAAGGAGGAGCGGGATGGACGAAAGTTCACGGCTGGCGCTTTTTCTTTTAATCGTGATAACGTTCGCGGAATACCGTTGCGAAATGCCAGCGGGGCCCCGCAACGTAAGCGCCTCGTATTAAAGCACGCGCCGCGCGTATACGGACGTGCGAGATTAATCGCGCCCGGCGATAAATTAATTCGTCCGCGCTATTTATTAATTTTCTGGATATTATCGCGCGCGGACGATTAATTAAGTCACGGTGTGCCTCTTCGTGGTTTCTGTTACACCGATAGCCGTGATCGATGCCTTATTAATAACAATCGCGGAAATCCGCGCTTCGCGCGTTCACTTCCGCGGTTCACCACGTCAGGCAAATGAGTTAACATATACTCAAGAAGCATGTGTGTGTATATATTAGGAGGGAAGAACAGGAAAACAGGATTACGTTGCAAAAATCGGATTGAAGGACGTGCGCAGGAACTGCGTACTAACAAAGTATGCTAATAAAGTCGATCGCGCTCCGGCATAATATCACTCGATCGTACATACATACACTCACGTCTCTGGTTTGCATCGGTAATTCACGTGTTCTACCATGGCGCGATCGACGGGAGAGCGCATCGGAATGTGCAAATATATAGCACCTATAATTTGCGGACGGGACCAAGTATCTCGGATATAATCGTTAACATATTTCAAATCGATAATGTTGTAGAATTTCTTTCGCACTCACGTTCCCGTTACTTTATCGCGACACATCCGTTTTGGCAAATACGCGAGACCAGAGAATACCGTAATCACAAAGACAAATGAAACAATGTGCCGAAAAGAAAGATCGCCATCCTCTTTAGCGAACGACGACAATGATCGAAATTGCGCTCGATTCCTCGTGTCGGCGCGAGTGCCCGCGTCACGTCGATAATTGAATCGCTCCGGACGGCGTTTTATATATGCAGCGCAGAAATATTTATTGAACGCAGTGAATAATTTATGTGTTGCGCCAATTAATTAAGCACGCGTCGTTCGATAGCATATTAACGTGATAAAACTTCCTTTGAACTTGATTATCTCGACGACGCATTTATGCAACTGTAAAAAGAACATTGTTACTGTTTCATATTCGTAAGAAACGATATATATTTGTAATAATACCAAATATCTGCACTCTGTCTCGTATAAGTCATTTAAGAAACGAAAAAATGATGGAACGTCAGAAAGATTTTCACAAAGTTCTTACTTTATACTTCTCCGTGATTTTACAATTTTATTTCTAGCTTCGCTATTTCGCATACCATGCGAAGTTGATAGGATAGTATAAATTACTGTAAATTCACATGGAATTTCTTGAACTAAATCCCTTTCCTGCAATAAAATTCATTGTTCTTATCTTCCTCTTTAAATAATATTTATTAGAAGATCTACGTAGGTCGCGTATTGGCTGCAACGATTTTTCCTAAATTCCGCATTCCGTAATAATAGTCGAACATTCCGCGAAACGCCAACGTCTCGGACTTTGCAATATGAGTTAAATCGAATCAGCGGATGTTCTCGAACGGCGGACGGTTATGGCTGCATATTCATCTCCGCGATATTGCGGAAGTACAGCGAGAGGCGCGTATTGTTAAATCGAAGAACGGATCGCGCGGAGTGCATCAATATTTCTTACCGCTGCCCAGTCACGCTTGATTCCGTCCGTCCCGAATAATAACGCCTCGCCAGCGAAAAGTAATTTCGTACTAACGTAAGAAGCAAGGTGAGGGAAGGGAACGCGGGTAAAAAAGAAATATCAGGTAGTGTGAGAACGAGGCGATGAGAAATTATAGATTAGACGAGAAATAGCCGTATACGCTTTGCACGAATAAATTTTTAATCATTATCTTATTTTATAAACCGTAAACAATTAATGAGTGGCGCAACAAGTTCAGAGGTATGCGTCTTCCTAATTAAAGTATAACGCGAGCTCCTTCGGAAGAAAGCGACTGAATTAATCGACGAGTAAGGTTAAAGCAAATTATTCGAAATAAATTGAGTCGATTTCAGTCGAATTAGCGCGCATTTCGCCGCGTGTGAAATCACACGCTGCAGGCCTCCGTCGAAGGCTTGGATCGATCGGCCGGTCAATCGGTTTTGACCGACGCGGAGAACCCGCATCGAACCCGCCCACTCAAACCGGTAACAGGTTCCGCGCCCTGTCATATAACATGTAGCGGACAATATTTAAACACTCACGCACCTGATCGTGTTCGCTGCCGAACGTGTGTGTACGCGCGCGCGCGCGCGCGATTGAACGTGCACGTGGACGCGACGCACGAGGACAGGCCTCATGTTTAAATACATACAGCGAAATATAGGCAGGTTACCTACGTAACATGCCGACGGGTATAGGCCGACTTGCGCAGGTGCTTTCCAGCAAGTGCTCGCGGCGATATATCGCGTAAAGCGCGAGGCATGGCGAGGCACCCTCGATGGTGAAGGAGCGCCTTTCGGAGCGGGCGGCGCAGGCTTCTGTCGCGGCTTCCGCATTACGGACGAGACGAACGATACGATCGCGCGAATCTGTCATCAGACGTCAAAAATCAGTTTGGGCAAGTCCGCTCCGCCGTACGTTCCACGTTATAATTATATCACACGAACGTAGGCCCATAAAACAAGCAAACACGCTTTTAATGTATAATGAACATATTGCTCGCGGAATGAGGATAGCAGATATATACATAGAACGGATATTAATGATCGGAATTAATCTCCCTTTCTTTCCCTCTCTACCCCTCCTCGATTTACCCTTTCTGATATAATCTTAAGTTAAAATCGGGTTAAAACACTAAACTAAAATTTAGAGTCGTGGAGAAAGTATTATAGTAAGTATCTGTACCGTCACACAGATGAGTTTTACGATATATCAAAGATATATCAAATTCAGTCTCTCTCGTACGCACCACGCTCGTTGGTTTCGTGAATTTATGTGCGAGGCCCGACGTATATTGGAGCTACTTAAATTCGCGCGGTGCGTAATACGCCGACGGGTATGTACGCCGACAAGCGCAGGTGCCTCTCAGGCGCTTGCAGCAACGCATAAAATATATCAGCGAGGCACTCCCGAAGGTGAAAGAGCATTTTTTTTTCAGGGCATGCAGGACACCTCTCGGACTTCCGTGTGAACGTGACACGCGCGTTCGTACGATACGTCACGTTTTATATGGAGATTTTTTCATCTGCGGTGTTTTTAATCAGCGACGGAGCTAATTTTTCTTTAACCGTTTCCGTGATCCACTTGAAGTCTTTTAATATTCCGATAGTGTGTCGTATATACAGCCATTGACAAAATTATTAGGCATTCTTGTCTCTTCTGAATATTTTGGAACCAATGATTTTTCTGTTATTTTCATCCTATTGATCTTGTGAATGGTTCAAACAGTTGAAGTACAAAGTCTATTATCTTTCTTAGGGCCAGTTTTTCAATAGTCATTTAAACTGAAGTTTAGCTAAACTGACTCTTCGTCTTTTTCTAATGCCCGTTTCTACCAACGTCGGTTAACTTCAATCTTAGGTTAACTCACTCTTCGTCTTTTTCTAAGGCCGACAGTTAGAAAGAGACGAAGAGTGAGTAAACCTAAGGTTAAAGTTAACCGATGTTGGTAGAAACGGACATAAAAAGAATAGTTAGAAAGAGACGAAGAGTAAGTTAAGCTATTGTAAGTTTAAAGTTAAGCGACGATTTAAAAAACTGGCCCTTAGGGAAACAGCAATAGTGTTCATTTCGTGAAAACTGTTCACTTCATATTTCGACCTTGATTAATGTAACAGACGCGATTATTTCCATTTTACAAACAATTGCTAGACTTTTTTGTCTGATAGTCGAAATACAGAGTGAACAGTTTTCTGAATAATATTGCTGTTGCCTTAAGAAAGATAATGGACTTTGTACTTCAATTGTTTGAAACATTCACAAGGCCAGGCTAGGATGAAAAAAAACAAAAAGCTTACGCTCAGTTCCAAGATATTCAGGAGAAAAAGGGTGCCTAATGAATTTGTCAGTGGCTGTATAATTGTATATTCCGATTTCTGTATTTCTATTTCCATACTGCCTTATCATAACTGTCACTTTTACAAAGCGTCGCCGCCGTCTGCATTGAAAATCGTAGTTAGAATTGCGCGATTTCTGGCTTTGTTGTACTTTCAGTGCCTTTACATCGCGCTTTCTCTCCCTATCTGCACAATCTCTATCTCTTTACCGTTTTCTCTCTTCCTTCGTCGTCTTGAAAAATATTGTCTTAACTGTCTGAACGGTAATTTTGTAGGCTCTCACGAGAACCCTCGCGATTTATAATTCATATTACTCACACGAATCTATGAGTCATGTTCGGGACGCACACATCTCCCTGTACAATCCTCGCGGTCGAAGTAGGACGTCAAAAGGTTAACGGTTGTATCCGCGTGTATAAGTTGGATTATCGATACTCGAATTGAGAATCCGTCTTAAACAATACCTGCCGTTCAAGGCTGATCGAGGTACGAAACTGTAGCGAAACTGATTCAATGCCAACCGTACAATGGCAAATAAGTTCAACGGTAAGTACGCCAAACTGTCGTTAAAGAGATGCGTACAAATCACTGATAATATTATAATGAACAAAATGAATTCAAAGAAAGGAGTCAACAGTTTGCGATCATTGGTTCAATATTTATATCAAGTTTTTGAAGAAGGTCATTAATATGCAAAATCTGTTAATGAGCCTTTCAAAAAATTGAATCCAGTTTATCACGTGGAATAGTTCGGAATACATAAAATAAAATAGGATCAAATTGAACTTATCGCGATCCAAGACATCGAGTCCCATCGTGGCAGTAAGACTAATCGCAACATATAACACTTGCAAATATACACGACAAGTATGAATCGCGGTTATAGCGCTTGGTCAAAACTTGAAACATGATACACGGGAGTTAATTTTTCATTAGCAATTCAAACTGCAACACGTTCTTCAACTTATACTGAAAATGTATTGAAGATGTTATAAAACAATTACATAATATTTCAGTGAGTGACGAGTTAAAATAACGCATGCCGTTGTATCTCACTAGAAAGAAATGCGACTTTGCAATTTTTAACTTATTAATGTTCGCGGAGGTTTATTATTGTTCCGCCGGTTCGCTCATTATCCGAACGCGTTGTCAGTCGCCCGCCTTTTCTTTGACGGCTCGCTACGCAGATAATTTGGATCCAGAAAACTTAGTAATTACTATGTAAATCGGCCCTCGCTTTATTAAGGTCGTAATGTATGCGTCTTATTTCGTGCTTGTTACCGCATACCGAGCAGCATGAATGTGTCCGCCAAATTGGTTCGTACGTGTGGGTGTAATTTGCAAGTTATCGGGAGTGGCGCTTTGGAATTACGGTACAGTGACGGTAAATAAAGTTAATCGTTTGTCAAAAAATTGAGTGTTTTGACAAATATTTACGGGCAATGGAAAATTATGGGGCAAAATGATTCTTGACGCGAAGAGGGTACTAAGAAGATCAAATAACGCTAAGGAAAATGTCGTTTCTGTGACAATTTTCTTCCGACAGGCTTTTAATCTTGCAATCTTTGTATGTTTTAAGAGACGTGCTGTCGTGCAGATACCTCCAAGCGTGAATTGAGTTGCGCATACGTTAAATAATACGATGACGTCATAAATTTAAAAAAATTTTGCAAATTACATTAAGATATTGTACGCAGGAATTATGACTCGCTCTATCGCTTACAACTAATAATTAATTACAAAAATTATTCTCACTCCTTCGTTTCTCCTATTTTCCTTTTATTTGATAATACCTAAAGACTAAAATATATTTCCACTATATAATATTCATTCTCCGCAATTCAATATCAATTCCGTTATAAATTAAGAATTTGCAAAGTAGTATACTTTCTCGTAATACAATCTTGGAATGCAAAAAATTGGGAAGACCATATTTCGCTAAACACTGCAAGTTAAGCGCTTAGGAGACAAGCACGTCATCATGGTGAAACGGCTGCTTAAAACTTCATAGTAAACATAGCCTTTTTTGTTCCACGCCGCCCACGGAATTTTTATAAGTCAATACACACAACGCCTTGCCATTTTGCCGAATATATTTAACAAAAACTCTTAAAAGACGTTTCGACATACCTGACCGGAGTGGTAAAACTTGACGCAACCGAATGCTACAACAGTATGCAAGTAGCAAACTTTTTTTAAACTTACTTTAAGAAGTCGCGCAAGGAACGACGTAACAATTAAAAAAGGAAGGAAGATATCTTTCGCGTGATCTGCATATCAAAGGCGCGGATCGCGGTAGTCGCCATAAGTAATCGCTTTACTGTTTTACAGCCAAAAACAGCCGCGCGGTTTATCGCGTGCTTTAACGCGCTCAATCTCGCTGTCCCATTTTAACAGGGCCTTCACTCCCTCGTAAACACGAGTGTCAGTCGCGTGCTCTCGTTTCGCGCCGCGGAATGCAAAAAGTACGGGGCTAGCCGGGTTTCGACAAGGATGGAGGGCAAAGCGCAAACGCGCTAATAAAATGACCACGGCGCGGCGGCGGTGGGACGGCGAAGAAACGTAGGACTGCAAGAAAGGTTTTACGACGACTCTTACCCACGTTTATTATCCTCCACTCGCGCATACTTCAGCGGCCGAAGTTACGTCTAGTTAAAACTCCCCGCGCGCGGTTGCAGACCGAGCGGTTGCAATCGCTCGGCAAAACGGCGGAATATCTCTCATAAGTGCGCGCAACGACGCGCGCCGAGAGATTCAAGTAACTCCCTAAAGATCAGCGAAGTTAAACGGGTGACCTTTTCGCTGCCACCCATCAAGCTGCCCCCTCGGAGAAATAAAACGAAAATCCATATGGCTATTTCGACGTGTCGCCTGTTACTTCTCTACATGAGCTAATGCAAAAGGAATTTTATCAAAACCTGCGGATAGCAGAGGCCGCGCGTAATCGATGCAAATCCCTCGCATCGATAAACATCGGATTATCTCACTTGCTTCGAAAAAAATTCGCCTTAGTCTCTCGACTGCCTTGTATCTCTGCGTCTCTGCGAGGGGCTCTTAAACGGGGACGGATATTCCACGGTCGCTTCGCTCTGTAACCCGCGAGCGTGAACTGGTAATATAAGCGACAGATGCCGTATCGCGACGTATTTTACGTTTCGTTAATATCCTCTCAGTGCTTAGAAACGGCGCGCTCCGGTTTCGCCGAGCAAAACGAGATGCGCATCATACGGAATGTATCGCTGCTCTTCCTCTTCATTTATCTTCGCATGCTGCTGCCGCCACCGCCGTCGCTTCTTCCACGTGATCATGTGTACCTAATTCCGTCCGTAGATCCTACCGCGAACGTAATATAAGCGACACGCGCTGCAATCACCGCGTATTTTATTGTACGTCCGCGTTGCGTTTAACTGATGCTGCGGTGGCGGACGGAACGGTCGCGGTCGACGAGTGATACCGGATGCAACGACAAGATGTAACTGAATTTTTCACAGATGGGCGAGCTATTGTTATATCAATGAGAGATCTACGGGATCACTGCGTTTTATGTACGTATAGGTACCTACAGACTCACGGCATGACCTATGTTCAATGAACTAATGCGAAAAAAGACACATTCCGAGCTTTCCAAAAGTTTTAAAAACCGGTTTAAGTATTCATTATGATTAAAGATGAATAATTTATGTATTACATTCTCCCTATATCACAGCCATCTTGAGACGGATGTTGATTCATGCTAAACGATTCATTCGTTTGATGATACGTGAAGAGTGTCAGTAAATAACGGATCTTTATTATTGCGCTTTGTGCTTCAGATGTAGATTTAAAGGTGGAAACTGTAGCACATCGAATTAATAAATAAAATCGTCCTTATGTACACACATAATATAATTTTTTATTTGTAAAAATTGTTAGAAAAACTTCTAAAGTTTGAAAATTAATTTTATTTTTTTATATTAACATTTTATTATATATAGGGGAGACCGGGGCTATCTGTCTACGGGGGCTATGTGTCCACATACTGTTATCTCAAGTGTTAACAGGTAGATGTCTATACCCTTCCAATATGTTATTGCTAAAGATATAGATAAGTGATTCAGAAGCTTCTGTTTTCCTGCGACGCTTTTAATAGAAGCTATTACGCGCTGAACAAAAAGCCAAAATATTATTGACATTTTTCGTCAGTCGAAAAACTTGCTGTACAACAATAGTTTAACTTAAATTAAGGTAAGCAATTCATAATATTATTAGTTAATATATAGTTATCAGGTGTGAGAAGCGTCAAATCTTAATTCCGCATAATCTAAAATTCGCAACATGCTAAATACTGAAAAATGTGGTCGGGTGGTATCTGTCTTCTTTTTGATGGGGCAATGTGTCCACACGCTTCAATAACGGATTCACTACGGATTGCTCTTTTATACATAGATAATGGTGCGTAACCACAAAAGAAAGACGGATAAGGTAGACATACCTAATGAAACTATACTTAGAGCGATTAAAATTATATATAAAGAAAAGTCAGCTCCACGCAGGAATCCTGTCAGAAAATCTACACAAAGTGCCTACTACTACTTTGACTCCGACGACTAGGCAGTTTATTCAATATTATACATTAATAATAAATAATATTATAAATAAGTATAAAAATTAATATAAATAATGTGTTTTTTATTATGTGAACAGATAGCCCAGCATACAGGGCCATCTGTCTACGCTTGACTTGTCCACTTAAAAAATTCCCCTCTTTAAAATGTTAAAAGATTAACGAATATAATTAAGTTTTTTTTTAATAGAAAGCTTGAAAGATTACACCATTAATATGTTCAATTAAATATCTTTATTAGTTTTTCAGTAAACTTGAAAAAAGCGCAAATTGTAGACAGATAGCCCCGGTCTCCCCTATAGCAGATATTTTATATATATTTATTTAAAATATTTTATAATTATATTACATACATAACAAATATTTAATGATAAAACTGTAATATGAGGAAGTGAAATTAATTTCGAAACTTGAGAAGTTTCTCTAAAAATCTTTGATACCTATCTGTCCCGGCAATGTCCGAAGGAGAAATAACTGACTTGCCCGGCAACAGAAATCTTAATGGCATCTCAGCATCAATGTAAGCGTTAGGTTCCCGACTTGGTTGGCATTAAGGCGACAGATCCTAATGCGTAGCTCGAAACTGCTACCCTTTATCGTAGATAACCGTGCTAGTCGTATTTCAAACGCAGAGGATTAAAATTCATCTTGCGCTATCAAAATTCACTATCGAGAGATAAACAGCGGCCAACCGTGTGTTTCTCCTACTGGTTTAAGCGCAAAAAGGCAAGCCAAGTGGAGCAGCCGGGCCGGCTCTATAAGCTACCGGACTCTCTAACGCGCAACGGTGCGGGAGATAAACCGGCGATCGTAATAATATATGACGTCGGAGTAAAACGCCTGTTACGCGGATAAATTTGCCGGCCGCGCAGTCGTTTATTGGGTTCGCCGGAGGTTGCCGAGCAGCGGGTGTGTTTGCGCGCCCTACGCGAATAGGATTTAATCCAGATCTTTATTGCCTCGCGGCAGAAGAAACCTATCTCAGAGATGCGGGGGCTGATGCGACAAAGAGCCGCGTTAAGAATGCACCGTGTCTCTTCGAACGCCGATACCCCTTTCCCTCCTCAACGCTGCCAAACGCGCTCGATACTCCGACTTTTTCTCCCTCGGACTCTAAGAGGATTTGCGGGAATCTCATCCTTCGAGACCCGCGCGAAATATTCAGCTAAACAGCTAAATCAGCTGGTCGCTTTGGATTATCTACTGGCATCGCACGCGTTGGAATTGCTTAGGGTGTACTGTGCGTTATCTATGTTAGAGTTGCAAGAAATAATTGTCGAAAAAATTTCAGAATGGACGAAGTAAACTCAGTTCGAGTAAAATTCGAAAGCTATACATATATACGATTTATTAGTTAATTATACACGTTTAATTTTTTGTAAAGAAATGCAAGTACCTATTTTTTTCAAAAGTCGCGTATCTATAATGTTTTTTTTATGTACCAAAAGAATATGTGTCCTTTCTCTTATATATATCTTATTTACATATTTTGCAAATTTTTTTCTCCATGCAAAAAGTACTTTTATTGTAAGTAGAACACAGCAAAGCATGAGTTCGATTTCCAATAGCGTGCCGGTGAAATACAATATGATCTTTAGCGTCATCGAGAGTATCAAGCCCGCGGAAAGAATCCTTTAGTAGCGAAAACCAACCAATGATTATGCACTTTTTATTATCGCCTATAAGTTATATAGTGTTTCCCCCTCAGCAAGTTTCCTGGTTGCCACGTGAGAAGTTGAACGCAACGCGGCAATTTCGATAATCGCCCGCAATAACCGCTGGCACACCATTCTCCTTGTATACATAAAGCTGAAATTGCGATAATTCACGCGGGGCTTTAAAAGTATTATTAAACAACCATCTCTGATCCTGCGTAGATATTCATCTATAACTTCATTGTTGCCTTCGTGATGCGTATCTGCATCGGCAAAAGACTTTGTAATAACTCAATCCTCGCTAAGAAAGAATTTATAAGTATATATATGCGCGCGATACCTTTGCATAGATTATTTCAAAGGTCGAAGTAATTGGAAAAAATAAAATTCTATAAAAATACAATATTGTTATCTGTTACATTATAAAGAATATATTCGCGTATTATCATGTAAATTAATATGTTTAATAACGAATAAATTTAACATAAATTAATTAAAATACATTTATTAAATCCGGTAAATATTAAAAATAAAGAAATATAAATAAAAATTCATGAAGACGACAATATAGATCGATCGGCAACAAGTAATTTTATAAATCACAGAAACAATTTAAATTTTCCGATGATAAATGCAAAAATTCTCAGACTGATATTGTGAGATACGCGCATGTGTATGATGTACGAGAAAGATTTTACATTCGTTGTGAGTAATAGTAGCTCTCGGTTAAATAATTTACAAAAAAGATTGTAGCGTATAGGACGCTGCGATACGGGATATTAATTTTGTCAGGATTCGCCGTCTGTAATACACGGAGCTCGCATCGTCGGAAATCATGGATCACAGCGGTGGGATGAAAAGATGAATTAACGGAGATGAAGCCTTGTGACCTTGTCTACGGTGATAGGTATGTGACGCGCCTATGAAAAAAAATTCATTACGCATGGATAAAGTCACGAGTCTCACGATTCACGACGTTATGTCATAATCATGGATAATTCACCGCATTCTAATTCAATATTGAAATAGAAATTGTGCGCGAGACGATGTGCGACATGCAAGATCGGTCACATAAAGGTTGCAACACTTAATTTTTGGATGGGTGATTTGTTTTGGCAGTGGTTCGTATAGTCTCGAAATATTTGTGCGTTTCAAAACCCATCCAAAAATTAAATGTTGCAAGCGTTATGTGACCGACTAGACTGTACTCGTATTCGCCCATTTTCACTGCGCGATGATACAACACAAACACGTGAAACAAAACTACAATGTATCTAACATATATTTATACTATAAAACGTATGTAAACGAAGTTATATAAATGATACTTAGTCTGGAATGTACATTATGCGATGAATTATGTTGCAAGAAAGATCACGTGAATATCGAGATAAGGTTACAGGCAACCGCATCGGAAAGCGCGTAATGAAAAATCAAAGCTTGGCTATTACGTCGCAATCGTAAGGGTCAGACCGGTGCAGGTGTAACAAAGCTTCTTCAAGAGTTGTTCGTTATGTAAGCGTTATTACGCAACGAAGGCCGACAAGTTTTCGCCAACAAATATCAAGGCGCTATTATCGTAGCGGTGTCCGCTTTTTTTCCCTTGATCGACTTTGATGCGCGCCCACGAGACGCGAACGACGTCAATAACCGGAAGCCCGTAATTTCGCTGATCGATCGCCTTTTCAGTGGTGTTACCGTAACCGTCTATCCCCGGGTAGATCGCACCGGAAATCGCACGCGCATCGGCGGCACGCCGGATTATCACTCACCGGGGATTTCAAGCGCTATCTTCAAGAAGTTGCGAACAATATATCACGAGCGCGATGCGCGCGATCGTCTTGCACCACCTATCATTATCCGCGATGCCGGGGATGATTTATCTCCCGGTCTTTAAACTACCGCATTTCGTGCCTGAATTCTTTCCGCAGACGGTCATTATGCTGCGCGAGACGAAAGTTCGCAGCGACAGTCGTCGCGCGAAACGTTTAAGATTTACGAAGATTGATCTCCGATTTTAAAGTGGCTTTGAGGAAGAATCCCGGCACTTGACCCACCGCACGCGGAGTACATACAGAGTGTCCCGAGATCTACGATCTAAACCTTAACGGCGATCCTCGAGCTTTCCTCAAATGAGACGTCGCGCTAATAAATTTCAAATTGTGAACACTAAAAGCCGTAACGAATGCCTTCTTCGTCATTTAAGAAATAGTTGATCTTGTCTATTTGTCGAAACCTCTGAACGTGAAGTCCGAAGCACCCTATATGCGTGGATGCGTAGATAATTATCGCAGGAAATTGGGACGCACGATAATGTGAAACGTGACAAGCTGAAGATCAACGGCATGTTTATTATAATGTACATTACAAGAGAATGTCCAATTTTAATTTTATAGTTTGCGTTGTGGACGATGTTATGCGGCGGTTTCTCCTCTTAATGGAACAAGATAACGGCACTCTCCTGTGGCCATTATAATCGGTAGCTGGTAATAATATCCAGGAAATAAAAAAAGTAGCGGAGATGCGGACATATTTTAAAAAGTTTACATTAGATTGAAGAGCATATTTTCTGGTGATCTCGAGACAATCTTTTCTCCATGAGAACTCGAACAAAATCTCTATTTTGATCATTTTAATGGTCTTTCGTCGTTAAACAACGATAATTAAATATGAAATTAAGATTCCGTTAAAACTGAATTGAATTTAACCGAAGAGCAAAATAAACCTTTTTATCTGTACAGCTCTTCACTCAAATTTTTTATTCTTTGACACTAATTGCCTCGTATAATTATGTTTATGAATCTTTACAAAGAGAGAATCCAGCTTGGTTAAAAAGCAAATCGTGTACGGATACAGGTCTCATTGCTAATATGGACTACTTTTCTCCAGAATTATTTATTAAATTATTTATTAAATCAGGGGGATTATATATATATACGAGCTCGTGATATTAAATACCAGCAATTGATTAAAATTTTTTAGCCGTACATTGATATCGATAATTACGTTAATTACCACCCATTTATATTCGGTGTTTAATATACATTTACCGTTGCGATAGAACATTATTGAAATGTTCTTCTTTTTGCTTCCGCAGCGCAATTATGTAACGAAGCAGACAGATAAAAACGTGTAAACGCACGATAATTGTCTTAATGTATACACCATTATCCAACAAAACTCGAGTGAACCCTGCTGAATTATTTGCCCGAGCGTATTAATTACCGTTGCACGAGATCCCGCCTTGGGATCTAGTCGCAAAGGTATGAATTATTGAAATTTTATTGCGCGCGATCGTGTTCCTTGTTTCTCGCGAATTAAAGTGGCATCTCGTTGCGAGAAGTTGCGAGGTTCGACCCATCATGAGAGAGGGTCACACACACACGTAGAAAAGACTGTACGCCGCACTTCGCGTACACAACTTCGCTGTACTTGCGCCTTCGTGGTACGTGAAAGGCGCATTAGCCTCACCTTTAATCGCTCGCAAGTCGTCGACGCGAAGGCGATTACCTGCAGGCCATTAAAACTGTCATACGAGGGATCTTTCGGCGATCAATTGCGGTGTTTACTGACCTCTTAACGAGACGACATTATCCACGTTCAGCGAGCACGAGGCTCGACGGGCCCGCGATTTTAGCGCGCTGTACTTTTCGGTGCTTTCACCTCCTACGTGTCCCGTCAACGTTCGGACAACGCAAAATTTAAATGATTTGCGTGTTTTAGAGGCTGCGATAACGATGATCGATGCGTTTGCCGTTACATCATTCGCGAAATTCGATGCGACAGCTTTCTCGACATGTCCGCGTATACAGATAAATTTTTTATTGACGGCTCTTATATTCTCCTTCCCAGAAGAAATTTATTAACCATTTATTAAAAATTAATAATTATACAATACCGTATAATTCTCTCAATGGCACATCATGTCGAGCTGCACTGCGCGATGGTGGCCTAATCGTACGAATCTGCATTATTTCACTATACGTTATTAATCTTGCTGTCCAATTACATTATTAACTATGATTTATCATTATGGTTATACCTTTGCGCACGCTGGCATTAAGATTGTGCGATAGCGCTACGTTGCTACGTCGAATTATCAAAGTTAAGTAAAGTTGGTTACATTTAAGAACTGCAGTACGACATAAGCGAAGAAATTTATCGTTGATAATTTGTCAATATATAACGTATTTATGTATTATTGCCTCTTCGTGTAGCAATCGATGAGAAAAATATTAACATTTCGCGGGATGACTTTCCCTTTCTCCAATGTGATCTGTACAAGTTTTTAATTTAATTGATTTTCTAGTTTCTATTTTTAATTACTTTGATATCCCCATAACATTTAATTTAATTTAAATGTTATATTAATTAGATTAATTTAAATTAATTTAGATTAATTCACATTGATTTCGATTAATTTAGATTTTTAGATTAAAGGCATAATACTTTCCTAAGTATAAATAAATCGATATATCGCTTTTCATCCGCAAAAGGTTAACGGTGATCATTAAAACTAGATGCTGAATTCCCTTCTTCGAGAAAAGGGACTATTTCCCAAACGTCGTCGGTCACGAAATGTTCGCCGAAAGAACGTCGAGAGCTAATCTTCCCTCATCACGTGCACGAGAAGCGTGAAGCTACCTAAAGTAACTCACGGCATCGTTAGACACCGCGAAAGCGCCGATTCCGAGGATATAATTAACGACACGAGCCCGAGTCGGTAGCAAAGGATAATTTTTTTCGCTCGCGCGGCTGCGCGCCGCCGACTCGCAAACGCGGTTAATGGAATACCCGATGCTGTGCTTTACGGACGGTGGGATCATCGGCGTAGCTACCACGTGCTACATCGAACGCGTTGCAATACGCCGACACCTGTCACGTACGTCTCAGGATCGCACTCGGATTTTTCCCGAAAGCCGTTTCGCGCGCGGCATCGCGACCTCGCGTCAGGCTCATATCTTAGAACGTTGTGGGACGTTGCTTACACGGTTTATCGTACGAGCCGACTCGCTCGTTCTCATTCTCAGGTTGATCCTTTGGTAGGGAAGGATCATAACAGCGAACGACGAGCGAAATACGAGCGGTGCACTCGTAATGATCGTTCGACGCAACTTGTAACAATCGGGGATTGTATACGAGGATCTCATCGAAAGGATAATAATTTTTCGACTATCGATAATTTTTTAGTAAAGATGATGATCGTCTGTTACCTAACGGATATACTAATGCAGCAATCCCCGTCATCGATTTGTTATATGTACAAATTAAAATAATTCATTACGAGATGTACATAAATAATAAATCAAGTTCTTGGCGGTCGACAGCATAGATGGTTAATTTATTAAGCGCTCAGTTATTTCTACTAAGAGATTTTGTATTCCTTTTTAGATCATAGTCACGTTATTGATTAACGACATTAGACGCGCAATTAAAATACTAGCTGTCTTTCAGTCTGATAAATACAACTCTCCTTTGATAGCGGTACTCTGTAGAATACGGAACGACGTACATAGACAATAAAGTCATTAAATTTATAGCGCCGAGAGAAAAGCTTAGGCAAACAGTAGAAATGCGCATCGCGTTTTGAATCATGTCAAGACTTCACAATGGGAATATGTAATGCGAATAATAATCGCGCGAGAAGGGCACAACCGGCGATGCAGATCTCCTAAAGCGCGAAAGAGCACGCATTAATAGCCGCGTATTATTGTAGCCGTGGATCCGCGAGCATCTGATTTGTTGCCGAGTGTCAGAATAGAATACGTTCGCGGACTCTGAAACAGGTATAACCAAGCGTAGGCGGGCACGTCACTCGACAGCTGCTCTCTCTCCTACCACGTGAGAATTCTGTCTCCGCGCAGCATGGTTGGAAATCTGCCCGCCAATGTGACGATTAGGTATATAAGGTGTATACGTATCGAAAAAGGAAAAATACGTTTCTGCACATAGGTTAAAAAAAAAATGAAGAAAGAAAACGAGTTTGTTAAAAGGAGATATTTTGTTAAAAACATCGGTGCTTTATACTTAAAAAAAAATAACAGTCACGTAAATATGGTATGTTGTGCAGTACTTAATTTCCGACCTAATTAAGACACGAATATTTAAATGTTTGTGCACGGCGCATTTTCCATGAATTCCGCAAATACTAATTGTAAGTAAATGAAGAAATAATGTTTAATGACGTCGTTATTGCATACCGTTAGAAATATTTTTTACACCAGGCATGGAAAATACCAACGAGGATTATTTTTGCGATAGCGACATCTATTATATCATCGCCAATTCGAAATTCCACTCGGCGTGCGATTCGATATCGCTGAAAGAAAAAAGACAGACTCACATCGTCCCTATCCTCCCGGAGCTCGTCGTCGGGGCTTCCCTCGAGGACGAAGCCGACCTCATTGTTGTTCCTCGTGAGGGACGGCAGCTTCCTCGGTGTCAGCTCCTCGCCGTCCGTGTCTCTCTTCCGTTTGCCGTGCTCGTTAAGCGCGGCCTCGTGCTCGTCCAACATGTCGGTGACCATCAGTTCAGACTCGACGCTCGTCGGGGATACGACCTCATCCAACGGTGACATCGTCGTCGTCCGGTCGGCTTCGCCGGCCTCCAAGACGGACATGGTGGACTCCGGGGTCCGTTGATGATGCCCGCTACCTCGCTCGCCGGGGACTCGCGCAGATCCGACGAGATAATCGCCGGCCGCTGATAGGTAACAGCGAGACACCGACAGTGGCCAAGTGAGTACGGACGTGAGCACATAGAGCCTCCTTTCGCCGTAAAATCTCGTTCGTTCCGCGACCAATTATCGGAAGTCACCAGAGATATCGGTTACTTAATCCCCTGGAATTTCAATGAGCTCGCCATCGTCAATTGTGGAAATAAATCCAGAGGTCGAACCTGTGCCAGTTTGTCGTTGCTAATTCCGACGACAATGATGCTTCGATAATGAGACATGAAAGTCTCGTGTACGCGTGTTAAACTTCAATTCGACCGATACATCTCTGTATATGTTTGTCGTTAGGATCGGCGAACAACGCATATCATCCGGTAATGATTGTTTAATGAAAGTGGAATGCGCATAAATTCGCTATCGCCGTTAAACTTTGGCCAATTACGAAGATCCGATTGTCAGTAATATCCACGTACGTTTGTCGAGTCGCATCGTCGGCGGCAATCTCCTCTGATTATTCCTTGATGGCATAATGATCGCCCATTAACCGGACAAACTTGGGTTTATTTAAGAGAAATATCAACAAGCGCTCGGCGTGGTTCAAACCGCAGAGTTGCGCGTCGTTAGCGAAACATTCCTGAGGACGTCTCTTTTTCATCGGGTTTCGCCTTGACTCCACGATTAAATTTCCATACACGATCCAGGCATTAAAACCGCCATTAATCGTGGTGATGCGCTTCTTGCGATCATCGCTGTTTGATGATGTCTAATTTCAGACGCGAACGAACCATTATACGCGCGGTTTGCTCATACGCCAGTTTTACAATAATAAGTGGCACAAATCAGTGGCACGCTTCACGCCGTGAAACGCACACGTGCGCAACGCCTTCCTAAAGAAAAATTGTCGCAAATGGAACTCTAGTGTACCACTACTATGGCATGTAGCTTCGGAGTATTCATAGTGATGAGCTACAATGGCACTGCTATAATTGTATGCAAATTCGCTGTCAAACGTAACTTTCACTATCGTTGAAGAGCTATCTCAGGAGGGAACTACGCTGTTCTAACCGACGCGCGTTATGTCCCACTCAATTAAGAGAGCTCAAACGTCAACGGTATTTGCGAACAGCTGTCAGCACGCTCTTCGCCGGACGCTTCGACATCTCGATCGCACGAGGAATCGCTTTTACGCGATCGCGTTTTAGCAAGACTTCGATAATGCAACAGGGTTAATGCAAGGCAAGATTTGTGCTTTGCAAATGCATGTCAATCACGCGCAGCGCGATAATAATCTGCAGGATGTTATATGATGTAATTTTGACTTGAAACCGAGCTGTCGCGCGGAATCTCGCCGCGCTCGTTATGCGACAATCTATCTCGTTCGTGAAATTCTGTCGCGTTAAAATACGCGGGGACAGTTCAATGCCTCGGATCTTGCGTCACCGATCGCCTCCGGATCGTGTCTCGCGTCCACGCGATGCGTCAGCTTTCGAACGAGTTTCGACGAGGCTCGTTTCGAGACGATCGTTGAGGGGGACGACCTCGCGCCTGCCTGTGCGCGCATTCAACTCTCCGGCTCCGCGCGCGATACGCGCGATCTCTCCCGTACCGCGTTTTTCCCGCTCGAGACACTAAAGCAGCTTCGATCGGATACGTCGACGCGTAATTAAGCGGCATCCCATCATCAAGCACGGATTTTCCTCGTATCCGGACGCAGTCACGTCGCGCCGTCTTTCAGGCTCTTTTTTTTTCCTCTTCGCCGTCAACAGAATGACTAATGAATTTGAGAAATCGTTGGAAGATCGCGATCGAGCGATCTACTTCGATCTACTGCGAGTCTCCTTCGATGTACCTTTGGAATCTTCTTAGAAATTATTAACGTCTCGCAACGGCGTCCAGTGGCGTACGCTCGCGTGTATCGAACGACACAGAAGCCGCGGGCAGCCACCGAAAGTCACGTGGCAGGCCGGTTTCCACGGTACGAGTCGGTGCCGGCTTACCGTTCTCACAATCGACAGCCTGGCCGCTCGACCCGGCCCGATTTCACCGCGGAATCAAGACGTGGACGGTGGTCGGTGGCGAGATACCGTCCTCGATCGATCAACGCGCGCGGCACGCAGGCATGCCGATATCCTCTCTCAGCGCCTTACGCGAGGCCGATTGTGCTATTCGATCTTGCGTGATGAATCACGCGTATGCGCATCACGAAATCTTCAAATCCCTTCAAATCCCGTTTCGCGGGGCTCCCACCTTCTTCGCCGGCAATCGCGAGATTTGAGTCTTGAAAATCTTCGCCGTCAATGATGGTTGATTCACGCATTACACGCACGAATCTTATCGTTACATAAGGCTTACATAATTCCATTCCAAAAGCACTGCAATCACCATTTTCCGGAATCTGTCTCACTTTATAGCAGGAGACGTTGGCATATCCCGCGGCGAAAGCCGCGATCGATCAATCGTAGACCACGTGGTTGTACACTGTCACGTGGGGGTGGAGAGAAGGAGACAACGAGGACGACCACGACGATGACGACGACGACGACGACGACGACGATGATGATGATGATGCTGACAATTAATGAGAATCCGTACAGCAGCGGAAGGGGTAGTCGCGGGAAGGGAGCACCGAACCAGCCCGCGTTCTGTGAGGTCACTTTCGGAAAAGTCACCCGGTGGAAAGCTCGCGGTACGCACTCTTTTAGACGCCCGTGTATTGGTCGAAGGTCGACGAGGACCGATCGGGCGACACCGCGTTGGCGCGCGCGCCTCTCGAGAATGGCCTAGAGGCGAAAAGAGGAAAGGATCTCCTCGAGTGGCGCCGCCCGCGGCAGGAGGGGACAAGTGTCTCTCTCTCTCTCTTGCTCTCTCTTTCTCTCCCCTCGCTCCATCGTGCGTGGAGCAAGTGTTGAAGCTGTGCTCCACACGATATGCCCGGTGGACCACCACCATCACCATCTCCGGCGACCATCACCATCGCACGCTACCATCGCGAGTCGTTGGTACCGGTGTGTCCGCACTGTCCGCAGGCACCAACACCATCAACGATGCCAGCTGTCGCACTCTCCGTCTCGCTTCATCGCGATCTCGTGGCCACGTCGACGCTGCTTCCGCGCCGACGAACGCCTCTCGAGCTCCATCCTCCCGCTCTGCCCTGCCAGCCCCCTTCCGCGTCGTTTCCTCCACCGTGGCGTTCCTCCTCTTCGATCTCCTCGAGCGTCATCTCCGTTCGACCGTAGTCGAAGACTAGACCGCTCGGTGTCTCTCCTTCTCTCGCGTCTCTCGTTGGACGAGAATACGCGGTATATGTCCCGAGAGTTGCGGATCGAGAAGGATCGTCGCGCAACTTGAGCGAGACGGACGAAGGGAGGACGCGGATTTAACATTTTCCTTTCGGTGGGACGTTTGATGTTTCCTCCCGTTCGTCTCGTTGCTCCTCTCTTCTTCCTGGTCGCAGGGATCATCGGGAGGGAACGATCCCGAGGGGACGTGCTTGTCAATGAACTCGAGTGTATACTTATCTCGGTCCGCTTTGTCGCTTCCTTCGCGGATGACGGCCGAGGCTGCGTGCGAGGGCACGCCGAGATCTGGTTAGATCAATTTATCGGATATCCGAATCTTTTTGGATTTGTCAGGCTGGTTCTATATACGTAAAAGATATCTTGTACTTCTCTTTTCTACTGAGCATCTAATTATCAACGCATGTAATTCACATGCAGGCAAAATCCTTTTATTACATGCTGCATACATCGCGCGATGGAAATAAGTGTATAATTACCATGATTATTATTACGTTCAACTACAATCTTAGTATAAGATCAATTCTATGCTGCATTTAAACTAATCCGATCGTACTTAACATTAGAATTTTATGTAAATTTCAATAAATTTCAATTTTCTTATTGTAACCATCTTTAATCCTACTTCTCATGTCTCTTGCAAAAAAAGCATTGTGGAAGATTTTAAGTCCATGTCTTCGATTGTCCTTTTTTTCAAACAAAGATAAATAAACATTCAACGCGACCATTCAACTTATGCGCCATTTATAATTTTTCAAGTTTATCCAATACTGCCAATCTTTTTTATTACGCTGCAATAAATCTCGCCACGTCACAACTAACTTCTTTCCTACCGATATCGAATGGTCACTTCACTTCTCTTCTCCGTATTATATGACAGGTATTCGTAACGCTATCCTTCCTTTCATTTCTTCTCCCTCTCATTCTCGTTCGCGCGCCGAGATATTTTCGTTCTGCGTGTCATCGGTTTATGGTTTATGGCGTCGCGTATCTTCGCAACGGGTATCGACTTCTTGTCTTTTCTCCGTCGTAGATCGTTACCAACGATGTATGATCTGTCGGCTGTTCTCGGGCGATCCACACCGATCCAATCTAACGCTAGGTCGCTAGATCACTTTGGACCGGTCTCTTTCTTTCTCTCTCGCTACCTTCGTTACCTGCTCTACTAATTAGCTTCGCGCACGTAATGAACGCTTCTCGATGTTGCGCGAACGAAGGAGTTAACTAACTGCTGCGCCTAAATCTAGTAGTCGTAGTTAGACATAATTTAACAATCGATTTATTTTCGAGATTGACTGCCGAGAACTCTTTTGAAGTAAGCGAGTTAAATGACAACAAAATAAAAAAAACTTGGAAATTTATTACGCATTTATCCAATAAAGTTAACGATTGCATACATGACGTTGAAAACAAAACAAATATATAAGGTACATATTACATGATGTTATAACGGTATGAACTGCCAACTATTGAGAATTAAAGATGAAGATAAAGAAATAAAACTGATGTAAGTATATGTTCACATAATTGATAGGCGCGACTGTAATTAGAGGAAGGTAATAAGTGTGCAATCAGTCATACTCCCGGCATCGCCCGTGCTTCTTTCCAGTATCGAAACTGACGCACCTGACGTCTGCTCTGCGTGTTTCAAGGTGCAATCGATAAAATGCGATTACACAGCGCGTCAAGCGTGACTTATGCGCGACTCGCACCATAGAAGGATCGGCTCGCTCCATCCCCATATACCACACCTTCCACCGGTGGCTGATTATTTATATTATACGCGAGTCGGTAAGATAATTGATTCCGATTGATACCGGGTCATTAAGAGCGCACGTTTAAATCAATGGCGGTAATTATAATAAAGCTGGCAGGCTGGATCGCGCCGATCGACATCGTTAAGCCCAATCGGATCAATTTAGCGGCAAATATCAACGGGACTATCCACGCGAGTGTGCGCGAACGCCGTATAGACAAGAACGCAGGACGAGGCTTGCGTGCACGATGTGTGCGCATTCCTCCATATGTTGGCCCAAATGTGAGCGGCGACGAGGGTGAAATGAGATGCTCATTAGGAAAGAATGCGACGGCGTTATGAATGCTATATAATCCTAAATAACCGCAATAAACTCGTCTAAGATACACCGGTCCCTCATCCGTGCGACTCACGTTGGGCTCGCGTGATCGAGCACAAAAAGCAAGAACAGCTGAATAATAATGCTCCCTATATTTTCTCATTTTTATAGTATATACTAATATATTTTTTTTAAATAAAAATATAATATGCTATTCTATTGTAGGATGATCTGTATGGTGTGTTATATAAAAGCTTTTGTAAGGCTTTCAATTTGAAATACAAATAACTTTATTCGCCTCGATTACTTACGTTTTACTGTCACAATAACTTTTTACCATTTTACATATAATCAAGTAATACCCGGAATTCAGTTTTATTTTTATTAATTGAGATATATGATTTCTTAGCAACGTCCTATGAGTGTCTAGGAAAGAATATACTCTGAATAAAGGAACATGGTCTGTAAGAATGATGCCCGGTGGTTTTAAAGCACGATTTGTCATCAGTATACAGATCGATCGTAATCGATTACGAGAAGAGTATTGCCGATTCAGTTAATTCGATATTGTATTATCAAAAGATTAGTAGAAAATCTGTAACATGGGAAAAGTGTCTCTGCACACATATTCGCAAATAATGAGTGATTGTTCGATTAATCCATTTTTATTTCAATATTCTTATTACACGCAATAAACTAATCACATTCTGCGTTAAAACGTTTTCTGTGCATTTCAATTTCAACTATTTGTTATCGATTCGATTGGACTTTGTCATCATACAAATGACCTTTTAATTAACGACTTGTCGCTCGTTTCCTTTAACGCCGCTTTTACTTGAGTCTTTTTATCGTTAGAAATTGCTTGAATATTTACACTACTCGGTTTTACGACCTCGCTCGTTTTTGCTACATTTGCTTTTAAAAGCGAGGAGATGAAAAGTTGTCGATGAACGAGTTGGATGGGACAAATTCCATAAAAGCGGGTCCGCGTTGATTAAGTTACGCAATTGTGTCGATTGCGTTACGCCGACGAAAGCACCGTCGCGTCGCGCCAATTTCTATAATCGCGCTATAATTACGCGGAATTCGTTGCGGCGATTAATATCGCTTTAACCGAACGAAAATATTCGGGTCAGGTGAGGAGCGATCGGCGACAACGGGTCCGACGGGTGATATCCATGATTCACGAGAGACTGGCCCCCTCGGCATACCAAGACAGATCATTTCTTCCTCCTTCCTTCTCCCCCGCGCGCTCTCTTTCTGCTCTCCTTTGCTGTATAAGCACCTGTCCTGACTGAGTGGACGGTATTCTGAGCTTGGTTCATACAAGTAAACCTGACTCTTTTCTTCTTTAAGTCGAACGTGCGAAAGACGAATCGTGCGCGCGTGCGCGTATTTTCCTAAAAAATATATTGTTGTCCAGCAGTATGATTATCGTAATTTATATATTTCTATGAAGTCGTAAGGAATCCCGATTAGTAAAAATAAGTGTGAAAATTTCTTGATCGTAACAATAAAATCAAATTTACTTTTAAACAAAGCTTTTAAATATATACATATAATAAAATTGTATCTCAATTAAAATTTGAATATATGACGTATTACGTAAGTTATAGATATATAAAATACAT
This sequence comes from Leptothorax acervorum, assembly GCA_035220615.1. Taxonomy (NCBI): domain Eukaryota; kingdom Metazoa; phylum Arthropoda; class Insecta; order Hymenoptera; family Formicidae; genus Leptothorax; species Leptothorax acervorum. The sequence continues at coordinate 242,149 of JASTWQ010000175.1, read as the reverse complement.
ATTTTACACACATATTTCTTGATGTATCAAAAAATATTAATTTAAAAGGAGAAAATTTACGCGCAAATTTGTATATTATTTAAAATCATGATTAAGAATAAGATTTAAATTGCATCATTATCTGACAAAATAAAACAAATTGAACTTTCAAAATTATAATTAAAATAAGATTTATATTTCGTCGTTTAGAAGCAGCCATTAATATAGCGGTGATAATTTATGAAGTGTCTACAAACATCTTTCTTGTACAAGATGCAGATTACCGAAATCCTACAACGCCTGTTTCATAAGTAATCCCCCCCCCCCCCCCCCCATCTCTCTACTTTTCTGTTTCTCTCATTATCTTAACTGTCTATCTATTTATCTCTTTCACCATTCACCAGTTTCTTCTGGAGGAGCCGAATCCTTATCGTCGAATACTATAAGAATTCCTTGCTGCCACCCACGTGTTCAGAAGATCACTACCGAGAACAGCTACGATCGTCGACCACGTGCGAAAAAAGCCTCGTGAGGGATATAGAGGAGGGGGGAAAAAGCGCCCCGTCAAGTTATCCGGCGCGAGGAAGGGGGCGAGGAGGAAGATACATTTTTCAGATTATAACCGACCCGTTCTCGATAATGCGAGTACGTCAGTGGCGCCGAAAGGGACGACGAACGACTAGAGAGCCTGGTAACAGTGCCTCGGCATTCCCGAGAGAAATCTTTGAGCATATTTTCACGTCTATTCTGAGGGCGCGTCTCTGCCGGATGCAGATAGCGGCGGCCGTGTCGCGGGATATGTGGCCACGTATGGGTGGCGTACAATATCCCCCTGATGGTAAAGGCCATCCAACCTGCACGATACGACGTAATACACACGCCGGGATAATATATTGCTGTACAAATGGCGCTACGCCCCGCCGCGTCCCCCCCGCACGTACCTGTGCTCGTCCTCCGCTTATCTCCGCTCGATTTTCGCGCCGAGCGGCGACGGAGTGTCGTCGTCCTCGCCAGCGACGTCGGCGACGTCGTTGTCGTGGGAGACCGTCTTTCCAAATGCAAAATTAGCGCGGTGCGCGAAATTGCGAACGAAGGAACGAATCGCTAAAGATCGATGCGCGTATCTCACGCAGAGGGGATACCTATTCGTTATCTAAAATAGGTATTGCCATGGTTCGTCTTCCGACGCAACAAGGGTACTTCGTGTCGTTAGGTTCGAAAGGCGTAATAACGCGTACGGCGAAGTTGTTGAGTAACGTGCATGCCGCGTTGCACTTGCGTCATGTTGTTAAATCCATTAATATAATTTCTTGGAAGGCTGTCAGGATCCACCGGCGCGCTAGACAACCTGTCGAGCTTGTAGAAATAGGGCACTGGACTCTCCCTTTACGCTACGAATTACGAACAGATGAGATTCTGTGAATTAAACGAGCCAGCATGGCGCGCTCAAATAGGGAGCGATAGATAGGCCGAGATAAACTGCGAGCGTCGACTACTAGAAATTGCACTGCCAATTGCGTGTCGTTGCCATCGACGTCGCGATCGCAATCAGCAGCGGCGGGCCGCTCCGTCCATACCTATTTCGCTCCTTATCCCGCAAGCTCGGCCAATGATAATGGCAGATAGGCGTGGCCTGTTGAGAGATTTGTTATTACAATCGCGTCTTCGATCACGCGATTTAGACCCGTGCTCGAGAGCACCGCCACCACCGCGACGATTGCGTCAATTGCGAAATCGGCGGTGACGCGTTTCACGTTGTTGTGCCTGGCCGGCCGACTTATCGCAGTCGTCTCGCGGAACGAGCAGTCGCGCTTATTTCTGTTACGATCGACTTACAATTTCCTCTAGGTGCTGTCAAAACAAACCAAGACCGATTGTTTTTCCCTCACTATTCGACAGGCTATTCTTTCGGACATTGTTAAGTTCATGTATTGCTTATTGATAAAGAAACAAATAATAAAATCGTATTTTTTTTGTGATCCCTAAGGTGATCTTGAACATTTAAATTCGACAATTTGACATGCATTTCTCTAAACGTCCTAAACATTACTTTGCGAATCGTTTCTCACCAAGCTACTATATAAGCTACATAATAAAATCTGTAATGATACATTCTTTCTCGCGTATTCGTTGTTACTTAATTATTACAAACCTACACGATTTTAATTTATTTCATTAAAAAATTATTACATGAAATATTTCGTAAAAAATTCTTTTAATAATTTGTCTTCGGACACTCTTCGATTTCAATACAGATGTTTTTTTTTTTTTTTTTTTTTTTTACAGACAATTGATATGTTGAGAAGAAAATAGTTGAATATAAGCACTGAAAAATCCTTGATGGAGCCGAGGCGGAGATATGGAGAAGTAAGTAGCATCTACGGAGGCAGTGAGCTTATAGAGCTAAAGGCTGCGGCGGCTTCAGCCGCCGCTCTCAGCAGTACTGCGTGTTAACATAACGAGACCGGTCACGCGATTGATACTATGTATATAAAATGTGTCCCTCAGAACATCCATTTACATTCCAGATTCCATGGAGAACGACACAAATTGCCAGCACTATATATCTCCCGCAATTAGATCGCGCACGCTAATCGTTATTAACTCTATCGTGTTATACTTCTTCGTGTTGTTAACGTTTAACGTTGTTGCGCTCGCAAAACGCGCTCGCTGTCGTCCACGCTGACACGCCGCAAAAACGAAATATTAAATCACAGCCGAGGATTGAATTTTCATTAACCGGTTTATAATATCGCTCTCGCGATGATCGGGATCACTTCTGCACGAGGCCGTTGTCGCGTATAATTGAATGAATCCAGAAAACTTTTTTTTATCCGTTTTAAGTGATATTTTACATTTGTAATATTACCTGATGCTTGTTTCCGGCGTCGCATCTAAACACTTTTTTTTAAATCTAATACTCGATTGATGAATTCGAAGCTCACCGTTTTCAAATGAGCATTTTGCAATTATATATTACAAAGCACATTAATTCCGAAAAACGAATAATGAACTTAAATTCAGTCTCCAATGTTTATAAATTTTTTCATTTTATCGAACTCGTTATTCTTCGAGGTAAAATCCTGATATACGGTTTTAGATTTATAATGATATTTCGTATGTGACGATCTAGCGCAGGCGCGCCGTAAAAAACGACCAATACACTCAGGCTATTATATAAAGCAAGCAACATCGTCCGAGATCGGAGTCCATCCCGAATGGACCGTTTGCGGTTTTGCGAACGAGAATAGCGATATCAAGCGCTCGCTCGTGACGCATCCCTCGTTTTCTTGTTATTATCAGTTACTCTCCTTGCATTTCAATGTAATCGCTCGTACGTGCACGAGCCTCGATAGTCTCCGCTTTATAAGACGGACTGGCAAATCGATCGGTAGACGTAAAAACGAATCTGCCATTGGAGATGATCCACGATAGAGAATCACAATGTCGCAAGAGCTCGTCGACTTCTCGATTTGCATGGGGAGTCCGTCGGGACCTCGCGGTCGTTGACCGCCGCGACCTATTTCATAAAGCTTGATAGGTCGACGATCAGGCGTGACGAATGTGTGACAGGTACGTATTTGCAAGTTATTAAACATGACGTATGTCTCCTTTTCAGGAACATAATAATAATAACAAGAAAGTGCCTGTCATCGTGATAGAACGGAACTCATTTGACGCACGAAATTTCATCTGCCGTACACCAACGGAATATGTTAAAACTTGTACAGGTACAAGAGGGGGAAGATTTTTGTACATTAAGAGCGCAGCAACAAATTCAACGGATAGAATCTCTATTATTAATTTCTGATTAATTTGAGACAAAACATGCATTTTTCATAAGAATTTATATTATCATTATTATATCCTTAAAATATTGCATTTCAACATAAGAGCCAGCAACTTAGATGATATATGGGATACGTACAACAAGAGAAGTAAGAAATGAAAGAACTATTTAAACAAATGTTATTATTGACATTTAAAAGGTGAATAAAAGAAGGATAAATTAGATGGAACTAAATGGAGGGAATATAGAAAAAGAAAGGGTTAACGGAGGACCAATGTAACCGACAGAGAATATATTGAGAATCGGAAGACATCAAGGAACGTTATAAACTGATTTATATATAGATATTATAATATATAAAATAAAATATTACATTTACCTGTAAAAAAAAGTTAGTAAGTAAAGTATGAGATTTAAAGCTTTATAGCGGCCTTTACAATAATATATACCGTTGCATCTCGGATATGCAATAGCGCTTAGACGAGTGCCTCTTAATTACTGTATGCAACACCGAAGGTGCTATAATTCACATGTGCGTTATGACTCAGATCGCACGCGTACTCGTCATTTTATTTCCAACATCAATATTTGCGGTGACTCGCGGCACCTGCTGATGCAGAAGCAACCGCCGCGGCACGGCGTGGTTTATTCCGCGTTAATTCCTCGATAAACGCGCCGCACTCTTTACATCGTTTTCATTTGCGTGCACCGGGACGAGGTAAAATAAATTGCGGGGCGGCGCGATGAGCGCAAAACTTATTGTCGGAGCCATCTCGAGCACCCGAGTGCGCGCGTTGCGCTCCAGGAGAATGGCGGAACGACAGGACAAACATTAACCGACGCACGGTGAATGCGGTATGTCCGGTTACGTGCTAATGCGATTTTACAACGCGGATGGCTTCTTACGGGTATACACGACTCCGCGTGCGACCCAGCAGAGGCAATTGCCATCGCCGTTTTCAGCGGTGAAGCAAAACGAAGCCTGTCGCGCTTTCAGAAAAAAGGAGGCAGTGGTAAAAATGTCGTGGCGTTTCCGGACGCGACTTGTCAGTAAACAATGAGATTCTCTAATTCGGTTATCGCTAAACATATAATTGTTACAATTTTATAATATTTAAAAAATTGCCTAAAATTTATGACTGAATCTCGAGTTTGTATTTATGTCTATATATATATATATATATATATACATATATATATATAAATTATTTAATTAATTCAGAATAGATTTGTCTCTAATAATCACGTGTAATTAATTCCTCATATTCGCCAATCTCTTTTCTGTTTGTATTATCTTTTTATTTGTTTGCTCACAAGAGTTCTTCGATCACTTGACATAACTTAAAGAAAAAACGCACAACACTTAACATTAATCTACAATTGACAACAAAAAATTAATGAGAGAAAATGCACGCGATATTATAGCTATAATCGTTTATAAAATTTCGCATGTAAATATGCCGCGTGCAGCACGATCGAAGCGATCGCTATCTTCCTCGATTAATTATCTTCCTCGTGCTGCGCCTTCGCTCGCGCAACAGTCTCTCCGAGAAATATTTCCTAGTGTTTATCAGCATTTTTATTTTTCGCACGTTTCTCAAGCGCCTTTCCCCGTCTACCCTTCCGCATGTGCACTCGCAAGCGTCGCACGAATAAGCTTCCACACGTATCTACCCGGTTCTTCTTTTTCTTTCTATGTACCGATCCCCTTTTACTCGAGCCCTTCTCTCTCTCTCTCTCTCTTTCTTTTCTCTGTCTTTCCCTTTTCCCCGTCCGCGTTGATCCGTCCCTTCCACCCCGCGCCGAGATTCCGCTCGACTCGCGCTCGTTTGGTCCGGCCCAGCATCAGGTCAACGCCCTAGTGACCAACGCACCTTGTTCCTACGCGTTCAGTCCGTTCATGACGCGTGCGTGTGGATCGTCCCCGGTGCGAGCGTGTGCGTGATCTTGCGCCTCCGCGTGCGTACGTATGTACGTGCGTGCGTGCATGCGTACGTATGTACGACGATGCGTGTAGGTATCGCGTACGAGGGCTCGATCTAGGGCAAGCGAGCAGATGCCGGAGAGCGCGGCTTTTTCTTCATCTACCTGCGGCATCGGACACCGAACGAGGTCCCGATCGAAAAAGTCGAGCGTAGCCGCCCGAAGTACTCTCGCAATCGTCGAGGTGGATCGTCGAAGATTTATGAATCCGTATAGCCGACTCGTCCGGTCAACGCTGTCGACCGGTACTTCCCAGTCAGCCAAGCTCAATTAAACATGCAAATTTAATAAGAGCTATGCGGGATTGTCGCCGGAATTGAGTTCTCATGATGCCTCCCATCTTTAAGTAATCGCTTGATGATCAAACTAGAATATTTTTACTTATATTAATTCCTGATACAAATTATCATTTTGCTCTCATCGATTTTATCTTTGAAATTACTATATTGACTGTACGTACATGTCACGTTTGTGTATTATGCATTATACTATAAATATAATACTATGTATTATACTGTAAAATAATCTACTTAAATATTTCGTGAACATTTCTTTTCTTTGCATTCCAAGTGACTCGCAACTTGATAACAACGTTTTAAATGTACGTTGTACGCGCGCGTGTGTTGGAAATATTTCTTCCCTAATTGTAAACTACTTCGTTATTTACAGCAATTTATTGGAGGACGTTCCGCGACGGTGTATGATGCATTCTGTAATGGTGCATGCTGTATGAAACGTGGATTTACATGTAATCATTTCTGCCAGACGGTCGCGTTGCAAAACGAGTAACGAAGCAATGTCGCGTACGCGCTCGCCCCTCATTTTCTTCGTGCATCTCGCTGTCCGATGCTCCACGACGACCGCGACTGTCGTGCACCGTCTCGGACGCATTTGCGCGCCGAAGGAAGGATTGTGCACGACGACGTGGTGAAAAATGGATAATCGGTAATTGCCCCCGTGATCGTGCGGGACGAGGACGACGGCGCAGCTTCGTGCGAGCAGTTGACTGTCTGCCAGAGTTCTCGCTGTTCTCAATATCGTACTTTTCGTAAGATCCACAAAAAGTGGGAATTTATGCTTCAATGAATTTACATACAGGGTCTATTTCTGCTTAATCAAAATTTATAGGAAAGCTTAATTACGAATTTGATAAAAAAAATTTTAACTAATTTGACGAATATAGCGTCAATATCGAAGTTTAATTCAGCAATCAATTTCAAACGAAAATTATAAATTAATTTATGCAGGATTTTACGGAAATATAAACTCGACTTGAATGCATATGATATGATAATTATATCACTCTCTCTTTGTATCAGTATATCAATATTCAGAATATTCTTAATTAATGTTCTTAAACAGGTTTATTTCGTAGATGTTCACATATACATTTCTTCAAGATTTGAATACCTATACAGCTATTTGTTATTTTAACAGGTTAGTAAGAAAATCTAAGGTTAACACGTTTTATAACGAACAAATTTTTGTTTCAATCGAAAAGAACATTTGCATAAGAAATAAGATGTTGTATATCATATTTTATTTGAATCTTAATGCGTATATCATTCTTATACCTACTCCTTAACTGGCGATAAGATTTTAAGTAGCTAGCTCATAACACGCTCGCTATCTACAGCCGTAATTTATTAATCACGTTTTGGTTGTTCATACTACTCTCCATATAAGAGCGAAGATCCTGTTGCGTTGTTTTTATCGAGATTATGCAGGAATTGTAGATTAGGGTCGAAAGACTAGAGAGAGTGGTGGAGAAGCGCATCATTATATAGGTATATACGTGAATATTACCTTGCCACGCTGGACACTGCAAACCGGCTCGAAGTAATATTATGAGTCCTGAGTAGCACGCGAATGCGGTAGCAGCACTAAAACTTCATATAGTTTCGTAATCAAGAATAAGTATTGAGTGTATAATTTTTTTTAATTACCGCCCTTTTCGCTGCATTTTAAACGAGGCAAAAACAGACATTCTTTGCGTATCGCTTATCACAAAGTATACTCACAATGACTATCTATTAATGACCTGTAAAAAAAGGTATACATTCTGTGAAGAGAGAGTTCGCAAAAATGTGCGAAATGTTTCAGGCTGAATCGCATTCTTAACGCCGGTCGTGCACAATCGGGCATGTAGGTAATCGCGTGGGATTTACCGTGGCACCACTCGATTACGAGATCACGGTCTCACCCCGTCGATGACACACAAGGCGGTAAGGGCGGAGGGGGAGGAACAGAAATTGAGCCGTTTGATGCCCGCGCGAGTCTTGCTCCCTCAAGGCTTTTAATTTCAACGGTATGCCGCGTCCGCTCCCCCGCGATCTCGAGATATCCGGGGGTCCGTCCCAGCCCGTCGCGTACTCCGACCGATTACTTCCCGGCGTTATTATAGGGCCACCCCACGCGTCTGAGGTCCGGCGAGCGGAAAAAAGGGAACGTTATGGTTAGGGAAATTATGGTATGCCTTGTCGTGGGGCATGTCTGCGTCGTGTAAGTGGGTGGTATGAATGAGTGCGAGTGTACCTAAGCTCAGGAAATCTGCAAGGTCTCAACTCAAAGTGCATATCGCTGAAACGTATGAATAATTCACGTAGCATCGATATTATACACTATCGTGCTCTATGCTGACATACATTTTTGAATATTGGAAGAAATTAATTAATAATTAAAAGAGAGAACAAAGAGATATACTGTACCCGCATAAATTTTATTCTATCAATCTCACAAACGTTAAATCATAGATTATTGGACTGCACACCCTTTCTCTCTATTTTTCTCTATTACGCTTCTTAATTAAATAGAATTTCTCGACGTGAGTTTATATCAATTTTTACGTACCACACACACATTCTCTTTCTCTTTCTCTGAGTACATAAATATTACACTTTAATAACCTTACAGAACTCACTAAAGCATTATTCTTTCGTTTTACACGTGTCACCGATCTCTGTAGGAAAAAAAGTATCTCTTTCGCGGTCTTTCTTGTCATGTCTCTTTACCTCATTTTTTTTTAGATGTATGAAAACGTGGCATGGTACAATTAATATTCCGTTACTGTTTTTATTGCAATTAAACGGACGTTCACAAAGCCCCTTGAAATCTGAACTCTCGGAACGAATAAAGTATAAAGAGTTGTTATGAAAACGGCTTAATTATTTGCGTGACATTTAATTACGCCGCGAATAGCCCGAGGATCGCTTTTATTTTCTTTGACAATTATTAATAAAGTTCCGCGCAGCCTGGAAATAGCTCGCCGATCTTTTGTATCCTTCAGTACTCCAAATCAGATTTATTCGTTTGCCTTTCATAAATTTAGATGCGTTCAGTTTCGTGTAGTTTCTTTAAAATATAAAATTATCCCATGGCGTGCAAACAAATATGTAACAACCGCAAATTTTTATTACGTTTTACACAAAGAAAATCATCGTTTTCAAACAATTTTTAAATTTTTAATAAATTGCTTTAAAAAATTTACAATGTATTTATTGCTGCAATTCGATTTTATCTCTATTCACAATCAGATAAAGATTAAAGGCAGTATCCCTGCTCGAAGCGTGCTTCTTAAGCTCGGAGGCGGCGCATCGTGTTTAGTGTTATGTGGGTCATAAATACGGATCGGGATTGCCAACGATATTCGTTGCGAAAATACAACGTTCGAGCTAGCATTGCTACGTCTGCATTCGTCGACAGATGCGTACAGATCATCGCTTGTCCCCTCGCTGATTGAGAAACCACTTTTGCAGTTGTTCCTGTGTAGCCCGAGTGGCGAGGAGCATCGGTTCTCGAGGGCTTTACATCCGCGGCATTGCACGGCAATCATAGCGGGACGTTCAATGAGCCCGACGAAACTCGGTTTGCTCATAACGCGGTAGCCATTGAAATCGTATGTCGTCGGAGAATCGCGCGAGCAGACATGATTAATGCATGAGAGACATTTTTGAAGACTGACGCCGCACTCGGTAGACAGGCAGGGACTTTCTAACCGACTGACAACGTGAAATATTTGATTGTACGCGCTCCTTTTTAAGATCAATGATCGACGACAAAATCTCGACACGTCGAGAGAGAGGAAGAAAGAGAGAAGAAAAAGAGAGCGCTCAACTTGCGCTGGCAACCTCGCTGGCAACCTTAATTCTCCGCTGCCCACAAACAAGTCCTAAATTATTTCGCCTCCTTTTTGCTTTATCTCGAGCTACTAGTTCCTACTTTGTTCGGCAGGACGAAAACGTATAATTGTGAGAACTACAAGAAACAATGTTGATGTGCAGCTCTGAGAAATTAATGGTATCTATAGAACGTCATATTATTTTTTTAAATATTTGTATGATCTACATTTAATAAATTTCTACGCTATGTTAACGATAACTTTTGAATAATTCCCAAACATATGTACATAAATATTATCGTACATCATAATTTTATTCACGTTATCGCTAGATTTATTTATTTATCGCTAGAAAAAACTTTACTCTTACTGGAAGCAAATCGCGAAGAGGTCGAAGTGGAATGCATTTTCTTTGTAATGTAATTCTTCGAATGCCGATATCCTGCGTTGCAAGTAATATGAGTATTTCGCAAGTAGCACACCACGAAGTTCATAAATCTCATATCATCAGGCCGGATGGATTAATTATCGGGCTACGGCGTTCGAGTGCCAGAGATCATCAAGGATCAGTGGTCACGCCATTAAGTGCAAATCAACACTCGTTGATTGCATCTCGCATCCCTCACTCCCTTCCTCTCGTGCTTCCTATAATGATGTGCCATCGCCGGTATTGCCTGCCTGTAAGTCCCGATGCGTTCTTATAATTGGAGGTAGTTGGTATCCTCGTAAAAGTTTTATCCACGGTGGGAATTTAAGTAAATTAGTTTTGTACTTTCCGTCCTTTTTATGCACGCAACGAGAAGCGGAACATTCACATTTGCTCCGTTCGGGGTATATGAATTAATTGAAATTACGCGGCCCTTCGTTATATTTAACAGCGAGTGAGTATCATAACGCGTCAAAAACGATTGCGCGCTCGTTTTACGAGCAATAATGCGACTGCAATAATAACTTATGCAAAATAATCATAACGATAATATTATACTCGGCACATTGAATAGAATTGCTGAGTAATAGTATTACCTTATATGATTATTTTGTATATTTGTGCATGGACTTCTTCTTCGAGTGCCGTAATCGTTAACCGATCGTAGGCGATCCCTCCGTCTTCGGTCGGATTTGAACTCGGATCTTCGGCTCATTAGAACAGCGCGCAACCCTCTGCGCCACGATCGCCACTTGATATAATAATAGATATATTATAATAATATTTATTATTATATAAAATATATACATATAAAATAGTTATATCATATATAAAAATTTATTACCACTTATTAAGAATATTTTGTAAATAATAAAGTTTTGTTTAAATTTAACTATTATATTTTTATTTATGCTGAAAAGAAAAAAATAAGAAAAAAAACTTTTGCAAAAAGGTCGACGGAAATCGAACCCGGGCCGGTAGATTAGCAGTCAAGCGCCGTAGCTACCCCGCTATGCCACCTTGTCGAAAATCTGCTTGCGAACCGGTAGACTTGCGTCGCGTACCTATTTTTCAAGAGCGTTTTTCTCGAAAACGGCTGAGAAGTGCGCGCTAGCGCTTTACTATTTTTTTAGTATTAATGAAAAGGACTATTATATAGAAAAAAGTTTTGTCCAAATCCGTGTTCTGAACTTCGCGCCCTCCCCTTGTTAGATCCTAAATGTTTCAGAAGAAACTATTAATGATTTTATACAAAATGTTGAATGTGTTGAATGTTCCAGCATGGAGTCAAGCCGCAGAAAGCACGCAAGCTGATTCAAGTCAGGTTTCCGGTTCGAAGGAATTTCGTGCTCGTACGTTGCGCGATGTAAACATCATTATGTCAAATCCGCTGGGTTCTTGCGCACCTTCGAACTTCTCTATCGGTGGTGAGCATGTAAACACGCGAAATTTTATTTTCAATCCGTAAACGCTCGAAAAAAAGAAGTTACAACGGCAAGATCGTTTTCAAATTAAATATTTCGTGGGTGTTTTTAAGAATTAATTATGAGATTAAAAAGACGATATAATTATAGCGTTGCCGTTGAATGTCAGAACGAGAGCATCGTTATTTCTCTAGCGAGCCACTTGAATCATTTAATTTAAAAATAATTCTTTTAATTCTGTTTTGCGAATAACAGATTCTTAATCTTATGTCGATGCGACGCGTGCATGCTCGAGTGTAAACGCGATTTTACCGCTCGCCGTAAATACGTGGTGTGTTCGCCGCGTAACATCGCCAGATCATAATTACACGACAAGATTTAATCGAAGCGTCCCGGGCTAATTAAAAATTCCTCGCTCCGCGCGCGGTCTCTATCAATAAAGAGATAGCATCGCTGCGGTAACGGTAGAAAATGTCTTTGCCCTTATCGCGACGCGCGCGGAAAAAAGGTCCGAGGAAGAAAAGGTGCTTGCGTCCAGTATCTGCAAATCTCTCTTTCTCTCTTTCTCTCTCTCTTTCTCTCTCTCTTTCTCTCTGTCCGGCATGACGTTAGTCGCCAATGCGACTAACAATTGGCCATTCTTCGGTGCATCGGTATCGCCAGTAAGGGGTGCAACTCAATCCACGTTGAGTTGGCCATTGTACGCATCGAAGAATCCGCCGTGAGGTACGAAGAGAGGGAGCCCTTTCCTTCCTGGATGGGGAACACAATGCAACGAGGGGTCCCGAGATAGGTTCGCGTAATCTGTACGACTACGATATACATATACACGTCGATACGTCATTTGTATCTATGTATATGTCGGGGTGTATCCCAAAGCCAACGTCGTTTATCTCGAATAACGCGCGCGTAGGTGCTTTTGGTTTGAAAAAAATGATTCGTCAACGGAAGGACAACATTTATGATACATTATATAGGTACATATACTCCCAATGTACGTCTTTTCATGATAAAAACAAAAAATCCAGTCAAGATTTAGAAAGCGCACTTCGAAACTATGTACAATTTGTAAAATAAGCTTAGAACTATAGTTTTCGTCATTCCTCGTATGCGAGTTGTAAGATGATTTTCATGATTTTCCGATACTAATTTTTCGAAAAGATTTCTCTCCCGCGGTTCGAGAACAAAGGAACGACTACCTCGTTTTAGACGCGGGAAAGAAGTACAGAACTTAATTCCCGTGCGATAATTAATGAACTTCGCTTGAACGAAGATGTATGGAGAGAAAGACGCTAGATCGACATATATGTATAATTGCTCTTATCGTCCCGTCTTGCGAGACGCGCGATGCACAGTGAATTGCCTCATTAAATGTTTTGCCTCTTAACTTCGCATGTATCTCTCTCCGCCGATCGACCATCGTTGCCGCGCGGTCATATAAAAAATTGTGATATCTCACTTCATCTGTATTAGTAACTGCGTCCGACGATAAAAGAAACGACGACGGATTACAAAGAGGTACAATAGTCACGAGAGTGATTTGCATGTTAAGCACCTTACTGCTAATGCAGTAATGTAATCGTAGATTACTAATAGCGCGCAGGTCGTGTAATATCAATCGGATTCATTATTACAGTTCTGCTGGAGAAAACCCACTCGCAATAATTCCTGCTCACCGGTTTACCTTAATATCTATTTTATAATTTATGTTAAGCGTTTGTACTTAATAGATTTTTGTCACATAATGGTATTTTAAATAAAGGTACACAAAATGTTGCAATTTATATGGCACAACCTTTAAATTAAAAAAATTAATTTACGAATACACGATTTAATTCAAAGAATTAAATTAATCTTATTAATAGATTACATTTATTAACACCTTTTTTATTATTTTTAGACGGTATTATATGTCTTCGTAAAAATCTAAGGTATAAATCTAAAATAAGTGTAAGATAAATCTACGATTAATCTAAAATTAGAATTTAATATGAAAACTGTCAATGAGATGTAAAATCTACAATATCTACATATTTGCAATATTTATAAGTTTAAATCAGAAAAACCTATATTGTTCTTAATATTAGAATATATCAAAAATTTTTAATAACAATAAACATTTTTTACTAAATCTTAAAGAAGAAATAATGAAGACTAATAAGTTAATCAGATTTACGTAAAAGAACGTGGCACTTTTGAGTGAAGAAATACTTATATTTATTTTGCAACTATAAATGTACCATATCGAAGCCCGAAAGAAATATATCCGCGTATCTATTTTACCAATGTAAGAATAAGTGTATTATATTATAAGTCGAGTCTCGCGTGCGTTGATGTCTCCTAATAGTCGATAAAGATAATAGTCGATAAAGATAGCTTCGACTACTACTCGCTGCAACAGATGCTGGAGTCACCTACTGGGAAATATCTGGATGCATAATATCTCTTGTGTGTGTTACCGTTGAATCTTCCTACGCTGTACAGAGACCTCGCTTACCGACTATATTACCGACTACTAAGGATCATTCGGTAAGTTTCCGAGAGACGTGAAGATATAGATTTCTTCTATTATCTTCAACGTCTGAATTATCTTGCGGGCGGATGGATATTGTATGGCATTTATCGGGAAAAAAGAAGATATACATAATGTATATGTATGTATGTACCTAAAAATAATAATTACTAAAATTGATTAAATATGTGCATCCTAGTTGATAACAGCATAAATGTCTTATAAAGCTGGAAGTTAAATATAACGTTATAATATTGAAAGGAAAAGTCTTTTATGAGATCGTTAGAGTGTAATATTTAGAAAAAAAAAATGTTTCTTCCTTATATCATATATCTTTTTTCTGCTTTAATTAGAATGTTAATGCATTTTTAATGTTTTAGAATTTAGTACATACTATTTTTAGGACTTATAAGGAATTAGGTCTCTATATTGAAGTTCACTGTGCTTTCCTCATAAATGAAACTCACTATATAGAGAAAATCGACTTTCCAACGAGAACTGGATATCTATCATGTTAGAACCGGTTCGAGTTTTCCCAGTGTTTTATCGTCATCTCAAACCGGATCTATAATTTAATATCGTTTCCGAGAACTTTACTATGACTCCGATCATTATGGAAGACATCGCGGGAAATCGCAACATATATGTACGAGTAGTGCGCATCGTCTCATATATCTTTGGATTAATAAATAATATTTAGAGAAAGCTGTATTTCAGTGACTATACGCTGAAATATATAGCAAATATAGTAAATTATCTCTCATTTCCTCTCACATTACTTTCACATTTGTGTAACTTCGTAATATTTTTTCTTATCATTAAAAACAAATGTTTCGATATTAAAAACACAACATTTGCAATGTACATTTAGATCTTCTTACCATTTCAGATATAATTTGAAACAAGTTTTCAAGATGATACTGTATGTCTCTTGCGTGAGAGTAAAAACGTGATTTAGCGTATAGTCGTGCGCAGGAACAGTGCTAGACATGGTAAAAAACATGAAGTTTCTGTTTTCTCTGTGTGTCTGCGTACATGACAAGAAAAAAGAAAATTACATGCGACAGTTAATGTAGAGTGTAGACTATTATAGCGAGTGATGCCTTCCGGTAGCACTTTTGCTTTATCTATAAAGTATTATAATTTCAGTTTACCAATGTAAACAGTTAAACTTAATTGCATTTGTAAAATGTTATTACCTATATCGATTCGAAACGTTTTTAATCTAACACCTCAAATTTGTTAAATCAAGATCACAGAAAGACTTAATACGTATCAAAAGTGTATAATAAACTTTCAAAATAGCTTGCAAAATCTGTACGTTCTATATCTATATTAAAGATAGTGCATAAAATGTATATTTTTTTACGAATATCCAAAAAATAACGACATATTTATAACAAATGATTTTAGTTTTCTTAATTTATACATATCCAAGAATCGACGATATATATGATTCTCGTATTATAAATTTATAAATTAAATATCCTTTTAATATACTTTGCATGATCACAAATCAACATAAATAATCAAAGGAATACACGATTAAAAGAAAGATCGTTTAAAAGGCCACGGAGAAAGATCATCGCGATAATCAGATTCGTAGATTCGCCTCGATTCGATTTGGACTGTTCGATTTGATTGGCATCGAGCGAAGTGTGGCACTCGTAATTTTGTTGTTTCGGGCAGAATATAAATCGACGAGAATTCGAAGCGCGTGTTAGATGCCGTCAAGGTTGCGGAATGCCACATTACCTCACTTAAATCTATAGAAGTTGTAGGCCATGAAGTCGCAATAACCTATAATTTGTGGTTATTAAGCAAAATGAATGAGCCGTTCGATCCTGTGCGCGAACGGGCTCTTATAAAGACTTTTGTTAATGATTGTTGCGCGCAGATCTTTCGAAACCGCTTAATGCGCTCGAGAGCCTCGCTTTGTAGCGTGCCGTAATTACTATTATTTCTGTCTTTCTGTCTATCAATCGTTATGATCTCCCCGATAACTTTACATCTTCGCTAGCCTAAGCGGAGAAAAAATTGTGCACACGTGGCAGAAGAGTTAGTGTTTGTCAGAAATTATGTATTCCTGGGGAATGAAATTTTTAATTCAAATTTTTTTTAGCACTATCTTTTCTGTTGCAAAGATCAATAATAATTAAAAATTTATAGAAAGTTTATAGAGTTAATAAAGCGAGTTGTTTGATCTTTGACACTTCCAACACGCAACGCTTTAAAAGAGAGAAAAATGAGGGAAAAAATCGTTTATCTGTGCACACTTGAAAGTTCAAATGGACGGTCCATAAACGTAACTATCACTCCAGCGATAATAAAGAAAGACTATCATCCGTGCAAAACTAATAAAACCTATTTGCCTGTAGGAAATACTCTCGAGTCCCAACGGCGGAGTGTGTTCTCGGTCTCATAGCGTGTTCGTACCAATTCGTATAAACGGACGCGGATCGAGGAGGCGCACGAATGCCCGAAAGTGGCCCGCCGCCCGCGGTTTTTCGACCTTTCGGAACGTGTAATTACGCAAATTCCGCATCCATCTCAATTAGCAAGTGCGCGCAAGGCGAAAGCAACGACGCGCGTGTAGAAGAGTTGGGCTGTCACCTTCGCGAAGTAAGGCCGCCGCAGCGAACGATCACCACGCGTCTGCTCGCGACAGAAGCTAAAGGTTTTCCGTTTCTCACGTGGAGAGGCAGAAAATGCCAGGAGTATCTGGCAAACTGATCGTTAATTCGATTTAGCGCGGCAGTCGCTGCCATTGCAATCGTGCAGAAAACTCTTTTTGCGATACGCGATCGACGATCGTTATTCATTTTCTTTGGAGGAAATAATTTCGCCGACGATGATTTCAATAATATGGGATTGCTCGTCGATATTTGATCGGCGTGACTTGTTCAAATAATTGATTGATTCTCCATTCTAATTATCTCTAATCGTCAATATTGCATCAACGGATCGATATAACTACGTTTGATTTCGTGTACTTATATTTGTAATTTCTTATATATATAATTTATATTCATATTTTATACATGTATAATATAAAAATATACATATTTATATTCTATTTCGAATTATGAGTTTAAAAAATTTATGATTCTGCGAAACAGTAACTTTAGCACGTTTCGTTAATCTATCGCTTTGACGCTTGAATGCAAATAATTAAATCACGTTACGTACACTGAAAATTTAATCGCTCGGAGCTGTTGCAGTTCACGTAACAGAATAAATATAAATCGGTTAAATATTTATTTATAGGCTGTTATCTGATCGCCTTTTTAGTAAATTTTAATGGATTTCGTCCATGATTTAAATGTCACTTCGAGATGATCGATGATCTCGATTTTGATCTCTTTGTTCTGCCAAGATACCTACTATTATAATCAAATATTCGTTATTTCATTACTCATTCGTTTGTTTTTGACGACTGCGAAAATATCAGAATGAAATGGCTGGACAACTATAATAGCGTCAACAGCGAAGATAAATAACAACACGTGGTTCGCTGATCAAGAGTTAACAATTGGAGAAATAGAGACGATTTGAGATGTTTCCACGATTTTACGATTTGACGGTCGGTTTTCGGACGTACCTATTCATTCGAATTACACGAATCTCTCTGCGCGTTCCTACGGGTCCATCAACGTCGAGCGCCGCGAATTTCGAACCGTCCGCGTATAGCGTCGACCCGAGTCGCGGGCGGTGCGTCGCGCGAAGTACGAGAGCGGTCGTTAATAATGCAGTTTATCCGAGTGAGCCGGCATCGGCGACTCTCGCGAGGTAGGAGGTTGAGAACCCGAAGGTGGCTCGTGCTCGAGGATGACCTCTGACCGTGAAGACCGAAGAGTGAGACGAGGCCATGCCTGGGCACGCGAGGCCCAAGACTTCGCCCCGAGGCACGCGCAGGCTTCTATCCCTCCTCGTTCGCGTCCCTCTCCTCTCCTTCATCCTCTTTTTCCCCTTGTTCTCCACCCTCGAGGGGGAGGAGGGGGACCCTCGCGCCCTTCCGCCCTTCTCGCTCGCTCTCGCCACGTAATTCTGCGCGATTGGCTGGTGTCATGCCCGCGCGCAGCTCTCTGCCTGTACGCCGCATGATGTACCGCGTTAAGTGGCGGATGGAGAGACGAACAGTGGTTGTGCTTTGCATCCACTTTGCTTTCCTACTCCCCTCGTCGTTCCCCCCGAACGACCAGGATCTGCCTATGATCTTTAATGCAGGGTCGGCAACGTCGGCGCGGCGCGGCGGGGCCGCATGTCGGAGTTGCTTGACGCGCTTCGTCCGAGAGATCACGGCCGAAACGCATATTACGCTCATATTAGATTATATTACCGGAGCTCTTTGCTGTGTTCTTCTACACGCGGGGCCATCGCGATTTTATGGCCGAAGATAGCAATTCCTTAGAATCTTGCGTTTCAATCTGATTCGAGATTCGACAATAATCTCGGTCCTCGGAATTCAGAACTGTCATCGTGAATCATTAATTCCTCCAATCTGAACCGTCCTCAAACTTGTAATGGACTAATCATAAAATCTTACGTCTCTATTTCTTCGAACATTTACGTCGAACATTTGAAACTTCTCGTTTTTTTGAATAATTAAACCTTCTTCGCTCTCTGAGATGCCCAGATGCTTAAATGGGTTGTATACCTACAAGCGTATATGAAATATGCAGAAAAATTCGCAAAACAACGTAGCTGCGCAGCGAGACTGCCCCGAGCATCACACTCGCGTCTTGACGTTATTATTTAATAATACAGCAATAATACTAATGTAGCCTGGCGTGTCCGTATACATACACGCTCGTACACAGGCACACGCGTGCTCACAAGCGGGTCCAAGTGGATATCAAGGTGAAGGATGCACACGCCAGGTATATCCACAACGAACTTTCGAAGGGGGCGGTGTGAAGGGCGTAGCCCGCTAATTATAATTATACCACGAGAGTATTAGCAGCGTGAAATGCAACGTAAATTCTGGTGAAATACTCGCCGCCCCTCGGGGTCCCGGACGGCTCGTTTGCCAGCGAGAGCGCTTTGTTTCACGGCCGTACGAGTCGGAGATCGACTCTTGCACTGTCGCAGCAGCGTGTACACAAACGGTCGCAAACGCCTCACAAAGCCGGGCCCGTTTCGCTAAAGGAGAAACGAGAGCGAGCCGCGGCTTTTCCTTTGCCCGGATGCGTCGCGGAAAAACATTAATGAGCACATGTGAATGCGCATCAACCGGGTTTGCCATCCGGAAAGAATTTTGCGCTACACTTGTTTTCCCCTTAATTAACCCGATAATTCGCAAGGTGTAATTTGCATCACGGTAACCAAAAGTTGCACTGTATCTCGTTCTTTTTATAATTCATCGAAGTTATTAATAAGATATTTGCTTGCTGGCTAATTAAAATGATTGAATTATTGTCAAAATATTACGCGTACATTGTAAACCGATGTCGAATACGAAGAAAATAACTGTAGTGCTAAAAATATTAATTAATTTATATATATAAATAAAAAATAATATATATATTCTTTACGAATGTTTGTTATAAAAAAATGTTTGTTCCCAGAATTATTAATATTGATAATTGAATCCGATCCATCGTTATCAATTAATATAAATTTGATTTATATCGATTATTCAATTTTCGTAGCTCGCAATTGGACAAAATTAATTGATAAAGATTGAAAGTATCGCGGAACATTGTGGCTATTTGCTTGCCCGGAAATGCGATACAAGTAACGTTATCTCGTGTTATTTAGTTCATGCTCTGAACACTAATAGTAAACATTAGCAATATATTGGAATTAATACGTATACGCATGTACATAAATTGTTTACATCTATTTTATTCCATGTTGCAACTGCAGGTCCTTGTATTTTTATCGGATCTTTGCAATTTGCAAACTTAAATGAAGCTATTCAAACAAACTTATAGTTTTTAAATTTTTTAATTTAAATTTATAAGAAAAATTAAATTGCTTTAAAATTTTGATTTCAGAAAAGTCTTATAAGAACATTAGAAACATTTGAAACTGATCTTTCAAACTTTAGATTTCGAGAGAAACTTCAGGTTTTTAGTACCGTTAACATATTTTAGTTAACAGTTCGAAAATCTCTCTGCAGCACCGATAGCGCCTACAATTTGGCTAATTGTGAGCAGTATCTATATATTCCTATTATTCCTAATAAACAATAAGTAAAATATTCACATCGTTATTTTTACACAATCCGTTGTCTCGACGAACGTATAATGTTCCATTTTCTTATTTGCTGCCTTTAACACCACATTTTGAACTAATTAATAACGATAATTATACACGTGAATCATTTGAATAGAGACTGTTTTTGGTAAATTATGACAGACATACGCGTACACACACAAGTGCATTCGTATTTGTCAGTGACGACTTGTTATTGTTGGTACGCGGTGACGGCGGCGGCGCGGGCGGCGCGACGCGAGGGTTAAACATTGCGTTTCGAGTCGCGTTCGGGACGGGGAGGCGGGCGGATTCTTCTAGTGCACTAATAACATAGTGGCGACCTGATAATTAATAATGAAACTCGTGGGGGAGAACCAGGGCCGGCCCCGTTACGTTGAAAGGATCGCGGCAGAGTGGGTGGGAGTCCCCCCTTATATCTCGTAATTGCAAGGTGTGGACGCGCTGTTTTACGTGCGATTCGCCCGAGCCGCGGCGAATGGTGGATGCAAAGGCGAGGAACTAGAGAAACGACAGAGGGAACCGACCGAACCGGCGCGGCGCGGCGGCGAACGGGGAATGGTTAGCAGAGATACCCGCGTGCAGCAAACTGAAACTGTGGCTTGGCCATTCATTAGCGTGCTGGAACGCGGCGTGGTTACGCCTCGCCGCGGTCGGGGCCGCGACGTTCAAAGCGCGCTCGCTGATGATCTAATCTGAAAGCGCGATCTTGCGCGCGCGCGACTCAAAATTTCTCGCGTTACTTTGCGCGGACTTTTCTTTCTGTCTTCTTTGGCTCGATCCTTTTTAACCCTTTATAGGGCAAAACTCCCTGAAAGCAAATATTAAATTTTTTTACCAACCGAAAGATAGTGTAACTACTTATAGAGCCTCCGAATTCCCGCCCGTTTCTTTTTGATCGATTTAGCGACCAGTGCGCTATAAAGGGTTAACTGCTGTGCACTTCATAATTGAATATCGTCCGACAGAACAGTCGCATATATGCGGATCTCCATGATCAAACATGTAAATACGCTTCTTGCAAACGAGAGACTACTTTTTCAGAGTCTATATATGGCTTCCATGATTGAAGGGGTTGAATAAATCTCGCTGATAAAATCGGCTAATAGCCAGGAAAATTTGCTTAAAGGGAGGAGGGGGTAATCTTTGCATCTGTTACAAAAAATATACTTCGTTAGGTAGTAAAAGGCTTGTAAATTATTTTTCAGTGATTTTATAATGCGAAAGAAATTATTAAAAGAAAATGTATACTTATTGGGATTTATAACATGTTCTATTAGATTTTATTTTCTTTTAATAAAATGTCAATGTATTCTGTATTCTGAGCAGATACATCATTAGAATGGCAGAGAATTGCGAGACCTATATTAAAATATAATTTAAAGTTGTCATTTCTCGACATTTCCCATGCTAATCGAATAAAAACATTGTCGTTTCCTCCAAGATTAGATTCGTTCTTCAGAGGAAAGAGCTCGAAGCAAAATACCGCCCGCTCAAGTTTCATAAAAATTAAGTGAGGAATTACCGTTATAATATTACTCATAACAATCACAAGTGAATAAACATAAAAAATGCTCACAATTAAGATAAAGATTGTGTGCAGAGATAATATGTGAGAAATGTCTAACATTCCTATAATGTTAGGGTGGAGGAATCTTGTCTACGCAAAACGTGCGCTTCAATTTAAATACATTCACGAGCCGAAGAAAGAATGAAGCGGAAAGGACGATCCGCCGTGGGTGATAACGCCTTGTTTGCTTTGAAAATTAAAATCGACTGCAGCATGATTGTTTTGAGACGAAACAATCTCTCTCGCGGAGACGAACACGAACGAGACGGAAACTAGAAACGAAGGAGGAAGCGAGTGCGATCAATTTATTAAAAAAAAAAAATATATATATATATATATATAAGGCCCGTTCGAAATCTCGGCGAAATCCGCAAGTTTGCTGGTTACGAAGCGATGGAAAATCCCTTCGCCGCATAATTAACGATCCGCGCGTCATTCCGTAAAAATTGGACGTCAAAATCGATGCGGCTGCATTGGATCGGCACTTTTGTGCTGCCTGTTTTGTAATAAGCGATTGGCATACGGGGGGTATATTGGTTAGCCCCTCGCTGGGTGAATGAAACTAATATAATAACGATCATTTGTATTGCGAATCACACGACGTCCTGGCGCGCTGATCGACAATTCATCTTCCGAATGTAGCGTAACGCAACGCGTCAATGAGCGATTTACACCAACGATTTGAGCCTAGCACGATTTAGACGAGAAGTCTCATTTTAAAGACACGAGGAGAAAATGTACTCTATGCTAGTTTCTTGTCGCGTCTTTATGTCGCGAATGAACAATATAAGAAGCGAATTTTACCGTAATATTTTATGCTTCAGATATTCTTAGGATTTCCGCCTTGAAATCGCTCTTTCCGAAATAAAATGCGGGATGAAGCGGAGAGTAGGAGCATTAGTATAACGATTTTTTTTTTTTGCCAAGCTCTCGCCGTCCTATCCTTCCTTTATTCCATCGTCACTCTCCGTCGGTGACTTCCTCGCTTCTTTCTATTCTCTTTTTTACTCCCGTCGAGCGAATCCTTCTTCTTACGCTCTTTTTCTCCCCTTTCCCCACCCACTCTCTTTTTTACCCCGACATCGTTTCTACCGTCGACGAGCTTGGACTTTGCCGGGGACTAAAACGAGACTTCAACACAAATAAGATAATTTCCATTATAAACTCGGGGGTAGGGTAAGTAAACGACGAGGAGTTATTTACTTGTCTCGGAAAGAGGGGAGAAAGGGAACAAAGTAATAACAATGGAATGAGAATAAGAAGGAAGGTTTGGATCCGCCGCGGTGCGGTACCAAGTTTGAAGTCGCGTAGGCGCATTAAAGGGGGGGCTCGCGCGCCGCGTTATTACCCAAAGCAAATGGCCTCCGCCGTCGACGTCGTTTCTCCTCCGATTTCGCGAGAAAACCGGAATACGCGTTCGCGGCCATCGAAGTTCCCAATGTCGTTAAGCGTCATGCGACGAGATATATATTATACGTTCTACGTTCAAATTCATCGCGGTAGCTCACACGTTTGTTCGCGACGGCGACAATCCGAGGACACGAGATCACCCGAGGTTCGTGCCTTCTTATCAATCTCGCATCCGTGTTACACAATATCAAATCCTAGACCTAAAAACGGGAGGTGCAGGGAATCGCTGTTTACGTTGGGACGTGTAAAAACTCGTTCTCGATTTTCGACGAAACGCGAGACGTTATTGTCGCGCGTTTGTTTTAAAACGCCGTTTAGTAATTAACCCCTTCGCGGCTCGGTATACCGTTTTCGCGTTTCCGACAACTTCCCACCATATTCCGTTGTTGTTATAACATCAGATCTGTGTTATTTCTTTATAAATCAGTCCAGAGAGTTCGAAGAGAGCTCGAATTCGCGCGAGAGAATAATATAATCGATACGTCTAGACGTACTAAACTTTATAGCGCGAGTTCGTACGTAAGTTCGCGCTCTTCCGCCGCGATTTTGAAGATCTCCCATAAGAACACACACGTCTAGAAATACATTTAAACCAATACGTACCGGTTCTCTCCGCTTTCCATTTGATAATCATGCTTCTCGCGAAATGATATTCGAGCTATTTTTCGTTATTGTCATTAAATCAGTGATTTGAACGAAGGGTTAAAATCTCATAATTCGTCATATCTCACGAATTCTAAAAAGATTTAACGTTTTAACGTCGGTAATCTCGAAACTATTATGTCAATGTTCGATCCATGTGTTGCGAGAAGTTTCAAAAAATAATTTTATTAACAATTACGCGCGATGCTTTTATATATATATATATCAAAAGAATAATATTGAGTCATTACATTATCTAAACGCGTTGCAACTTGTGAAAATTGCTAAATTGCGCCATTTCCTTTGACAGTAATAGCACTTGCTATACAATTACAAATTTACAGTGATATTAATTGGTATAGCGACTTTTCAAGAAACAAAATGTTTGTGCGCGCAATAGGCGCAGTTTTTCGAGCTATAATGTGTCATCGCGTTAATTCAACCGTGAGTCATTAAAAATACAAAAGGCGCTTCCATTACCCCGGCCATTCGCTGGTAATTAAATAATTTACATTTCCGGAATGATTAAAAAAGTTTAAATGTGTGAGCAGAGAGTTTCTGATAGTAGAAACTCTGCAGTATCGTCGGACGCGTAAAAATATATCGCTACGCATTTCAGAGAAAATCTCGATAAAATTACGAAGGCCCGATACGCCAAGCCGGTAGCAACGCTTTGAAAAACTTGACAGACTATTAATTGAATAAAAACGAACGCTCGCGCAAATATCGTCGATACGAGTCCTTTGTATCGCGTGCGGTTTATCGGCATTCGGCGTTTGGCACGCCACGTGGATTGAGGGAGGGGGAGACGGCGACGAAGACGTCAAAGAGCGTCGAAACCAGCGGAATATATCGACGCGAAGCGCCAAGTAAGTATTTCGCATGAATCCGCAGAAGAAGGGTCATCAGGCGCGCATTTGCGACCTGCTCATGAGTGCCTGCGATTGCGGCAAACGGCCCGCGCCTGTACGTAAACGCGACGCACTCACCCAAGATGCGCCGCAGTCGCCGCCTCCGAGGGTCTGAAAGGCCGGCATGCATCTGAACGTCATTCTGAGCTCTACCGCCGAATTATTATCCAAAGGTCGATTGCGGTTCCCCGGTCACAACTTACCTAGAACAAAGCGAAACACTTAGTTAGCGATCAAATAGTTCTTGCTAATCGTATAGTATTAACGTAAGTAATCTCATATAATAAAAGTTACAATCGAGAGAAAATAATTTTGTGTTCAACTTTAAAATTCCTTCTTTCTCGTTTCTCTTCTTTTATCGCGAAGACACTACTGGTCCTATCTTTCGCGCGGCTAGAGAAGTCGTTCTATATATTACGACCAACGCGTATGCAATGCTTCTTCACGTTTCCGATCCTTTCAAGACCCTACACGAGTAATCCACATCCCACGAGACGCGTCGTTCGCCGATTATCTCCCGGCGCGGCGCGGCGTGGCAAATCTGCATAACGCCGATGCAGATGCCTCAGAATATACACGCACGTACTCGCGGAGCGAACGAAGAGTCTGCCAGTATCGGCGCGACCGCCCTTCGCGATTACGTTCGCAGATAACGAAAAGATCTCGACGATAAGCGAGGGGTGCGTCGTGGAAGGGCGCGCGACGATTATCCGAGGCTCATTAGGCGCGCGAACGCGCGTGTCCTTTGAGCGAGCGCCCTTGCATTTACGAAGTAAATTGAGATTATTGCGGGACATTACGAGAGGCGATCATCGGCGATATACCTCGTTCAGTGGCACGCGATATATAAACTGTCGCGCAGGAAATTGTAGAGCTTGCGCGTTTTACTGGATCTCTGATTTCCTTGTATTTAACGTGCGCACATTTTTCACACGTTAATACAAATAAACCGCGGGTAGAAAATAAGCCTAAAAAATGATGATTGCTTTTAATAGTCGAAATATACCAATAGTTGCGGTACTGTGTTATTTCACATTGGAGAATTTTGATGATCATTACATAATGTGAGAGTGTGAGAGTATGATATTATCATAATTTTACTTTAACAGAAATTTAATTCAAAAGTTCAGCGTTGTTGAACGGTGATATTTTTGATGTTGGAAATTAAAAGTGAAACAATACCGAGTCGATTTGAATGAAAAAAAAATCCGAGGGCCAAAAAGCAGAAATTCCGAAACGTTCAGTATTGTCTGGGACGAAATCGTCCATGCATCATCGTTCACCGATAAAACGACGACATCGATTCACGATTCCGCCATCAACCGTTTGAAATGTCAGTAATCCAGAAGCAATCGAGATCCGGCGGGAGACCACGACGCGTTTCGCGCGGTCAGGAATTCCAAAAATCCGGCCACAGACTGTTGCGTAAGCGGAGCTCTCCCCCCCGCCCCTTTCGAAGGGGTTATTAGGCCGAGCGCAGCGCATTCTTTCGCGCGTCCGAATAAGACCACGAGGAATACCCGAAGGAACCAAAAGAATGAAAAGGAGATGTAAAAGAAGAAGAAGAAGAAGAGGATGTCGACAGAGAGGAGGATAGGCCTGAGTGAGCCTATATAGGAGGAAGTAGAGGAGAGACGGTAGAAGAAGATGCAAGACGCACCGATGAGGCTCGACAAGAGAGAAAAAGAGAGAAAAAAAAGAGAGCCGGAGAGGCGAATTCTATACGCTCTTTTTACATTTCATCTGACAAAACTTATCCGATTTTCCTAAAACTTCTGGAGATAATATTAAAACTGCTTTTTACTTTTGTTTGCACAATTTGCTTTAATACAAAGTAAATAAATTGCCCTAACTACGGTGCATTTGGGGCAAATTAAACAACCGGCAAGTTCTCGTCAAAGCGACTGCGCAAAACTCTCAGAAATTTTCATACTTAAAGATTACCAGAGCCCGTCGCGATTCCTCGTTCACTCGAACCGTCTCGCTCCCTATTTTCGCCTGAATGCGAGTCCGCCCGTGATGAAAAAAAATAAAGAAGCCTCGGGAAAGCTGCGAATCCGAGCCGTCATTCGTCCTCCGCGCCCGGCCCGATTTTGGCACGGAAAACCGCGAGCCCGGGCCGATGTCGCTCCGCAGGAATGAATAATGGATTCGAGCGCGGCCATGCCGGGTATATCCGGTTGAATATTCATAATGCATCTCTACGCCGCGGCCGTCCGCGCATGAGGATCCACGAATACGGTCCACGAGCTTCGGCCGGCACGGCGGTATGTGCTATGTGCGCGCGCTCCATCGGCGCGAAGCGGCTACAACGTTCTTGCATCTTGCACGCGTGGCTCGTGCGCTTGCAAGCCGAGCCGAGCCGAGAGCACGACGCGGCGCATTCGCCAACGGATCGCCGGCAGTCAAACAGGAACGCTTAAATTTAATTGGCGTTCAATTCATGTATTTAATGTCGAATACTACGAGGCGGCTACGTTACTCGAAAATACGCTCGTCGTGGTGTGGCTTTTAAAAATTCCGTAGTTCTTGTATTCCGTCAGACATTCGAAACAATGAATGATCATGACCTGCAAACTATATACGCGTCGCGATTCTCGAATGAAATATCTTGCTTCGACCCCTGCAACGCTCTCTTTATTTTCAAAGGAGCTAAGAATTTCTTTGCTCGTAATGCATCTCCGTTTCTTTCTTTTCTTTTTTTTTTATGTAGGTACTTCTCGTGTACCGATGTCTAGTCGACCTCGAGCGTCGTTGCTCCGACAATGTCGCTGTACTGCGAGCTTAATGTCGCAGCGAGTGAACAAGCGAGCGCCATTCGGAATATACGAGGCTACCTGCTGGAATACGAAATGAACCGCGTTACTCGCTCCAACGAGTATCAAATGCACATGTCGAGCGCGAATGCGGACACCGACATGCACGCATGCGTGCGCGTACGCTGGACGTGCGTTTCCATCCGACTCCCGAAAATTGGACCACCAGATTGGAACTGTCGCCTATCCCTCTTTCGCGGGAAGGGCCGACGTGCCATTTGGGAGAGGATAGAGGGAAGGGGGACGCAGAAGAGGACGCGTCCCGGGTTTCCTCGTCGTGCTCGCTCATCCCTCGAAAGCCTCGTTTCGCCGACGAGGACGAAGACACGAGGGTGCCGCCCCTCGTCTCCCATGTTACCGGCGACGCGACGGTGTGTAATCGTCGAAGCTACGCGACGGGTTTAATCTGGGATGCGTTTGAAGTGCGGAGAATTTTTGCGCCGGCTCGAATTTAAGCCGACTGCGCCGAGAGATGGGATTTTTCAATCTAAGATTCGCATTTTCGTCGTCTCTTTCCCTCGTTCGAATGTATTTTACCGGCTACCATGTGACGGAATAAAATCTAACTTCGGAAATATAGTTTGGAGTACTTAAGGAAAATTATACGCAACCTCGTTTTTCTAAACTCCGTGTAATTCTTATTAGCATATGACTACTTTCTGCATTTATCAAGAATAAAAGTAACGAAAATTAAGAATGTCTTCTTAATTTGTTGATGCAAATGCTGTAAGAACACGCGTATAATATTATAATGCCTTGTAATATTACGAACCAATTTCTACAAAGATATATGTGCTTAAAAATTTAATATAACGAGATATATTTGAAAGGCTAGTTACATGATCGCATCCCTTTGAAATACATCTCGCAATTCCGAAATTACTGTAACCTCGCCACGAACTATGCAACGAAGATTGGAATTCATCGATTGAGATGCAAATACCGTTACAGCATCATCTTGACTATGCGAAATAGTCAATTGTAACATATAAATTCATCTTGATGCAATGCAGATATCAATATACATTGATATGGAACTATAAAACGATTGTTTCTAATTTCGAATAATAATGCCGCATTATGTATATATAATAATAATCCTCGCACATTTTACAGTTTACTGTTTTCCCCTTGCGTAAAATGCTTATTTCATTTATTTTACTAATCATCTCAAAATTAGTTATAGAAGACTTTTAGCCCCACCGTCAAATGACATTTTGTAGCACAAATTAAATTAAAAACAAGAAATACGCTTTCCAGATATACAATCAAATTCAAAACATAAGGCAAATAAGAGCAAAACACCGTTGTTAAAGCAAGGGATATAAAATACAAAAAAGTAACTTTAATACGAACATTATAAATACAGATTACAGACGTTTCAGTCTTTAGTCTAAGTTTTAAGTAGACCTCTTCAGTGTGACAATTAAGATTTGGTTATGATCGTAAAACGAGTCGTCAATAATAATTCGCATATATAAAATG
Organism: Leptothorax acervorum; assembly: GCA_035220615.1. Lineage (NCBI taxonomy): Eukaryota > Metazoa > Arthropoda > Insecta > Hymenoptera > Formicidae > Leptothorax > Leptothorax acervorum. The sequence continues at coordinate 212,864 of JASTWQ010000175.1, read as the reverse complement.
GAAATGTAGACGTGTTCTTTAAACCAATGGTCAGAACGTGCAGAAGTTGGCTTACAAAATCAATCAATGGCATATCACGAAATTGACTGCTGCCTTTTAAATCAAAGAAAGAGAACCAAAAGAACGAACTAATAAATAGTAACTCGTAGGTGTTAATGATAAAGTGTAATTTATTTACCAAACAGTCAACTTCGCAACAGTCACTAATAGTCACTAGTGTCTGAATTCGATACGAGATAATGTTTTCTGTTTAAGATCAGCGCACCGACTGAAGGCATTAGCCTCGATTACAAGATGGTAAAGGTACCAACAAATCTAATGAAGCATTATAATGTATGTATAAAGGAAAGAAGTTAGTCGATGAATAAAACAAGACAATAAATAAAAACAAACTGGAGATCTCTCGCTTTAACAACGGCGTTATGCTCTCATTTGCCTCATGCTTTGAATTTGATTATAACAAATTAAATTGTCGCCACACTATATGTATAATCATATCCAAAAGATCAATTGATTGCGATCAATTTTTGATACTACAGAATTTCACCTGCCGATCTTCCGGACGATGGAAATTAAAGTTCTTAAAGTCTTTCCCTTTCTTTCTAGTGCAAAGTTACCCCCGTTGGTGCAATTAATTCCATGTTAAAGTACCGTGCTCGATGTAGATGCCTCGCCGTAAGCATAACGCTCCGGCAACGGTGCCGCACGCGAGCAACAACAATTAAGGAGATCGGAGTTAACTGAGTTATATCGGGGCCGAAATGAGGAGTTTTACGCCGGCAAACCTCGGCGTTATCGGCCCTTTATAGGCATCGCGCGCGCGCGTAGGTCCGGGGAACCGTAAGGCACAATAACATGGTCGCGTCCCGATTCCGTCCCGAGCCGTTAACGATTCCCCGTATCCCAAATTCCGAGTGCACCACCTTTTTTTATGGTCACCAGCGCCCCGGCGTCCACGGCGTATACGACTGCTAACGACGTGCCATTAAATCGAGTTAACGAGGGTAGCCGCGCTATTTGCCGAGCTATTTCCTAGCCGCCGCGATCATTTCACTCCGCTATCGGTAAACCACAAACGGCGCGGCGTTCTAGGGAAACGGCGACGTTTCCGCGGACGCTTTCGCGACGGTCACCATCCTCCAGTCGGTTCGGCTCGTTTCGTTTCGCAACGAGAGCACTGGATGCTGGATGTTCTTTTTTTTTTTCGAGGCGCAATGTCGCGCTCCTCGCGCTAATTCACCGAAGCCTCGTGAAGCTCGATGCCGTGACCGATCCTTTCGGTCGTTAAAAACGTCTTAACGGTTCATTCTCGATAATCATCTCAGACGAATCATTTAAGGTTCGTCCAATGGAACGAGTCTTTTCGTTCGACGTGTCCTCGGAAATGACAGCCAATACAATCTATCCTGATTACTTCTTTAACGATTTCAATGAATTCATCACGTCTTTTCTTATCTCAAAATTAAAAATTATCTACAAACGAAAAAAATTATCTGTACGAGTTCATCTGCAACTTTGTGTTTTTAAACAAGACGATACCAAAATCTCAATGATGCTTCAAAAGCTTCAAACTTCATTATATTCATCTGTTATGATTAAATTCGTATTATTAATGAAGGAATATTCTTACTCTGCATAAACCTACCGCAAAGTAAGCAATGTCGACAGGCATATAAATATTCAAGATCGAATAATGATTATAGCGGCGTAACTGAGCGTCACGCGGATGCAAAATTCATTTCGCGCAGTGTCAGTTTAGCGCGGCAAAGCATAAACCGTTCATTATCAGAATAATCCTTCCATTCGCGCTGGCCCAGCGATTTATGAAGGCTAAGTGGACATCGTAACAAATCATAGAAAGCCACTCGATTATTTAACGATGATAATAAGCAAACGCGCATTTCACCGATATGTTTTATAGCTCGTTGATATACCATCGTATCGCGAGACGCTGATTTATGAGTCCGATGAAAGGGACGATTACATTCCGCCATTATCCCGGGCTTCATTTAATGCGCGGAACCCTATACCTTTTCTATTACTTATTCATTCGGTACACTACCATCCTCTTATTTCAGGCGCATAATTACAGACGGCGGGGTTATCCGATCGCAACGCCGAATTAATCTCACTTTTTCCCTTTGTACATTATATCGTCTTGCTAAGAAAGGCAAATAAGAGCGCTTCAAACACTATAAAAGTTTAATGTTTCTATTGTTGTTGTTAAAAAAATTTTTATATCAGGATATATCACCAGAGTGGGACTCTTGATTACAGAAATATATATAGGTATGTATTTCAGAGTGTTATTATGTAGAAAAATTTACGAAGGGACAAAACACTTTTGAGATTTCGGACAGCATTGACTATAGTATAACGTATAGGAGAAAGCTGCTAAAACAAGTCGTTAATGAATTAAAAATAATAATAATAATAATAACTTTATTGCGTATACATAAGATTGATTTATAACAAGTTGGATAATTACAAAGAGTGAAAAAAGGTATAGGTATACGCAAAGGTAAGGCAATAATTATTATGTCTCTACCTGCAATAAAAACAAGTTGATCAAATGGATAGATCGTAAAACAACAACGCGGTGAACGAAACAAAAAGTACGATACACGTGAGAAAATCTGATAATAAGGAGAACGGATTCCTAACACTTTTGCTTCAGTATATAGGAAATGAATTAAAAGCGCGTCCAACCAAAAACTTATATTCAAACCAGGACATATATTACCAGACCAGGACTCTCGAATGTTGAATCTTCTTGATCGCGCGGTTACATTTTCCAAAACAGATAACAAAAATGAAGTTAAGTTTGCCTGTCAGGCGACATCTCGTGCAACTGCCGCGTAGAAGATATAAAGAGAAGGAGGAGATTAAAATCGTTGAGTTTGAGTGCGATGGCTCACGAGCGATCATGAGATAATTTTTCCGTGATAGTTACGTTGCGCGTCGTCGTTATTGCTTTTAATTAGCGCATGATTCACGCGACCGGTGGCGCGCTCCCGATCCCGGGCTGTTGCACGCGCATTAGCCCGTCGCGATTCTCTCTCGCCCGCTTATTCCGCCGTACTTTATTGCGTACGAGAGAGCGGCGACAATTTCGCCGCGGTATATTGAATATCGAATAGGCGACTGGAGTGGTTCAGCTTGTAGGAGCGTAACGCCGCGCCGGTTATACGCCCCCAAGGCGCTTCTAAATCGACCGGCTGAACTACATCGGGTGCTCCCTACTTCTGTCCGATATGGCGTGGACCTAGTTTACTTCTGGCCCGATTATTACTTCGAGTACCCCGAGTGTCGAGCGTCCGGGGGATCTCCGCCTGGGGTATTGGGTTCCTAAACTTTTAAGGCAGCCTGCGATGCGGGGGGAAAGGAACATTTCCCGAAATGTGATGGCGCATATTCCTGCTAGAGCGAAATTACACGAAGAACAATCGCGATAACAATTGTTTCGCGAATAACTTTATCGTAAGTAGATGTTATCGTATAAGTATCGTCATCTAAATAACGCCTTCCTTTCCCTCTCCGCTCGTTATGCAAATCTGCCTTTCAAGCCTTTATCGATAATTTCTTAAGGTCTACTTGTTAAGAAAGATTAATGCTAGAAACTGAAAAGTTATCACAAACAACAATCTCTTTTTCCCCTAATATTTTTTGCTACGGGAAAAAGACACACAATTTGCCAAAGCAGGATAATAATAATAATAATCTTTATTGTAATGTAAAATCGATAAGTTTCATAACTATAAAAAAAAAGTAGAAAAGATAAAATATTTTTTAATAAATTTCAAGCACCAATATATTCTTTCTTTTTACTGTTATCCGGCCACACAAGCTTTCCACGTGCGGCGCATCACAAAAAGCAATGTACGATCGTCGAGATGGGGGATCGTAATCATATGTCTAAAAAATCAAATTCACAACGGGCTCGATAATGGCGAACGAGGAATGGAAAAGGGGAAAAAAAATAAGACGCGCAAGACCGTGATCGGAAGGATGCTCGGGCGAGTTTACCGGGACCGACTCCGAGACTCCGACTCCTAAGGAGCGAACGCGCAACATTCCGATCCATTACAATTACCAAATAATTCCAATGTTAGCCCGCATTGAAGGAAAGGAACCCGAAATTAGGTTGATTAGAGGCTACCGTTCGTCAGGGATAGCCACTACCGGAATTTAACCAGTTATTATATAGATACGGCCGCTCTACGAGAGAGCCGTATGGGCGCGTTAAGAGAAAACGTGCCCCATGAAATTAGGTTCTCGACCGGCATATGCGTTGCATGGGAAGCGTCCCAGGGCAGGTCAATAATTATGTCATAGGGAATCAAAGTTTGCACGCTGCTCACGTAATTTTACGGTTTCCCGCGCCTGTGTGCGGCGCGCAAATGGGACCATCGATTCTGACTTTAATCCAATTCTGAAATCTGAGGGGATTCCAGACTAGTGTCTCGTCGCGCGCGTCCCTTCTTCCCGAGACACGCGAGGAAAAAGGCGGAGACGCAAACAGAGCGTTTGTTATGCTCGGAACAGGCGAATCAACGACAAATTGTAATGGCGATAATTTCGGCCGCGACATCAACGCTCGTATAATCATCGTCCACCGACGGTGATATTGATCCACTTGTTTGCGAAGTAATTAAATCATTTTGTTAACGCAGGTAAACGGCGAGCCGTTCTGCCAAAATTATTCGCTTCGCTGCTTGTGCATCCGATTATTAAAGCAAAAACGCTGAGACCGCGCGATCGTGTTAGCTATAAAGTAAATGCGGTGCGTGCGTGATTTATCTGATCGCGTGAACCACGGCCCGTGGACGAAATTCATTTTCGCTTCCCTTATAATCGCGTACGATCCACTTCCCTGACATGTGCACTAATGAAATAACTTAATTAACGGTGACCTTAGCATCAAAATGGAAGTTTGCGGGCTGAAAAAATAGACGAATGTTCATCGGTTTAAAGGTCGGAGAAAAAATTTGGTATTATTTTCTGTCTATAAATTAAGTAGAAATAAGACTTCGTCTCGTCGGTTACTCGATGATGATTGTCGGATGATAAAATACGCTCCCTTTATTCAATCGGTGTTACACTTATATCGTACGAATTAAACGCATTCGTCTGGGAAAACAATTTCTCGTGCCATGACGGCAAATATATTGAACACGATGAATGATGCGCAATTCGTTGCAGAATGCGACGGGAGTCGTGCGTCGAAATTCATCTACCAAAAAGCGTTTTATCAATGACACGGCAACGCGAGGTTGAGCGTAACGAGAAAAATAAGACCGAAGAGAGAAAACCGATACACCGGGCCGTGAATAACGACTGTCTCTCCAATTTCGCCGATAATTAATGTCCGACGATATAATTTCATTAAAGACAATAGACTCGCGGTGTTTGTTTGAATTATGATGCCCGCGGTGATAAATCGCGCGCTTTAATAGCTACCATGCCGGAGCAATTATTGTTGTGCCAAGTTTGCTTGGTTGCGCGATGCGTTGCTGCGCCCACGCAGAAGGTGAGAACGCTCGATCGGGAACGCGCTCAAATGGATAATATAAGGATATAAGGTACTATAACGCGTTACATTCGCGGGCAACGCGAAAAACGCGGAAAGAAAACTGTAACTGAGCGATACGGGTCTGAGCCTTAAGCGATAAATTTTATAGCAGAGTAGTAAAAAAATAAAATAAAACGAACAAGAGCTTTTTTAAATTAAGCTAGTTTAACATCTAATAGATCTTTCATTTTCGAGTGAAAAATAATTTGACCGGTAATTTGAAACAGGTCAGCGTTACATTTAATATGTCGACAAAAACAGATTATTACAAATTCATTATATAGATTATTACAAATTTATTATAGTATATAATATCATATAACATTCACGATATTGAGAAAGAAAATATGTATGATGAGAAAAAAAATTCTCGAAAGTTTTATAATTCAAATGTGAGGGCAATTGCCATTCTATCTGGACAATGGCTACTTTAAACCATATGTGTGCGGGCGTGCGTGTATGTATGTATGTATGTATGTATGTGTGTGTGTCAATATACTACAGTAGTTCTGATAAAACTACTGTATTGACTCGCTTTTGTTAAGAGCGCGGTTTAGGTCTGCATCACATTCTCGACGTTCGAAATGCGAACGAGCGCGTTCCGTTGCCACGGCAATATCGCGGCCGAAAAAAAAAATTGTAATGGCTTACCCGCGACGACGGTGCCCCGCGCGCGGAGATTTACATTTTCATTTTCCCCGATATCAATTTTTGAAGTTTGTTTTTATACGTGGGGAATGGCGCCGTTCTGCCAACTCGGAAACGCCAGATTCGGCGATATCGAATACGCGATATTGAAAAAAATATGCGAGCGAGATACCGACGAAGCATATGCACGCGCGTTTGTTTGCGCCGAATCTTTCCTCGAAAAATATTACAAAGAAAAATGCACCCTGCGCGCAGCGATGCGCGAATAATTACACTGTATCGTACGCTACGATTGAATACGGTTTATATTTATGTTTATATTTGCTATATTTGTAAGTATTTATAAATATTTAAAAATATTATTTATAAATATTTGATATGTAATTTTAAGTATTAATGTAAAAAAAATATTTCTCGTATACAAAATACGAATATAATATAATTTGAAGATAAAGATTAAGCAAAAAATGAAATAACGTAAGAGTTTGATGAACTGGGTAAATATTTTTATCGTTAATAATATTTCCGATGATGAAATGTAATCAAGAAAGAAAATTCACAGAATATTATTGACCTAAGAATAATTAAAATAATATGAAATAATGAAGAAAGAGGTACTGATACGTTACCGTCGTTAAAATTCGGACGTAATAATGGCTACGTTTACATCCAGCGACTTGATCGCGGCCTGACTTATATCGTGACCCGAAGTAAGTCTTGGTCATCATTCGTTTACACCAAAAGAAACCTAAGAATTGACTGACCTGAAGCCAGGTCCGGTCGCCTATCAAGTGTTTACAGCAGGCGACCTAAATAATTTAGGTCGAATTTGAGGTATATAGGCCGCGCGGCCGAAGTTCATGTACACGTAGCCATAGATTGTAAATCCGACCCTTCCCCGCGCGCATTTCCGACGTAGCGTTTCCGCCCACGCGGTTATGCCGCGTTACACTCGCGGATATTCTTTAATACCGAAATAGGCTTGAAACCGTTTCGTTTCAGGGGTTAACCAGGGTCCCTCGAGTACACGTCTGGCAGTTCTGCCGTCTGAATGGCTAGTTAGCGCGAAGATTGGTTTTCTCCGCATTATTCGTCCCTACTCTTCGAGCGGCGTTATTGGGATCACCCAAACACACGGCAGTAAAATCAGCTAAGCTGGCGGTTATTTATTGCTCGCGGTGGCACAGGTGAAAGAAACGGGCCTCACTCACGCTCTGCCATCCTCCGCACGATCCCTCCTCTCTCACCTACTTTTTCTATGTCTCTTTTTTAATCTCCCTCTAAAAAAAAGCGCGTAACGTGCCGGGATTCTTACTGCCTGACTCCGGAGGAATGTCTTCGTGCTAAGAGGAATCACGAGTAAATATTATTAGCAGATGCAATAACCGAAACTGTTCGCGCAAGAGCTATCAATTTTTATAGGCGCATCGCTATGTAAGTATTTTACGATTTCCAGTGTTATCGTCGTCGTTGTCTTTGTCGTCATTGTTTCAAAATTAATATTAGACAAGAGATCTCTACGTCTTCTTTATCACGCTTGTAAAATTTGATGTAACTGTATAATATATGATCTTAAATATCCAATGCGATTAATCATTGCAGATGTTAAAAAATTTGCGTTAGAAGTTTCGACCTACGTGTTTTAGTAAAGTTTCTTAAAACTAAGAATTCCGTGAGAAAACCGGTACGCCTAGTATCGAAGTCGATTAGCGCAGCATATCGGCAGCATAGTGTTTAGAAAATTATATGTTTCACGCCCTAATCTGCTAGAATTATGTATCTCCTTATTAATAACTATAAGTTTGTATACGTGAACTATAATGTATTTATTGAGGTAAATACTTGTAAAATATTATTATTTATCCACTTATAATAGAACATATAAATATTAAAATCATACTTTTTTGTATATACATGCCATGTATATATGTTGTTTAATTTTATAAATCTCAAAAATAATCTATCTTATCTTACAATCGCTAAGAATATTATACCTATTTTACAATACTTTGTCGTTGCAGAATTGCAGAAGAGAGAAATGATAATAGGGCACCCGTTCGTACTGCCCGTTTGTATTATTGTACGTTGTGTTGCATGATTTACGCGACCTGGTTGAATTTCATTTGCATGCCCTCGTTATAATCTCTGCGCGCCTTATAATTTCCGAGAACATTCTATCCAGATCACGGAGGATGCAGGCTGGAGGAAACGGGCTTAATAGCGATGACAACGTGGTCTACCATCGATCTTATTTCTTACCGGCCTCTACCCCCCGTGCGCCGCCGCTAATATGGCGGTCTGTTAACGAGCGTTGCATCATTTTCAATGGAACCTGCTCGCGAACGGCTATCGGCCTTTAATTTATGGCTGTTTAATAACGCGGGCCAATCAGGAAACACGCGGGACGAGGACCGCGACATTTCCGTTTTTCGCGGGGGGGAATTCACAGCGGGCATTGGTGTACAAAAATTCAGCAGTGGACTGAAAAAAGGAGGCAGTGGCCTATAATATTGACGGCATTGTCGTCAGTGCAGGTTGGACAGTGGTAATAATGACTGGTGGCAGTGACAATGCAGGCGGCATTGCATAGCATTGCTAAGGCAGTGTCCGAATTTTATCTGGCATTGGCTCGGCAGTGCTAGCCCAGTCGCTTTAGACAAAAATTGAGCGAAACCTCGGAAATAATGTTACCAATCTGAATTTTGGCACACACTTTCGTTTTTGCATAAAATTGAAGGGGAAAAGAGTTTAGCATTGTACAGTGGCCGCTAAGAAAAATAATTAAACAAATACGGCTTAAATTTCGTTCTTTTGCAAATATCTCGTTAAATATCGATTTTACAAAGAAAATACAACAGTAGAAAATTAAAGGGAGAGTAGACAATGAGAGTGTACGAAAATGTCGGCAGTGCTTTACAGCAATGCCAAAAACCGGCAGTGGTGTACAAAATTTTGGGTTGTGAATTTTCCCCCGGTTTTTTGCTTCGGTGCGCAGCGACGCAGCGTCGTCCGGAAATGAATAAGTTAATCTTGATTAGTCCGAGCCCGATGATATACGCGCGAGCAGATTGCAAAATGTATTTTCACGACAAACTGCGCGGATTTCATTTAATTATACACGGTCCGCTCGTTTTAATCTCTCGCGTAGGTCGACGTGGATGACTTCAGAGGTGGCACGTGTACCAACTCCTCTGTGACACACTTGATGGAGTTGGCGAAATCAATCCGTGTTCAATAGGGACCTCTTATTCATGTTGGAATAAGTGAAAACGTCTCGACCTATCTTTCTAACATTAATGCCGTTTAACATGGCTTCGCGTTAATTTCATCGATCAAGTTGTTCTTGGATTCTAAGAACACGTGCACACCAGGCTAAGCTCGTGTGAATCATTCGAAATTTGCCGGTGAAATCATCGAGAAATGACGCACTCGAGGAAAAAAAATCGGATTCGATTCACAGTGGAATAGAAAAGCTTAGAGAAAAATCAAGTCAAAATATAATTGATTATGATAGTCAAAAAATAACAAATGGTCACTATTTTAAAGATAATTAATGTTTTCTAATCGTCTTTCTCTTTCGGTTTATCTGCTTGTAGCAGCTTTAAAAAAGATTATTCTGTTTTTTTCATTATATAGTTAATTACGAAGCGGAAATGCTTTATTATCCATTTTGGAGAGAATGTTAATTATTCGGAGTACGGCATCTTCGACGAGCAGCAAAGCCGTTGTTGACCGTAAAGAAAAACGCTGCGTGCAACAAAGGTCGGGGAGCAAAAGACGAGGCGCGGTTGATTGAAACGTCAGCTAGAGGAGTTATGTGCCTGTACTATACGGTTCCCGTCTACTCCCGAATGCACGATGCAAAAGTTACATGCACGCACGTGCATCTACGCTTATTGTTAGATGCGTGCCGTCGCGTATTAGTTTGCTTCGATCGCAGCACATGTGTGCATGTACAGGATACTTTAAGTTTCAATACTATACAGAATTATATACCTATAAGTCTTACATACACATGTTATAAATTGTGCAGAACTATACGTGCTTTATGCACAATATATACTTTTCTTGTGCCCGATTGCAAGCAGGAGAGCCTGTTTAAATGAAGATTTTAAAAAGGAAAACGAAAGAAACGTGTATTGTTAAATGGCGGGAGAGTTATCGGCATGGTCACCGTAAAAATTTATGGAGGGTGTATCTATGTATATACCAAACTGGATTAATTGGCAGTTGTTCCTCGATCCTTCTTTTTTTCAATCTTATTTTAATTTCGAAATTGTACAGAAGATTATATTCCGCACCTTTCGGGCGATCTTTCTGCGAGGAATCACCTGCCGCGTCTCACGTTCTCCGATTTTGACCAATCCCATGGAAGCACGCGGTGGACCGACGCGGACGTCCGTGCGTGCGCGTGCACACGCGCGCGCGCGGCTTGGCTACAATACACGCCGAAGTAATTGGCGATCGTAAAGCATCGAGGGCGCTAACAGGAACAGCGGAAATGTTGCAGGCGCGTCTACACCTCCGCCCGCGGACGTGTGACGATTAACAACCTAATAAGAATTCCGCCTCGGCTTGCAGCTTTCGATCGCAGTCAATAGGTACGAAGTATGCACGCTAATAAATTCAATTACAACATATGCGTGTGTGTATGTATGTATGCGTCCGATAAAAAAATTTTAATGTATTTGACATGAAAGTTTGCGTGGAAAAAATAAAACAAAGTTTAATTTATTCATCAAAAAATATAGCGTAGGGTAAAAAATGTGTTCACACACACAAGGTGCCTCTTGAATTTATAGATTTATTCAATACTATGTTGCTGAATCTAGAGTTGATTTTTCAACGAGAGAATTCAATGGATGGCGGGTGTCGCAAAACTTTAATCTTCAATATTAAATATTTGAGCTAAATGTTAACTCAAGTTCTCTCATTATCAACAGAAGTTTCTTGTTTCTACATATTCTTGTTGTCTTGATTACATTTTCTTTCAAAGAAACGCGCGCGTCTTCTTTTCTTCTTGCAACGTAGCAGACTACTTATTTTTAAAGTGTACTCGAAGGATCGTAAGTATATACGCGTTTGTGGAATCGCTTCACGGTATTGCGACAGCCAAGGTAAATTTGTTAAATTTACAGCATTTAATGGCTGGTTTGTGGTAATAGCATTACATTTCGCTTTGTCAATATTGAAGCCGCTAGTCGATCGGACTTGTTAATTTGATATCAAACATTTAACTTCAGTTGGGAACGCGGGCCTATTTTGCTTCCATATTTACAATAAGATTTAATACACAATTGGAACTACACATGCAACAGAAGATACAATTAGTATAAACTCGAAAACGATTTAAATTGTTTACTCCAAATAAATAATGAAAGGAAGCGCTTCTTCTTGGTAATATTTTTTTCAGAATAAATCGAGATTTTAGTAGATTAGTTACATAGTATCAACGTACATTCTATGTAGTTTTAAAATACATAAAAAATTAATTTTTTTTTTTAATTTAATTATATTTATTTATTATATTGAATTATATGTTTTTTAAATATGTTTTTAATTATCAATTAGATAAAAAATACCTGATCTGTTAAATTTAAGCTAACTTTTAAATTAATTATCTAATTTAACTCCAACTTTCTCCCAAAGCACTCAAAGTGTTTATTGACTCGTCTTTGTTAGTCAGTTTTCTTTACTTAGAAGCTATACGGATTACAAAACTATACGGCACATAAAGCTGAAAAATCATAGATTGTATCCAACCTTTTTTTACGTCAAAGTCGCTATGTTTAAAAAATCAACAACAAAAAAAAACAAAAGTCGCATGTACTCGGAATTAAATTCAATATTTTGCTACATTAATTGCGGATAGAAAAGAATACGTTTCATCGTATAATTCCATTCGCAGTCGCATACATCGGGAATTATTGGGACGCGCAGTGTTTGCCATTTGCGCCCGCCAACGATCGCATACTGCAGTGAAAACGCGGCGAGAACGCAACCAACATCGCGGAATAATTCCATTGTGCCAAGATTTTACGAGTCGCTCTTAAAGCCTGTCATTACGGCGGCGAGTATTCCCGCGCGCGCGCACGTGGTACGTCTCAAAGAAATCTTCAATGATTTACCGCTCAATTTTATGAACTTATATTCCTTAAGGACTCTGAGACGTATCTATTTCACTTAAACGCGTCCTCAGGGCGCGTGACGAATTGCGTGACGCAACGTCACTGTTAGCCGTTCATTATCCGCGGCCAGGTATACGTTTCAGATTTAAGATAGTGCCAACTATCTTGTAGGTGGACTCCATATAATTCAACGTTATCTCTAAGTGTGCCTTAGTCATTAGACTCAATCGTTGGAGTGTGATCTCAGGTGCAGGAAGATGTTATCTTAAAACAGGAATTCCGTTCTCACATTTGACGTAAGTAGCGCGTAAAAATTTTAAAGGTGTTTCGGACTAAAGAGAATTTAATACTGACTATTGCGGGCAAAGCAAACAGGTTCATATTGCGCATGAATAAAACATATTTAACTGCACTATCTCTTTTAGTTGCTTTGATCCACTACGTTGTTATGATATTACCAATCACGAATAAAAAAAACTCTGAATTTATACTCGCAACTCACAATCAGTCTCAGACCATCAGGGTAAAAGATCCAAGATTTTCTCTCAACGTCGATTATAACAATTCTATATGTTTATTCGCCATACTTAAATTTTCGCAATCATTATCGATCAATAGTATAAAACTAACGGTTAAGTATATTTTGAAAAGAGTTTACCATTTGATGCATTCTCGCGGTGTTGTAGTAGTCTAGGTTCGGCATTCGGTCACTTCGTATGAGGCACGTCTATACGATAAATCAAACTTCCACGATCGACCCACCTGGTCCACCGGTCCACAAACGCAATTTCAATCTACCCGCTCCGAATCTCCTACGATCGCTCGAAGCGCGAGAGCTGTCCGGCGCGAAAGCACTCGATGACACCTGCACTGTACATGTACCACTCTCAGAATCCAACAGGTACTTGGCATCAGCGTGAGATGCGAGTCATTGGATCCCCGCGTTCAAGAGGACGACGTGTTCACCGACGACGAGACGGCAGCATCCCGGATCGGTCCAGCATCCTACACCGTGAAGATCCGTCACAAAGGCACGTAGCGCGGACTCCCCCGAGACGAGAGGGCGGTCGGCGGCGGGTTAGGCTCGCCAAAAACGATGCAGCACGTGGAACCGGAACCCGATCACTGTGCACAGATCATCTCGTAACTCGGCGGCGGGTCTCGATTCTTGGTCTCTATGTAAATTCGCGGTTTCGGCGGACTATCGGGGTGCTCCGAGCACCCCCGGGCTCGGCGACCGTTCGCCGGTAAAGGACGGGAAAGGAAGATGAAGTAATGAGAGTAGGTACGCAAAAGGGGAAGGCAAGAAAGGGAAAGAATAAAGAGCAGAAAGAGAGAGAGAGAGAAAGATAGATGAGCAGGATGGGCGAGCCTGAGATATATCGAGTTACCGGCACCGCGCGCGGATATTGTTTTCCGATATCTCGACCTTTGTATAGGTATTCGCCTTAAACCGTCGTACACGCAGGAGGACTCGAGGGTTACTGCGCCCGCGGGGCCTTAGCTACCAGATAGACGCGCCAACGAAGCGGCCGGGGTAGGAGCTGGGACGGGCCTGAAGGCCCGGTTTACTTCCCGCCTCGGCCGCATTGGCTGGCCGCAGCCGGTCTGGGCCCAATAGAATCGCGCTGTATGCCTCTGGACGCGAGGGACGGGACGCCCAGACCGGTTCGGATTGGCCCGCGCCCGGCACCAGCTTGCGCGCGGCAACTCTCGCGTATAAACTGCCGGATAATGTCGTGGAGATTTTATTTCTCGAATAAAGGATGGGTCGTCTAAAGGATGGGCTATCGCGGGCATCTGCCCCGCGCGCCCCGCCTGCATCACGATCGCCGGCCGATTCGCGAGGATCTTGCCGCGCGATCGCGATCGCACGATGAAATTTCGACGTACGGTTGGAATTTCCATCTATTACCGCTATAATATAAAACTTTTCTCTAATTTCATCAATAAAACATATATTGCAGCATGAAAAATCGGCGTACCTTCCAAGTATTCGCGGTATCTTCATACGTGAATCACGCAATCGGTTATGATTATATTGTACACATGTAGTATTATCCTTTTAATGTGTGTATGTATAAATATATATTAAACGCAGTTTTATTTTATTTTAATGTGCTATTATATATAAACATTATTTGTCTCTATCACCGATAGCTTTTCTTGTGATAGAACAATCCTGTTAGATATAATATTGTAAAGACTTCATTTTCTGAATAAAATAATTTTTACTCAAGCTTCTTGAATTTTCACGTTATTATATTCTCTTTTAGATTTTTTAGATAAACTTGATGGTCTTCGCAAAATTGCTTAAACACAATGGCATGATTGTACTTTTCTAGATAATGTCAATAGCATTAATACGAAAATCAACAACACGCAATGAATTTGTAACATTATCTAAATGTAAATTTAATCCATTATCGCTAAATTATATAAATGTTACATTATTCTTTGAGAACACTTTTTAAATATGAGACACACAAAAAGTCGTAGCTTGATAATTAATATAGATAATAATTTTATTAATTATCAAACTATGATAATTAAATTAAAGATTTTAATTTTTTCACAATAGTAACATATTAAAACTTATAATATCTTTTTTATCACGACTAAATATTACTAACAATTTTGAAACAAATGACAATGTGCCGAAATACGCTGAAGAAAAAACACGATAACGCTAGACGACATTGCTAATAGCAGATACGCTAACGACATTAATACGGCAATAAATTTGTCGCGTCGATATTTCTGGAAAGTGGTTCTCGCGTCGTTTCACTAATTACACGACCGCATAGCTTCGATCCACGCGCTGACCACGCAAACACACCGAATGTGACCAGACCATCATTCTGGTCGACGACCCGGTTTCAGCCGAGGGCAGTCTCTGAGGGTAGATTTTTGATCAGCTACCTGAGCAATGAACGAATGAATGGAATTCCTTTGGCAGTCCTGTAGGACATGCCCTTCCTGTTTTTAACTTTTGGCCTAAGCCCTCGGCATCCTAGACGATGACGTTAATGAAGACGCCCGGATGACTTCTCTTTGTGGTTTTAATTAACCCCGGAGTCGGACCGAAGAATCAGGGCTCTTCCCACTATTAGAACAGTCCAGCTCTATTTTTTACGAGAATGGGGAGTGATAACTAAATTTGCAAATAATTCATAAATTCTCGCTTTTGTAAAAAAAACGCTTTCCTTTGTTTCGCGTTATTTTTCACAAATTATCTCTTGTTTATTTTTCAATAACAACAAAGATTTTCCTATTCCAACAATATATTAATAAATTATTGTAGAATTAATGCTTATTTATAATTTCGATATTTTTCTATTAATTCACAAGCCTATACATATTAAACAATGCGTCTGGAAAGTATTAACTTTTTCGTTTGTTATAATCTTTTTCCATAAATGTTACGTAAACAATAGCATATACTATACAGGCAATCATAATTTCAAATTGTGTACTTTGATTAAATGTTTTAAACTGAAATTGATGCTATCTTTACTCGCCCTGTTTTTTGCAGTATCTGTGATAAACAAGTCATCAGAAATGTGCAAATTATATGCACAATCAGTAAGTAGTTAGACTTCTTGCTTTTCCACTCTCTATCTTGTTTCGAAACGATAACTGTAAAAACAGCCTCTAATATCTGTCTTCCGCTGAAGTCCGTCTGTTTTTATTCGTATTCTGCACCAACAGCGTATCGTGTAATTCCTATGCGATCGGGACTCGTCACTTTATAGACACGTAAGGAAGATTAAGACGCTCTTTACGGGCTCGAGCGACTCGATGTACGAGTGGTATGCGTACGAAAGGCAGCAGGAATTCCGAAGATGAAATTACCTTACGAGGAATTCCTGAATCGGTTATACGAACGCGGCAGTTAGGTCCGAATCGTGACAGCCCAGGGCATGCACGCGAGCTTAGCAAGAAAAATTTCAGATCGACCTGGCGAAATTGGAAGGAAGGCCTTTTAACGAGATACGGTCATCGTTGCGGTCCGACGTGTGGTCATCTTTTTGCGATCATTTTTTTCGACGCGTGCACTCACTCTCCATCCCTGCCTCCCGCCTCTCTCTCTCTCCTCCTCCCCCCTCCCTCTCTCTCTCTCTCTCTTTCGGACCTTCCCCGCGTCCGACCGACCGATTGTAATTACTTTTGCGATACTTCATCTCCGCGGCTTTTCAATTGCGCACCCGCTATCGCGCGACCGGCGCTTGCAATTTTTTTCTCCCGCTATGCTTCACGCGAACACCCATTTGCAGAGACTTTGTTTGTAACGTATCGCATCTATGTAATGCAGTTCGTGTATTTTCGCGAATGCACTATGCGCGATGGAAAATTGTTGTTCACGTTTAATGGGTCACAAACAAACCTGCGTATATTTTCTGCGAGTACCATATCGTGTTCCCCAAGAGTATACCGGCTGTATATGAGTAACGGCTGACATGGAAAATGTTACGCATCGCAAATCACGAATAATAAGCGTATTGTTGTTGTCGTGCGGAAGAACTCGAAAATTCGGGATCGAGTTGTTTGCCTCATCAAAATGAATGAACTAAAAAACGGGAGAAAAAGATATTACTTTGTTAAACTTACAATTAGTTACATATACGTTCATAATTGCATATACTTTTACACTAATGATAAAATACGCAATTATTTAAATTATTTGCGTTTTTAAGTTTAACTCTACTGAGAATATTAATACCTACACAATAAAATTACTTTAAGGAATAAAGTATATTGCTAAAATTCTTGATGTTATCTAAATGACGAAACGCGATAATGCTTTTTTTATGACTGACACTATTACACATACTGATTTGTGGTCATCTGTAAGGAATTTTGAAAAAAAATTTTCGAAAAAACAAATTCTTTTTAAATACAATCAGACAATCACACTATAGAAAAACGGGTGGAAAGGGTGGAAATTCTTCCATCTTTGCAGTTTCAGAGAGCTCGTCGTGAAATATATATTTTAGGCCATCGTTCCGGGATTTTCACGCTTACTTTATACGCCAAATAATATTGTACAAGCCGATCGTCGGCGAAGACGGAAACGGGAACGTCGTTTCGCTTTGGTACCCAACTTGCTGCGGGACGCGCGGTGCGCGCCTCGGCTGCAGTATGTACATATAGTTCCTGCTCGCGAATTTAAACCGACGACGGTATATCTCAGGGCGTAACCAAAGAGGTAGGTAGGTTGGTAGGTAGGTATAAGGGGGATCTTATTGATCTGGTAGCCCGGGGCGTGTCATCCTGGGCTGTTGGCCGCAGGGAGGACCGCGGCTAACCCTAAAGCAAAGGGGGATCCCCGTGGCGTCGCGCATGCGCCCGCGAAACCATTTTCTCTGCCCAGAGGGCTAACTTACACCAATCACCAGGAGCTAGAAACCCTTTTCGCCGAGGGGCCCTGTAAGAACTTCCCTCTTGGAAGGGGAGAAAAACTATATATTTGCCGCTTTACCCCCCCCCCCCTCCTCTTCTCTCTCTCTCTCTCTATCTATCTCTCTCTATTTCTCCCCGTTCTCTCGCTCTCTTCTGCCCTCTGCTCCAAATCCACCTCTGTTCAAATATCTCGCCCCATGAAATTTCCCGAAGGTGAAGCGAATGTGAATCAACGAGAAACTTTTCCGCAAGAGCTTCTGGTAGATCCTATTGTCCACAAATTATTGTTATGTCGGAAGTGGCGCGTACTCCTTATTGTACGTCGCGACTTTTGTACAAAATTGTTTAAGCTGTAACAGCCACGTTTGGAAACGACTGCAATGAAAGGCTCTGCCTGTATCAGTCTCAATCGCGAGAAACTACAAGAAATATAACATGATTGTAACATGATACATGCGTTATTATAACTTCAGTAATATATATTCCCCCCTTTTTCTCTTTCTCGTTGGAATAACATCGGAATAATGAATTTCGATAAAACGCTAGTGCAAACAGCGTTATAAGCTAATGCCGAGTCATCGCGAAGTTAAATAGAACACAGGATTCGAAATGCGCATCGCCTACGACTCTAAACCAGTTTCTTCACGCGCCGCGCGGCTCATGAAGATATCCCGGCCGTAACATCGTAATTACGGCTGTCAGAATAGTCGTAATTTTACCGAATGCATTCTTACGCCCGCAGAACCGTGGGGGCCGCACGTCGTATCGACGTGCAGAAGTGTTAAATGGCGCAAGTTTATTGTGGGTAATCGATACCGACGAGTGTGCATACCAGGTGCAAGACCGCGCTCACGTGCATAGAAAAGAGATTGTCGACGGGAACGTATATTCTCTAAGTCCCTGAGTATTTATCATCGTGACAAGGTCCAGGAGTGAGTTATTGCGAATTTACATTACGCATATTTATATCCCTCCCGATGCGCAGAATTATTTCACGTCAGCGCGATACTCGCTGGGAGTTATCGCATAATTTGCGCGAAGCGTTATTTCGCGAATACCAATTCATTATCGCTGCGTGCCACTTCCGTATTCGCGGACGCGATAAACAGGCCGCATAATCTCATGGTCGGTGGATTATCATTTCTTTCGAGATAAACCGAGAGATCTGACGAAGGAGCCAATTGAAAAATCATATCAGTGTATTTATTCAAAATGAAGTCAATAAAAAGATAAAACCTCACAAAAATACTTTTAGATCATTCCTGAGCCACTGTTCCTACAAAATCAATTATCACAAACTGTTTTGTACAAATAATGCTTCCGAGGGTTAAATCGATTAAATCGAAAAGTCTCACTGCCTCAATCGATGCAAGGAAGAAAATTAATAAAGATACTCGCACGTATCTTTGTACGTGACTCTTACTCGATGATTTAAAGAAATTTCGCTCGCAAAGAATGCAACGTTGTCTTCATTTAAAGCCCAAAGATACGACCCTTGACTCGGGCGTGCACGTATGCACGCACGCGCGTGTACAAGGGTTAACGTAGCGATAACGTTACGGGCTATTAAAAGGACGTCATCCGCGAAGCGAAGCGCGAGCGGATGGCACGAGGGCGTGAGTGCCGATATTTAACGAGCACGCTAACTATTGGTACTTATCCGCCGCGGTGTTTACACGCACCGCGTTATGGACTTCTTTCGAGAGCTGTTTCTTCTTGCTCCTCCGCCTCCGGAGAAACGTCGGCCCACGGCGCGCGCGGCAGTCGTAAATCACCGTGGAAGTCGGCGTTGCGCTTCCACCGGTCGTGCATGTACCTATACAGGATGCGCCTATCGCGAGGTATCGACCGGAGCCTCGCTCCGAACGGAACAGCTCAAAACAGATCGTATATATTGGTAGAAGGATTTTATTCTCGAGAGAGAGTATATGGCAAATAAGAGTTGGGTCTTGAGAAACTTGGACAAGATCAAACAATAGATGATCGTGTAACGCCGGAGCTTTTTCAAATCGCAAAATTTGTTCAGTTTCCTCACGTTCACGTCGTTATTAAAGTTTAAAATCAGATATCTCGTGTATGAAATAAGTTTCTAAATTTGATGGATTTATATGGTGTGGAAATCAATAATTGATCTTTGTGAAAAAAGTTACAAAGTGAAAATTTGCATTTGAAAGGAAATATGTAGTCTAACTATGCAAAAATATCAAAATACAGATTTGAAGTTTATGACCCTGTTTCATAAAATAAAACGTTGGTTATGACTCATTCATTAGCAAAGCTTGCGTTACATGTGCAAGTGTATAATATAAAATATCAACTGATTTTATCTAAAATTAGACTTGGAAATTGATTCAAATTATTTGACCAGACGATCAGTGTCTTTAAAGGGTAGATACACTGAAAAAAATTTTTGCAATTACATGGTTTTTTTTTCGACCCAGCATAATCATGCAATTTTACTACTTACATTGAAAATTACAGATTATATGTAATTTTACATGAAATATATATTCCACTGAAAAATGTATATTACACCAAATTATCACCCGTATATATGTTTACTTCTCACTAAATGTACCTTGAAATTTGAATATTTCTTAAATACTAAAGAACAATTGGGGTATGCACACTGGAAACTTTTAGAAGTTTGGCGGTAAAAGAACTGGTGGCTAGGTTATGTGAGCTATTTTAAAACTACAAGTGATCTTTACATGAAAAGAGTAATTTCACCTATATTTTACCTATATTTTACATTAATATGTATTTTTACTTTAAAAAATGTAAAATTACATTAAGTAGTAATATTGCATGATTATGCTGGGTCGGAAAAAAACCCAGCATAATCATGTAATTTCATGAATATTTTTTTCAGTGTGTCTACATCGAGTCTACATATATGTATAATTGTTATTTCTTTATAAAATAAAGCAACAAATCGTTCGGCGTAAGAAACGCGAAAGAATTACAGTAATAATTACATAATTTTCCGGTTTTAAACAAATAATGTTTTACAATGTAAAATTTTTTAACATGTAAAATTACATATATATACCTTTATGAAAATGTAGCACACGTATTCACGTATTCAAATTTGATCGTCACCGCTCTACATAATTATCTAAATATGTATCAGCCACCCAGTATTTATTTTCGCACGGTTGCTTATTAAATTTAAGATCGTGCACTGCTAAATACACGATGATAGCACGGTACGCTAATACGAATTCCAATGCAAATCGTCCGCAAAGATCGTCCCGATCGAGTGACGCTGTGTAACTACCGAACCTAGTTTCGATGTAAACCTACTGAAATACGGTTTTGGTAAATATCGACTTCGATTCCGGCAGTTCGGTTGCCGTGTGTGCCGAACTCGGTTTCGGTAAATACACTGGGCGCAGTTAATCGAAAATTTCCGCTATCGATGTCTATTATGACATGCCTACGTTAACTTAGTCAAATTATACAAACTGTAGTTTACTGTGATAAAGTAAAGTGTGAGTATAAAAATGAGCGTAATTATCGATAAAATAGAATGTATTACGTTCTTCAAATATAATTTTTCAGAGATATTTCTTCGAAGCTAATAAAAATCAAACGACGTTAAAGAAGTTACGTGAGAGTAAAGTTTAAAATTTGAAAGTTTCGTAAAAAATAGGAAAAATTAGATCTAAATTTGCAAGAGAAAGATTTTTTATAAAATAAATAAAAATATTAAAGTACATGATTTTCCACTTCATATTCTTGAAAAAGTAAAAAGAGCTTATACACTGAGAAAAAATATTAGGATCCAAAAAAATATTTATTAGGTGACTTCTAACAGCTTATTTACTTAATATAATATACACATATTTATTTAGAATTAGATAAAATATCTAATTCTAAAATATTTTATCTAATTCTAAATAAATATTGTATTATATTAAGTAAATAAGCTGTTAGAGGCCACCTAATAAATATTTTTTTGGATCCAAATATTTTTTTCTCAGTGTATATTATAAAAGGGATATATAAATGTTTGAGAAAAAGAATGTTAAGTTACAAAAGCTATAAATAAAATATTTTAATAAGTAAAATCGCACAGACGTTACCTATAAGACACGGATTGAACAGATTTTGCTGGGTGCTTTTAGAAATATATAGCCGTCAATCGCTCGTATATGCTCGTATACGCAAGGAGAAACCCCTAGTCTTGCCTACGGCATTCTAAACTCTTTCCCTCTCTGTTTCTCTCTGGCGATCGTTATCGTATCTCGATAAATCGGGCGCGGTTTATCGTTAGATACAAGTGTGAAGATAAGCGTCGAGAGCCATCGTACTCGGTGCGTGTACAGATTGCCGGGGTAAAAGAAAGCGGAAGATATTGTGCATAGAGGCAGGTTATAATTCGCGTCGAGGTGTTTCAAAGAAAAGGAGTCAACAGCGCGAATGACAGCGAAACTGACTAATGATGGAAGCTGCAAATAATTATTGGATACAGCATAACGTTGAAGTTAGTGAGGCAAAACGTTCCATGCCCTACTTTCGAGTGAAAAATATTTCGCTATGCAGTAGGAAGTTTTGACTATCACGATAATTCATCAAAGTCTGTCAAATAAAGTTTTCAGCGACCAGGCAACTTAATATTAAAGTCAACAAAGAAATATCTGAGTAAACCGACGTGAGCGAACGACTGAGATTTTCAATTTAAGATATGAATCATCTTCCTCCCCTCTATTTGATTTAGTTCCTCACGTGACGGAGATTGACGTTAAATAATCGACGCAATCGCGTCATTTCTGGAATTCAGAGTCTATAAGGAAGAAGGAGATATCTTCATGATCCACAATAAGGTAAGAGCCGAGCCGCGGCGAAAAAGATAGGCAAGTCGCGATACCCACTCTCGAAAATTCGCAACGGATCCCTGCAGACACCCTCATCAGAAGAGAGGAAAAAGAAGGGAAGAAGGAGACGAAGAAGCACCGACGTTCATCGCACCCTTCCTCCCTTCGGCGTATTCTACTTTGTGTATCCTCTAGTTGCTATAATGCGTTGTTCGCGATTTCCTCTCGAAGCATGAAGAACGGAGAGGCGTGCAAGAATCGACGAGAAGAAGAACGAAACGACGGAACGACGAGGACGACGAGGACGACGAGGACGACGACGACGATGAAGGGCTGCGAAGAGCGAAAGCGTAGAAGGAGCGGTCGACCGCGGAGGGAAGGGGAAGGAGTTAGACGTCGGTGCATAATCGATGATCACAGTCATAATAAATGAAGTATGTCTTGGTAGGAGGTGGGTAAGGGTGTAGGGTACCTGACGACGGCCTCGGGCGTCCGCAGGAAGATCATCTTCTCCGGCCGTAATCCGAGGTGTGCGTCGCGTATCGCGTATCCGATCGGAATCTCCGGCGCTCCCCGGGACCGGACCGAAAGTAGCTAATCATAATAACGTGCCGGTACCCTAGTACCCAGGTGCGTGCACGCCCCGCTACGATTACCCGACATTATAAATTTCAGTTGCCCTCGAACGGACGCGCATACGTTCCTCGCGCTCGCCGTCCCTCCGCCCTCCTGCGAAGATGCGAAAGAAGTGCATAGCTTCTCTGTTTCTCTCTTTCTCTCTTTTTCTCTTGCTCTCTCACCGCCTCAGCCTTTTTCACGGTCATCGTGACGAAAATAATCGTTGGACGAATGGCGAATTATTTGGTATCATCGCGCCATCAAATTTTAACAATATTATAGATACAAATTCCAAAAAATTTTAAAGCATTAAGCGAAGTTTAACTGACGAAAGCTTTGTACAAAAAAAGTATTGTGTTAATGTATATTTTGGACGAGTGATAAAAAGGGCTTTGAAACGATGATCAAAGAATAATTCACCAGCGTCTGTTATGACGATCCGCGTCTGGGAGCTGCGCACTCTTTTACACTACTATTATTAAGGGAAGTAATGAAATTACCCCCAGAGCAATTTATGTGCTCGACTACGATTTATGCGATCCTGCGGCGTCCCCTTACAGCTTTGCGAAACATGTAAAACCGTAAAATGGACGTATCGTATTCGCGTCTCGGTACCGCAGCCATCTTTGGCTGAAAGTATTGTATTTTTTTACGCACGTCTATATACAAACTCGCGCATCCGAAAGCGAAATACAACAGGGTAGTTTTTATATTTTATTGCACCGCATGAATGCTAAAAATCCATCGCAAAGAACGCATTTACATAACTATAAATAGAATTTCAAGTATAGCCTGGTTATTATATAAATTAAAATAAAGATATATATCGTTGTATTCTTGTAAACTAAGTATTCGCATCCTCGATACTGAATAATACTGTATTTATTAAAAAAACAATCACCATGTTTCTTAGTTTAACCTGTAGTATCTATGGATAAAAACATTCAATTGTTCTAAGACATTTTCCTTCATACGTCATTCAACCTGTTTCCCATGCAAAGTAGTCCCTGACGAGTTTCTGGATAAAATGAATCAAAGATAGGGAGTCGAACACGGACGATGGGGTAAGGGGGAGAGGACTGAAGTACGTACGGAAGGTAGAGAAAGGTAAAAAGATGAGAGATATTCCGCCGAGACAAGGGGGCGATGGGACATATGGACAAAGGCGCAGGATGTAAGACCGGAGCGCGGAAGGGAGAGTTGAGCGGAAAGAAAGAGAAGCGGAAAAGCGTATACGAGGCGAGGAGACGGGCCCCTCGACGAGAGAAGAAGGATCCTCGACGAGGAGAGGGAGAATCGAGTTGGAGAGGCACCGAAGTTGGAATTGATCGGAGGAGGAAGGATTGCAGGGACGAACGCGGAGGGTCGCCCGCAGCGCAAGCGCCCCTCAGGCGACGTCACATTGATTCCTCCGGGAAGAGCTTACAAAATGGCCGCCGGCGTTCCATTCCTTCCTTGCTATTCGTACGGGGTAGGCTTCCGTCTATCTAGGTCTCTTTGTCTGACGAGGGTGGTATGTATGCGCGGATACGGGGCGGCTGCTGTGGCGTCGGCGAGGGCGGTCGCGGTGTGAGGAAATCGATGCACCTTGGAGGCACTACGAAACTGCCGTTTCTCTCTCGTATAATCTCGCTAGCTCCAGCCTAGAAGAGACGACGACCGGATGGCTGGCTGGTTGGTTGGCTGGCTGGATGGGCGAACGAAGGAGAGTTACCAGCGCGGAGGGAATTGAATTATCAACCGAGGCGGAAGGTGCAACCTCTAAAGATAAACTGCCTGCCTAAAGTGAATCTTAATCTGATACTGACGATGTAACCGTTTATCGGATACCACCGGCAAATAAGGTTGCCGTGGCCCACCGGGTTTAGACGACACAGTAGAATGCACAGCTCTCTGTTCGTCGATCGGCAGCAACGCTGCCGATTGCGAGTTACGTTGCACAATGCCGTCTGTGTGTGAGCTGTTCTTGAACAATTAAGTACAACAACGTGTCGTAACTGCGCTGAATAATACGTTCAAAGCGAAATTTGTACCAGTTGTTGGTCGCCAAAACCTGGAAATTTAACTAGTCGCGTGGACAGAGATCAAATTTTAGTAAGCAAATTCACGTCTCGTCGTAGAATAAGAAGATACAATTTCGTATTGAAGAGTAGAGAGAAAATTTGAAAGTGCCTGTAACAGGACTATAATACAGTGCTCTTAAACCAACCGCGACATTGATTTTCAAGGGTGATATATAAATCTCTCCCTCTCCTCCGTTCGAAGTCATTTACGTATCATCCTCGTAAATCTCGTTTCTGCCTTCCCTTTGAAGAAATAAAGACACCGTTCAAAGCGGCGTTAAACTCGAGTATCAAAACGCAACCGGACAAACGCAAAATCCGCTTCCTCGACTCTCCCAATCCAATCCGAGTTGCAAATTTCATCGATTACGATGCGCGTCTGCCACAATGCCTCGAGAGCAGCCTCACGGTGCTCTCGCATCGCCCATGGCCTCCACGCACACGCAAACACACGCATATACGCGCGCGCGCGGTTGAACCGGAACGTCGATATCCCGTCGCGCCATAAATATTAAGAAACCCTATAAACAAAGTCGCCGATTATAATAAGACGAGCGGTAATGTTGTGCATCAGGTACGCGCACCTGACGCGAAGTCACGGCCAGCATTATCCTACGAAGGCAGGATAATTGGGCTTAAATATCGCGGCGGTCGTGCTGGAGCGTGAGGCGGGTATTCGGTGATCATCAATGGAAACGGTGCGTCTTGTTTTACAACCGGAATGCGAGCACCTCAGCTCTCTCTCTCTTTCTCTTTATGAGTGCAAGAGAAAAGGAAAAGAAAAAGCCCGAGATGCGGAACGCATTGCGAGCTCTATCGTGCGGAAATTTCAATTATGCATCCTATTTCCACGTTGACGTGTACATCTTACGATTGTGTATATTTGTTACCGAGATTATAACATTAGGAGAGTGTCGATGTCAATTAAACGTGTTCACAACGGCTGATATGGACGATCAATTGACATGCGAATACGTTCGAAACGCGTTCGATGAAGTTTACTGTACGACATTATAATTTGCTGTTATCGCGATGAGATAATCACGGAAAAATATGTTAGTTTCGTTTTATGACCTCCCATATTAAAGTTCTTAAAAAAAATTCCTAAGGCAGTGATTTGTTTCTCATTATTAATATTATTTCTTGAAATATAGCAAGATTACGCGATTGATGTGTAAAATATACGCTATATTTTATAATAATGTAAGATGTACAAAAAATATTCAGTAAAAGAAAAAATTATCTTGCAATAGGTATGTTACTACGCGTATTATATTATAAAGTAATTGAATGGAAATAGTGAAGGAATTATTGGGCCGATTTTGTGCTATCGTTATTATGACGCAAAAAAGTAAAATAAAGCAAACGTATTCGATAGATACCTGCACACTTCCAGTAAAATTTATACATCGATCGGGCCACGATTTAAAAATTATCTGGTACAATAATTACACTATAAATATGGAATATGTCGTATTTATACATGTATCACATATATCTCTCGTCTGCTTGTGCTGTTAACATATCGTAAAAAGTGGCGATGCGGAACGTGTCAAAATTAATTCAAAAATTTCGCATCTATAGTAATCTCACAAATGCCATCGATGTTAATAATTCTAGCTGTAGCGATACACGATAATTGAAAGTAAATCCCAATGGATTTTTTTTAGCGATAAATGAACGTATACTCATTCGTAAATATTTTCCTTGAAATTGTAACGCGATTCTTCAGCTGCGCATAATAATCGCGCGAACTGTTAAAACTTGTTCTCATATGGAAAAAAAGGGCCCCTTTGCTTATTATCGCATCACGACAGGCGAATTGCTAGGTATTCGCAATGATTGCCCGGTATTACGATATCATGATCCACATGTGTATCCGTAAGATACAGAACATTATGTATTGTGTCATGCAACGTTGATTTTTTCGCATTTTTGATATTATCGGGAATATAAGTTATTAGAAAGAATAATATCTTTGATGTGTCGAGAGTGCTGATCTTTTTAACACATGTTTGACATATAAATGGTATCTTTATAAATGTATGATCTTGCAAAATAATGATAAATAAAATATAGCTGTTTATTCATAATTGTTTGTAAATAAACATTAGCCTTTCCATGAAGTAAATATGGACATTTAACGAAACGATCCGATTAACATATTTTCAATCAGAATGTTCCCGATATTATGTGCGCGCACGTCTGTTTTCATATTTATTGGAAACGAGTTCGCTCGCGCTCCTATACCAGCAATTACAGACACTTGCAACACATAAAAAATTACATAACGCTTCTAATTAATGTGGCAGGGTACAAAAGATGGCGATGATCTCTCGCCTTTTCTCTCAACCACCGCTCGTCAAACGCCAAATCGTTTGAACGTTCCACACGATCGCGTGCTGATACGCGTTGTTACCAGCATGCCCAGCGAATCCACCCTCAAGTGGGGACTTTCAGTCTGCGGTGACCATGAAATGACGCTTCAATATGCATGCGGTGCGCCGACGTTCTTTCACCCCTTCGTTCATCGCGATGTCCCTTTTCCTCTTTCGGCTTCCCTCGCTCGCTTACTCGTCTCTTTCTCCCTATATTTCCCTTTTTTCTCCGTTCCTATCCTTCCCTTTCTCCCTCCCCCCCCCCCCTCTCTCTCTCTCTCTCGCTTTTCGTTGGCTATGCTCTTCAGTAGGGTGGTTGCTACTAATGTCGGCTGGATCATTATCCATTCTCTCTCCCCTCGTTCAAACCACCCTCGATCCCTCTCGCTCCTTCCTTTGTCATCCACTCTCTCGTCTCTCTCTGTCTCTCTTTCTCTCTCTGTTCTTCTCTCTCTGCTTTGTCCTGTTCATAGTCTCCTCTCTCTGGCTACCCGGCAATCGTGATTTTCCGTCCCCGCACCGGCGCCCAACGTAAACCGAGATCCGCCGCCGCATGAGAGCGGGCCAGATGTGACTACATTCCGCTTTGTGTCCCGCGGGTTAGCGAAATTCCCGCGCGAGCAAGCGAGAGAGCTCGTCCGCCGCTGCCGATGGTGTATCGCTGTGCATTCCCCACATGATTCTCCCTCTATTTCTCTTGCCCTCTTACTCCCCCCTCCACTCGGTGCATCTGCATTTCTGTCTCGTTTCCTGGTCGCATCTTTCATTGGCCATCTATTCTATTCTACAACAATCCCGAAAATGGCTCGCGTAATTGCAAAAACGAGTGCGCCTACTATATGAAACTCAATTCTAACTCAATTTTAAGATCTAATAATAAGTCTGATTTTTATAAAGAATTAAGGGTATCTAAATCTATCATTTTTTTAATGTATCGTACTTTGTATCATAGGTTTGATGAGTGTATGTATATCTATATGTATATTATTTTAATGTTATTGTTATTATTTATATTAATATTTTTTTTATTTTATTACTTTTATATTACTCGCATTTTATTACACACGCGTGTGTGTAAAGAATATAATTATACTATATCGAATATGTAGTAATATGTATAGTTTAAAATATAGGTAATAAAATACAAATAATAAAAAATATTATTAACACTTAATGTGCGATAACACACACACACATATACATATATCCAAAATATTGTTTACATCAGTATGAATAAATAGATAAATAAAATTAATTACTTAACTTTACGTAATAATTTTTATCTTAACAGTTCATTATTATTATTTTAACAGTTAACTTATTTATCAAACTTTGCTATTTGGATTGTTTTCATGTAAGTTTTAATTTGTTTTTTATCTCATGTGTTTTTTTCTCGAAAGTGAAGCATTTGATAGGAATCGCATGATATCAAAGAAATACATGTCTATGATTGTAATAAAAAGAAAAGCAGATTAATATAAAATTATAATTATATTGTAAAGTATATACGAGGCCATATATATATTAAATTCTGATATTGTTACATGGTAATGTATGCATTGTTATCACAATGTATCGCATAACGAACGACGTTATTATATTGCAAAGTTGTTGCACGCGCACACAAATACTCATAGTCCCATTTGTGCATCTAAAATTAATATCGGCGTCGACGAACAAACATCGAACACGGCTAGGTTTTCGTACCTTTGAGTCTACTGATCATCGGGCTGCTTAATCATTGGTATACATGTGCCCACGATGTAATATCTAATAAAGCAGAAATGATTAAACAAAGGAACAGTACACACCGTCGTTCCCTCAGGCAGCGTATATACATTGTAGTTCGGTACGCAGCTGACACAGCTATTGCAATTTCAAAGCAATAATAATACAGTTCGTAAACATGGGCAATTACTAAATTCGGAGGATTACGTTTAGAACATTAATTTGGCGTTCAGAAGATTATCATTGAGCTAATATCCTTTACGTGTTCTGGAACTGTAAATTTCGCCGGTAGAACTATAACGTTAGTAAACTTCGAGTGCCCTTGCGCATGTTTGCATGCCAAAGTGTTAAATGTAATGTAACATAATTAATTGTACATTTCATACATAATCGATGTGATATATATATATACATACATTACAAACTCAATTGCGAATATATTAAGCCTTAGTATCTTCCAATTTGTTACATAATATCAAAGTATTACACGATGATAATAAGACAGTTATAATAATAAGATAATAAAAGATTATTTCTTATATAATCTGCTTTTTAATTAATACTTAATAAAATATTTAACAAGATTAAAGCTTTTAATTATTTTTTAAAGTAAGAATATAATATTAATTTCAAATTATTATTATAAACTCAGTAACAGTTATAAGGTAATTTACTATCTATCCTCATTTACTTCTTGACTATCCATTTCAGAAATAATGATTTTATAATACTAATTTTGAATTATTATTATAAAATCAGTAACAGTTTTATAAAGTTATTTACTGTCTATCCTCTATTATATACTTCTATAAACTATCGATTTCAGAAACGATGATTTTACACGCGAAATCAATAGCATTAGAAAATCTACATTTTTTAAATTTAATCTCCGAAGGATTGTGCAATATATATATAATAAAGTATACAACAATATTAATATATCTTTATATAACGAAAAATTAAATTTCCCAAAATAACGTTTCTAACTATTTTATTGCACTCCAAGCCTAGTTACTTATTAGAACTCCAATAATAATTTTGCCGTTCGCGAATTTATCTTTCCTTATCACTGCCTTCAAACGTTCTAATTCAAACAATACACTTTTCTCACAAAATTATACGCAAATACTTGTTGCAGAAGCGGGTAAATCGCGCATAGATAGATACGCATAGCCACGTGCCGAGAGGTCGCGCGGCACTCACTTCCGCCGCGGCCGTCGAAATCCAGCCGTGTTAGCGCCGAGAGCGGCAAGATTGATGTGCCAGGTGTCAGAAACGTAATTGAATGAGTGGCTGGTACCTGCGTCGGTGCCCGTGGCAAACGCCGCTGCTGTCCTCGCTCTTAATTCCGCCGCTCGCGGGTACGCAGGGGTTTAGGACCCTAAACCTGCGATCAATTAACGGCGAACACCTGGGACGCACGTCCGCACGTCAGCCTCGGAATCCCGAACGTTTCCTCATCGATGCGAACCTCCCATCCAGTGGGGTCATTACACGTTTCTGCCGATTCGGACGACGCGATTACATGCCGATAAAGCGAACTGTCTGACGAAGATCCTATTTCGCACACCTTCTATTTCATAGATCACAAACTCCCTACTCTTACAATTTCTTAATTCTACAGATTGTCATTTAAATTTTTGCGTTCGTATTGAGATTTCACGATAATATAAGCATTCTTCTTTCCAAAGTTGTCACACTTTTTCTCCGCTAATTCTTTGGCTAACGTAAAGCGGATATTTTGTCATTATATCTGTTTTGGGCATCAACTAGTTGAGTAAGCATTTAGCAGGTACGGAACATTCTACATATGATATGAATTCCATAGTGTCGGACAGTTTAGTCCAATTGTGAATACAGTTTACACGAAATTATGCCATTTAGCACACCGGAAGCGATAATTCCGATTGCATTTAGCAATGATTCAGGTCGTAAATTTTGAATCAAAATGTGTTAACAAAGTTTAGGAATTTGATCAATTGCGTCTCTACGTGGTTTAGAAGTTACCTTTTATGTTAGAAATGTACTTCAAACTTTAATGTTTTCAGATTTTATTTGGTATCAGTAAACTTTTTAATATTTAAAAAACCTTGTGTTTCAAATATTAGTGAAATTTAGGACACTAAATAGAAATAATTTAGAAGTGAGACATTCAAAATACAGAATTAGCCAGAAAAAGCCTTCACAGATCTTTTTTTAATTGACAATACCAGAGGATAATGTTAAGAATCGATTACACTGCAAAAAAGGTTTTCTGTGCGGAGTGGCGAAAAACACAACCAGGGAGCTCGCACACCTTTGGCGGCTCAAGAGTTGATTCTCGTGTTAAACGACATCTTTGTACGAGGCTCGGATTCGTTAAAGCAAACGTAACCGGTTCGCTCACCGTGCCCTATTTCTCTTCTAATTCTACAAGCTTGTGGAGCTATTTCAATTACCGCGCTGGGCGGCAATTTTTCTTTGATCCGGGAGCATTTAAATAAAAGATCACTCGGTTTGAGCGCGCGCGCGTGCAAAAGAAAGAGAGAGTGTGTGTATGTTCTTTGCATCTTCTTGCGAACGTCTGTACTGCATCGTTCACTGTGTCCCTCAAGCGGACCCTTTTATACGTCACCTGACCTACAATCTCAGTGGCGTTATTCTTAGACGGCTTAAAAAACTTCGTCGTATAAATGTCTTGAAGAGTGCACCGCGTGTGCCGCTGTGTTTTGCCCTATATCCCGCTTTTTAACGAGCAGTCCGTTTTTGCAAAAAGGAAACAAAGTGAATGGAGTTACGGAAAGCTCGCGAGGCTGCTCCTGTGTGCTTTCGATCGTCATCAGTCAGTGCAAGTAATTGATTCCGTTTACGTTACAGTTACTATTAGCGCCAGGGCAATTATCGTCGCGTTTGTTTAGCAAACATGTATGTAGTTGTGCGTTCCGCCTAAGCGCTATCGTTCATTTACAATTCGTCCACTATACGTAGAAACTCGGTCAGATTTTATAAATAAAGCTATTTATAAACAAGAGCTTGATTGCTCGCTTCTTATTTTTTTTATTCCAAGTTTAAATCGCTGTTTACGATTTTTCATGACTGTCAATATCCGTTATTTTTTCTATCATATTTTTCTTAAAAATCATAAAATTTAGGATAAAATTTTGACATGATTTAATTAATTTAACATAAAAAATATTATTGAATGATAATAAGAAAAGTACTCCGAAGTCAAATAAATAGTCTTTATATTACGCGTACTTTAACTCGAGGAAGTTAAAGGGATACGCAGTGTGGGAATCTCACGTACGCCACGAAGGAATGTGTGGAATGGAGGGCACGAGTGGGCTAACCACCCATTAAGGGGAGCTCTAATCTCTAATTATTTAATAAAAATATGTTTACGACGTGGCGTATCGTACGCCCCCTTCGAGCTCGTCTTGCACCTTTTGCTCGTTTCGTAGAACGTGGTGGGGATCGAGTCTTCAAAGGGGTCGGAGGTCGATCTAACGAGCCGACGAAGATACGAAGGGCCGAAAAGAAAAGAAGTCATGCACGCGCGAATATGTGCCAAAACGATTTGATTGGGTAAAGACCCTCGGCAAACTTTGACATACTCGCGAAAAGATATTTCAATCACTTGATTTATAGACTGTTTAACCTTTTCGTTTAAAAACAATTTATAATAACAGATCGACGATACATAATTCCATGTTAATTTTTCCCATTAAAAGTATTTAATAAAGTTTAATTATGTTGTATGTACTATCGTAAACGTATCGAGATGATTCCGTAAAATCGTATGTTTGCCTATTATTTAACAAATTTTACTACGTCGCACTCGCGGGGATTATTAGAAACGACGAATATCCGCGTCTTGCTCCCGATCTATATACTTTTTTAAAATAAGTAAGCGAGGGAGGGAATGCCCGGCGAAACATTTGCCTCATCACGGATCGCCGCGTATCTGAATTGGAAGCCCGGTGCTCTTCTATTCAAACACGCCAAGGTGCCGTGTGTATATTGGTTTCGTTCACACATGCCTTTCCGCCTACACACGTACAGGCATACATACATACGTGTATACGTATACGTATTCTCCACCACTCGCAAAGGGGTTCTAATATCGTGCTCCGCTTTGTCGCACTCTTGTTTACTTTGGACCATTCTTGTCGGTATCGATCTTGTCCGCAATTCGGCGGAAGATCGAGGATAAGAAAGAGAGGGAAAGAGAGAACGGGGAGAGATTTTCCACGGCGTTGTCTCCATTTGCGTCAGAAAACGAGAAATTTTAGGAGAAATCTTCAGTAGATCGCAAGTCAATATAGGTACCGCTGCGAATGTAATTCTGCTGATATATTAAAAGCAATACGCATGCATCGCACTTATATACTCCAATTTTATACAAGCACAACGTAACTCCTTCACCTGCCGTATACATGGGAGATTGAGATGAAAAGAAAAGCTGATCACCGGCGCGAATCAAAGCAATGGACGCATCCTCGCTGGCGAGTTTTCCTAGAAATCTCATCCTCTCACAATGTTTCACTGCTGGTCGTGAAATTCTCCCACAAGGATATTGTAGATTCCAAGAGAATCGCATCTCGGAAAGCGAGCGAGGGAGGCACAGAGAGAGAGAAAAAGAAAGAGAAAGAAACAGCACGAGAGGAGAGGGAGGGGAACGGTTGCCTAGCCGAAACAGCCGAAAACTGTGGTTATGCTCTTCAAGAGCCACTAAAAGGGTGCCTACCTGCCAGAACCATTGATTACCGAAACGCTTCCCACACAGTCTCGCACAGTCGGAACAAGTCAAACTCGGTTAAAAAGCGCTAACGGAGTTCACGAGGCACGGTAAGTATATCCTTGCGCCACTTAGAGACCACTGTAATTTCCATTAGGGATTTCGGCGTGTACTCTCGCTGCACGAAGAATAGTCTCGGCCCGCGATTTCTCTACGCCCCGGAATGCCATTACGCGGAACCGCGAATTCGCGATCCAAATTGGAAGCTCTCCCATGCTGCTCAGGAAATCGCGAGAGTGCAAAAAATGATCTTAAAATATTAAGAAAAAAAAAAACATTCACGTTTGCGACGCGGAGATATAACATATCGCACGGGAGATAAGCGAAACGACGATGCTAAGTTACATAACATTTTCTTGGGGGGAGGGATGACTAATATTTACTCGTACTTATAATCAATTCAAGAAACTCCTACTTTTCCTAAGAATGGATTAAGAAATAGCACGAAAATTGCAAGAGGAAAAATATCCATAATCGCTCTGAAAATATTCTAAAACTTGTAACTTTTTAAACTGCTTGTTAACAAAATTTATTGATACAATTTATTATTACTCCCCGCAATATTCACGTTATAATAATAATAATGATTTTCTTCAGTTATAATAATGTTATTTTTTCTAGTTTTCTATAATTATATTTGACATATGTAATGGGAGATTATTCCTTGCGTAGAATATAATCTGTAGAAATTGATTGCACAATGTTGGTAAGTGGTGTTTATTTAAAAGCCTCGTCATTAGAAGCGACGATTATCCCATATTTGCGGCTACGAGACGGGAGAAGCAAGAAGTTTTGCTCGCGTGAAGCCATGATTCAGTGTCGGATAATGTAAAGGACGATCGGAGGCTTCAAAAGGTGACGTAAATAAGAAATTACAGCGATACGTATCTGAAGAATCATGACGAAGGATTAATCGACGATTAACCTCGCTTAAGTCATTCTGCATATTTGTAATACTTCCATAAAATTCAATCGAACAACAATCGATTCCCCAATCATAATACTCATTCTATCGAGTATTTCTGCAAACTTTGGAGAGTGATTGTCCCTTCTCCTATTATAATCTTAAAAACATGTCAATATAGATCTGAATTCGTGTGTATTATTTTTATTTACGTTTCTATGTATATAATATATATTTACCATAAAAGTATAATCTTTGATACGGTTATTGTTTGAGTGATGACAAGAATGGGTTTACAAAAATAATTAAGCTTATTATTATTATTTATCTGTTGTTCATTTGTAATATGTATCTATATAATTTCAATTTTACGATTTTATGTAAAGCCTATTCCAGGAATCAAAGCCACTACTTTTATCTCTATAAATAAAACTATTCCCATATAAATAAAATTTTAATAATTAATCTGATAAGAACTATTATGTGTTATACTGTATACAGAATCGTAACATATTTAATGCAGCTAAAACTCAAAAATTTCTTACGATGTAAAAGATGAGAAGTCACCTTCCTCTCTATTTTTCACTGGACACGAGCGAGCGCAAGCGACGATGCAGCACAAAAATTAAATAAAACGTCTCGACCGACGGTTGTAAAGATTCTAACATAAAGATAGGAATCTAGGAGCGTCTACGTGGGAGGTGAATTTGAGTGTACCACGCCATTTCCTCGATCGGTGGAGCGGTGATTCGCGGAAACCCAAGACTCCGCGGCGAAATTTCTCATGAGCTAGATTAGCGGTGTTCCTTTCGTTTCGGATCTCTCTTTTTCCCCTTTCTGTCTCTCGCGGCAAGTAGACGTATACCCGGGCCAAGGGGGATCCCCGGCTAGAGAAGAAGGAGGCGCCAGGGCGTTCTGGCGGGGTCAACTAACCTTTTCATTAGCTAACCCCGTGCAGGCCGCATCAACCGCGGCCTATAAAGTCCTAAAACATTGACGCGAGCACCGGCGATCCCCTACGGGACCAGCCGGCGTAGCCACGGACAAGTATATAATTACCAGCGTGCCGCGGATAAAGCCTAATAATTTGGTGGCGCCATGGAACACACGGGCGTTTGGAGACACGCGAGCGGTAATTATCACCTAAACCAGATGGAGGGGTACCATCCCGATCTCTCGTTCTTCATCGCGTCTCATCTCCACCCACGCGTCGGCTGGCGATTAAAGCCGCCCTGAATTATTAACGTCGCAAGCAGTTCGATTGTTCGTATTAATCATCTTCCAGACATCGAAAATTCCAAATCATTATTCAAAATCTCGACAATTCTGCGTATTCTTTTATCGTGGAAAGTAAAAATATCGAATAGCAAAAATTATGATTTGTCCTGTAGCACATTACACATATCTACATCATTCAAATTACTTATTCAGTCATAAATATTTAAACGTACCTACGCCTACGCTATCTTTATTCCACGAACGCAAATACTGGCTAATTGTCATTCCCTGAAGATTTTTAAATAGGCTTAGGTTTCGCTGCGCCAATTCCATTCACTTGTAGATTTATTCGTCACGTATCTACAAAGTGCAATACACAAATCGTTTCTCTTCTCTAATATCGAGCAATTACCACCATAATGTTTAAGGCCTCGTTAGCCAATATTACTGTTATATTGGCTTGTCTACATTGACTTAAATCCATTTCAGATCTTATCGTAGATAATTCGTGCGATTACTTAACGCATGCACGCTTAAATGCTCGGAGACATGCGAAAGATAATTATCCTGTGTACCAGAATGAGCTTTGCTCCGATTCTTTTCGCAAGATAATATGTCACCTTCGTGTAATACCAAGATACGTATCTTGCTATGTTTACGTTCCTTTATGTTATATAATTTATTTCACGAAACAGAACGCTAGAACGAAAAGAAATCACTGCGAGACTATTTAACAGGCGCAAGTCAGAATTTAATTGATTTCTAATATTAAGTTCGTGAAACTTAATTTACAATCTTAAAATCATATTTTTTCTCTGTGTCTGTATTTTGCAAAATGTAATTTTGACTAATTATACGCAGACATCAATTAATTCCATAAATTTTGGAGCTCCGACATCGAAGGATATATTTAACTCAATTTACAGTGCTCTAACAACGTGACAACGCGATAATAAGCGCCTTCAATGTAGAAATACATCTCTGTTAAAGAGCTACACGACCCGCGTTTTATGCATAATCGTCAGTAATGCGTGCGAGCTTAACTAGTAATGATCCGGTGCTTGGTCACAATAAGAAGTTCGCCTTGGCCACAAGCGAGACGCTTAAAAAGCGATGACGATGCAATTTCCGCCGCTTATAAATTGATTGCGCGCAAATCACGCGAGCGACATGTTCACCTTTTCGCGATCAATTACGAAATCCATTTGCTTCGCGAGCGAGCATAAAATAAAGACGCCCGCATTCCGATAATATGTTCGCGTAAACCGGTGTGAACCTAACTTCCAGACGCCGGAGTTTTAACACTCCTTAAAGTCGTATCTGCACCATGTTGCATTAACGCGTAAGCGGTTTTCACTGTTATATACTTAGCTTTTCTCGTCGCTACGTTTAGTTCTCTCGCGGATTTGTAGCGTTACATCGACGTGTACGATGTATACCGGAAGACGTTCTCCAACGTCGAATGTAAAACAGCGGTTCGCGGGGTGTGTCGCATCAGCAACAGATAACTATAATTAGAGGGTCCACGGAGGCACGCATCTTTGCAACTAACAATTGTTATAAGTGTATCCGTTTGTGCAACATAGCCATAAGTAGACAAATTAACAGACAGACAAACAGCAGACAGACAAGCCCTTGGCCCGAGGCGACGCGACGTGGAGCTGACTATCTACTAGATCTAATTGCTCTCTGCCATTTATGCACGCAGAAATTCACATTGAAATTCGATTTACCTAACATACGCTGTGTTAAGACACATTGGCCGATTCTACTTTCAGCAATTACCAAGTACTTTAATAGAGAATATCGAAATCGTATCGTTAAGCGGAAATGTTTTAATTAAACATGATGAACAATTCGACGTACGATATAATCATACTAAATGTTATATTTTCAGTGTTTATTCATAATTTCGGAATAAAATTATAATATACTTGTAAAGTCATACCTACTGAGATTTATATTTAAAGAAATTTATATTGGAATTTATATTCAAGTTATCAATATGCGAAGATAAAATAATGAAAACGTGTATATTGCATAAATAACTATATCTTTTAGCAAGTACTAATGTATATGAGAGTAAAGAATGTTTTTTATATAAAATAATTTATATAATTCCATTTCCTTATTTCTATTCAAATTATCTGTGTACAATGTAGCTAAATATGCTTAGAATCCAAATTTCTCCAATAAATAATTTTTTTAAATTTTCCGTCGAAAGAAACTGCAGAAATTGGATGTCGCAAGAATTGAGACAAAAATTTAGCGAATATTCCTCTCGCAATCGGGTAGAAACAAATTCTATCTGTTGCAATAAAATATCCTCGAAAATATCGCTGGTCTCCAATCTCCCGCGCGGCATATCCGTATCGTCCGTCGCAAATGAAGCGTCCGCATCGCTTGATTTTCTTGAAATGGAGCGAGAGCACGTGCATACGCGAAGCACTTAACTGCTCCCACATGTACGTATGCGCGCAAATTGCCAGATCCTGTATCGGCGAGCCCTAAGGATATGCACGCTCTTAGTTCTAGCAAGAGCAGCGGCAAAGGACGAAGCCGACGGAACGGACGGACGGACGGATGGACGGACGGACGGACGGTCGGTCGGTCGGTCGTTTGGACGGACAGACGAACGAACGGACGAACGGATGAACGGATAAAGGTACAGAATGCGCGTGCGTGGGCGGTGCTACGTCTTACACGTGTTTCCACGTAGAACCCCAAGGTTGGAGAACGAGTGGCAGTTGGCTAAGGATAAACCACTGAAAGGTAAACCTGCTGAACGTCGCTTGAAGTCGAAAGTCTTGACGATCGCGGAAAAGCACCGATATTTCAGCGCGTATCCTCCGGATCCTCCCTTCCAACGATACAAAATTATCTTATATTTGAGATGTAAGACGTCCACGTTCGACGATCTGTAATTCGCGTCAGAATTCAGGGGCTCGATCATGTATCTTTTCCCCTAGGGCGGAAACGTGAAAAGTGAAAAGTTTCATGTAACTATCTCTTTCTATTGGTGTTGAATAGAAAGAGATAGTCATATGAAACTTTTCACTTTTCACGTTTCCGCCCTTGATACATGATCGACCCCCAGGATAGAATTTTATGTATAATTTTATGCAACGTGTTTAATACGAAAATCACTCGAAGAATCAGAGACTACATTATGTACGTAAAACATAAAACAGCGTATAAAATTATAAATAGAATTTTATTCTAAAATCTAATTGACACGAGTACGGAGTTATAGATCATCAAAAATGGGTTCGATTTTAATATGTCAAACAAATGTTAACGAAAGATATAAAATGATGCGAAAGACCATTCTTGTGTATACACAATACATAACGCATTATAATCACCGAGGAATGCGACACAAATCGTAATTAATTTCAGAAATTTTCCAATGGTTTTCAATGCGATGATAATCGTGACCTCGGTAAAATAAGGGCAAGAAAAGAAGATAAAAGTATCTTAAACGCCTTACTCTTTAAATGCTGGCGGGTAAAAGTGTATAGAAGCGAACGTTTAAATTGGAATGCCGCGACGAAGGGTTTCGGTATCTCTTATGATTAGACGCAAAGTTGCCTTTTCCCCAAAAACTTTCTGCGCTTTTGCCCAAGTGATTTACCGTCACCGGATGATTTATACGCCATTCAAGCCACAGTGAAGGTAAAGGGAGACGAGGTAATGCCCAACAAAAGGCCAAAGTGGAAGATTAGAGGCGATTATCGTGGATCAGGTGCGCGCATATTCGATCGTAACTCAAACCAAGCTGATGCGTGGGTGGCTTACCTGTGACCAGATGATAAAACAAGAACTTCCTTATGCTAGTTCCGGCCTTCAGCTTTTAAAAGTCAACTCTTTGAAAAGTTTTAATCGATCGTGTATAGTCGTCCATGCGAATAATCGTTTGAAAACCACATCCGCGAAAAAAAACTTTTTTTTAAACTCCTAACGCGTTATTCAATTATTTTCTTTTCATCTAAAAGGTAATATAACTGAAGATCATCATTTCTAGTAATTAAATGGTAAAAGTAATAGTAAGCAAATAGTAAGTTCACTAGTCAATTTAGTAAGCATAGTATAAAATAAAAATCTTAAAATAGGTACTAAAAGTTTGATATATGTAGTATAAAAATTATATATTATGATATATACGGAGGTTATTTTTTTCGATATCCATCACAAGAGCAAGCATTAATTTATATTGTGTGTCTTATGTATTATTATTATTGCATAACTCTTACGTTACTTTGTTATAATATGGACGGCACAGCCATCAACAGACGATTCATGTGGTCTTGTTTCGAGCCTTCGATCGAACTATAAATTTGCTATAATCGATAACCTCTAGATATCCGCCCCCTAATTGGGGTTTTCGGAAGGACGATTTTAAGACACCTGACCGTTTATAGACTTATGGTTGTCAGTCTGGACTAAAATCTAGAATCGATCAATCGTACAAATTATATCTGTGATTTCGAAAGTCACGTAAAGTCGGATATTAAGCGTGTGGCCTTAATTAATAGTAACGTCGGCGGAATAAACACAGAATTATAAGCGGCGGATCTACGCGCCGGATTTCAATCGTAATTCTAGAGATTCGTTTAATTCGGGGCATTTTGATTGGAATTACAAAACGCAAACGGTCGTGAGAATACCTGCGCAATTCCTTTCTCCGACTAAAAACATTTTCTCTCTCACATATGTTACTTTCATAAAATTTAGACCACGTATTAGAAGTAAAATTATATACTATGTAAGTTTCGTGACAAATATATAATTATCATTATCACTATCAATTGTTTATAATAAGAAATATTTATATCTAAAATTTAGTAATATTCATTAATATGTTCGAATCTATATATTTGTTATTAACGATTTAACTGCACTTTCTAATATAGTCCTAACCATAATCTCTCTCTAATATAAATTCTAGTAAATAAAAATAATAAAGAATTTACTAGTTGTAAAATAGATTGCTATCTGATTTTATTCTTAGCTTGTAATTTCCTCTCTTTGCCAAATTACACAATAAAAAATATTTTTTTTTTATACATATCCTGACAATATGAAATGAATAGAGGTTTATTAGTCAAAAGAAGTTTGATAAAAAACAATTAGGCGCTATTAAAGCTCATATAATCGCGTGCATAAAGGGTTTCTCTGATGCATCTCTCAGTTATCTCGGTGATTCCAGGCTCGAAGAGCCGATATAAAACAGCCCGGATTAGAATTGCGGAATAGCAGCCGCGGGAATACGAAATGATCCTAGCCGAAAATTCGTACAGGTATCGTCCGTAGGTGGAGATCCGAATCTCTCTCGGTGGATCCTTCGCAGGGTCGAGGTGGGGACTGTATCATTTGGCAGATTAGCATAATGACCGGGGGATTTATATTGCGCGTCTTCGCGAAAAAGGGCGCGCTGGTAGCAAACGCGCCGAA
Source organism: Leptothorax acervorum (assembly GCA_035220615.1). NCBI lineage: Eukaryota > Metazoa > Arthropoda > Insecta > Hymenoptera > Formicidae > Leptothorax > Leptothorax acervorum. Next base: position 171,153 of record JASTWQ010000175.1, on the reverse strand, counting down.
TGAAATAATGAATAGCATAGTTTCTGGTATTCGATGATTATACGCATCGCAACGGGCAAATTATGGATTTGTAGTTTCGACTGTGCGTTTCCTCCCCTGCCCAGAGTGCCCAGACCATGCCTCGTCGCATCAAATCAAGAAGTGGGAGGAAGGAAGCATGAGAAGCGTATAGCGGAGAAAGAAATACGCGCGATAGGTATAGGACTATAATAGGACTATGATATAAAAAAGTACTCTATAATAAAGACAAACGGTAAGGATAAGGAGAAAAGTGAGGAAATGCAATAACTATAAAAACATTATAAGAACTGTGTCGATTTAATGTTTATAATAATGCCATAATGTAAAATTTAAAGAAATAAAGAGAAAGAAAACGTATCAGATATTGTGCAAATTGAAAATTTTTTAGAGATATTTGCGGTTTATTTATATTAATAATTATATTAGTAATAAGCAATGTTAATTATAAGCAATAATAATAGTAATGTGTGAGGTAATAGCCATATTTCAGAAAAGAATTTTGAGAAAAATCTATTATAACAGAAAAACAGAAACCGGAAAAACTTGTATCCAAGGAAATAGTCAAGAACAGGACGGAAATAGCGATGTCCGCTTAAATGAGGAAACGGATTAAAAAACGGATCTGTATCTGTCAATGATTTAAAGTTCATACTTTAAATCCTTCATACGCGGCGAAGACACTTGCGCGAGTAGAAGAGGATAAAGGAGATCGGAGGAAGACAAATAAGAGGAAAAGAAGAGAAAGAATACCGTGGCGAGAGGGGGAACGCAGGGAGGGGGGCGGAGTTTCTTACCACCCCGCGGAACGAGTAAGAACGTCGTTACTACCAAGGAGAAACAAAAACGCTGCTTTACTCCGACGTACACAAGTTGCCGGGCGCACCGGAGCGCTTTATATATGATCTGTTAATTATATTTTCCATGAATTGCTTCCACGCTGTTCCATACCGTTTATGCCTTTGCCGGCGGTATGATTTCTCGGTGATACCACCGAGTTTGCAACATATCGTCGACGGCACAATCATAAAAACAGTCGAATAATAGTAGAAACGATCCACATTAATTCGGAATGGAATTTATTAGATTACGCCAGAGATTCGAGCAGTACTTCTGGTGTTTAATTTCTTCTCGATTTGTTTCATCTTTTGTGCAAAGAACAGAAAAATACCGCGTAATATTTTAATTCTATTAGATTCTTAGATCTTTTCTACCCCTATTTCATATATAATTCTTTAAAATTGGTTGATTAGTTATTGAGTTACAGACGTTTGAAATTTCGGAGAATCCGTACATACATAGAAGCCTTATAAAGTTGGGTCTAATCAACCAAATCTTAAAGAATTATATATGAAATAGGGGTAGAAAAAACTGAAGAATATGATAGAATTAGAAAAGTTGCCAATAATTAATACTAAATTGACAAAAAACATCAATTTGTCGCATATTCTTGTAGCCCTTGTCAAGATGTTTTCGAAACACTATAATAAAGCTCTCTATCGTTAAGAATTTCCCGAGATATTTCAAATTTTGTCATAATATTTTTAATACAAAATATGAAATATCTCGGGAAATTCTTAACAAAAGAGAGCTATATTATAGTGTTTCGAAAACATCTAGACAAAGGCTACAAGAATATGCAATAAAAAATAAGGAATTTTATTTAAGAAAACCGATCACATTGACCTGGCCTTGGTCAATGTGATCAATGTTTTTTTTCCTGTCATGACATGACAAATATAAAAAATTGATTGCAAAATTAAATTTAACGTTATTAATGCGTAATAGGTTATATATATCCTATTATAAATATGATATTAATGTGAAGAATTGTTGAACGATCGTTGCACTAGTTAGCATGACAGGAACTATTTGTGGGCAAAAACGTTTCGAAATTACGTGGTTCCTGAAAGAGGAAACAAGGAAGAGAAATAAAAGAGGGGTGAAAAGGGTAATGTGGACCATACCACTAAAATAGGAGGCAAAATGACAAAACAAGCGGCGAATGCAGAGAAATACCAGGTATTAAGCGTGAATCTCAGAAAATGAGTGTTTATGGCTCTTATGCCGTAATTATTATCGAATAAAGAGTCGTTTATGAGGGCTGCCTGCAAATGACACACGAATTTTATAACCGGTAATTCTAGACTTGTTTTCTAGACTCGGATATGCTTTAAACTTCGCAAGATTTACGCTCGATCGTGTCACGTTGTGCAATAAAATTTCTCGAGTTTTATTTTTCCTCTAGAATCCACATATCATTTTATTAATTTAGTTTAATCTTAAATATAATTAAATAATTGCGTGTGTTAATAATTTAATGTATGCATTTTTTAATGAATTATCGATTTAGAAATTATTATCTATCTCAAACAACATATTTAGTCTTAGAAAGAATAGAGTTGCTTTCTGTCATGCTAATGAGATGAAAATTAATGACGTTCGGAGATATTACGTGTTAATCAATACAGCTGTCCTTCCGTAAAGATACAATAGTCAGCATTATTTTCCGCGCGGCCATAAGTGGAGCGTGTATTAAGATTCAGCCAATGAATTAGCGAGCGTAACGATAAACACGTTTTCGTAATGCCGCCATTACGCGTTTCTGCGTCCGAACGCACGCGGTCGTGATAAGTTCCACGAAGAATTCACGAGTTCATCTTGCGGTGCGAAGGTTCCTACTTGAGTACGTCTCATTGTTAGTGTCAGCCCAACGGCGGAAGATGAGGGTGGACTATTAGGAAATTATCGACAAAACGAAATTGGAAAATTATAGGCGCGATCGGGGGTGGGAAATTATTCTCTCGGTCGACTAGTCTGAGGTATTTCATAATAGTTGCGAAGTTCCGAACGATACAGCACGGTGCCAATGCCGTGACTAACTCTTGGAAACAGGTGGATTCGCCTAGGCCAATTATACGTCGGACTATTATTAAACCCGAGCAACGAAAACGCACAATGGCCTGTCCACTCGCTCGGTACCGCTATCGAGTTTTTTCCCGCTACGCTTCGTTCCGCGACGATAATCAGAGTATATCACGTAATATAAAGTATATAGCTGTACATATTATGTATGATCATCACTTTTAGATTTTATTAATGCTCGTAATGGACGTTTATAAAAGCAAAATATTAGATCTTTAACATTTAAATCAATCAAGTCATAAGATTTTAACATAATAAGAATCAAATCTTCAATGTATATATAAGAGCATTATTTTTACAAAATAACATAGTCTTTGTACTTATAGAAGCCGTCGGTTTTGGAAATACAAGACCGAAAGAAAGAACAGTCCAAGGTCTCCGAAATTCATTGTAACGCCCCTGGACGAGTGCTTTAATAACGATTCAATTGGCAAAAGGTCGCGAGCCATCATTTTCTCCTCGAATGGAGCGAAAAGTTTTTGTCAGGGCAGCTGGATATTGCTTATTGTTCCACCTGTTGGCGAATGAGACCTATCGCCTTCGCTCGGCTTACCAGTGATCGGATTATGCCGGTAATACGCTTGATTACCTTGACGTCCATCTTTGCCAAGTCCGCCATTGATGGCTATCTCTTAGAGGCTTTTAAGGTGGCGCGAGTAAGCGAAATAATATCTTTGTGCGTGCTATATTGTTAATAGAAGTTGGAATCGTAAATTTTAAAATGACATTAGATTTGCATCTCACTTATGCAATAAATGGGAACGGCCCATTAAATACCGGAAATACTGAACTAATAGTAAGTAGTACATTAGAATAATAATAGAATGTACATGAGAAGCATGTTAAACATATTAAACGAATTATAAATCTTCAAGTACCTTGAAACATTTCTTTGCAACACTTCATGCAATAAAAATTGAATATACGTAGATATCTATTGTTTGTATTTCTATGTCATGTAATATCGTTTATTTGGATATCGAAAAATAATGAAGGATATCAAATTTTGCTAATGCAAATGTATATCCGTAAGCATATATTTCCTTTTATTGTATTAAAACGTTTATAGCCCAAATCGTTGAATTCGATTGTTACGCAAAAAAGCACGATGTATCAAATTATAAAATCACGTATAAATATTAGAAGAATAATATAGAAATATCTGAAATATAATATAAAATGTATAATGCAAAATACACAAATTACTGCATTACAGACATAAATAAAATATTAAGTAAGAAATCGATGTGATTGCAAAAAATATAAAATTATAAGACAAGTGTACATATTTATATACATAAGTAACATATCGTATAGATGATGCCTCACCTTTTGAGGTGCTGTTCTCTAATACTTTATCTATATGTAAAATATTTCTTATCTCTTGCACCTCAATAAAATTACTATATATATTAATATTTATATTTCATACAATTAGAGATTATATTGTATATAAATTTTTAAAAAACGTCTTTAATCGTATATCTCGTTACGCAAAATCAGCGTGCAACACGGTTATCTCCGGCACTGGCATCTTTCGTATCTTACATTGTCATCCATGACTATAAAAGTCGGCGATTCATTCGCGATCGGATACGGACTGCGCGGGCGACGGGGCCCGAGGAAACCGCGGCATCAAGTAGGGGAAGAGCCAGTATGGGCAGGGGGACCGATGGACCGACTGACGGACCGACTGAGCGCCAGCTTGGCGAAGTGGGGCCGGAGGGGGTGGTGTGTAAGAGGGGCCTGACACGCGATGCCTGCCTCGGGGAAGCAATCACGCGGCGGGCGGCGGGGGCGGCCCTCGAGAGGGGGACCACGCTCACCACCCTCCGCTCTTCCACCCTGTCCGCCAACACCCCTCCCACACCTCCGCGATCCCCCTTCCCGTCTTCCCGCGCAACCTCCCCGTTCCCCGATAACCCCCTCAAACATGCACCGAAGTCCCCCTCCGGTGGCGTCGAGCCGCCTCGACGACTCAACCTGCCAGCCAGCGCCTCCAACTCCACCTTGTCGAGGCCCCCCTTTCTCCTCTCCGTCTATCTGTCTCTCTCTCTCTTTCTCTCTGCTTCCTCCATCTCGATAGGCAGCATCTCCCTCGCCCCCTTCTATTGCACGCTGCGGAGAAAAAAAGGCACGAAGAAAAAAAAATAATCCCCCTATCTCTCTCTCCCGTGGCCGACGCCGCCGCCGACGCGGCCGCGGCCGAGCAACCCCTCGATCTACCCTGCCTCATCCCTTGCCCTGCCGCCGTGGGTTACTCAAGGCCCTGGCGTGCACCGCTACGGGGCACTGTGATTACGCCGCGTAGAGGTACGACCACCGCCGACAAAACGAGACGCGAGGCGCGGTGCATTGCGTTGCGTCTGGCCTGCACTCGCGCTCCCTCGTCCGTCCACGTAATGAGCATCGCCTAAGTGCTGTTGGGGGCGTATTGCGACGTCCGGCAGGATTTGTCGCTCTCCTTCCCGTACGCCGATGCGCCACACCGATACCCCACCGCTCGTCCGCTGCCGGTGAGAAATCGACGATTTGCATCGAACGACTGGTCGACATGTTTATCGCTAAAGCGCGATACCCGGCGACGTAACGCTCGCGGAATAACCGTGGCGGAATGGGGGCAACGTGAGCTCCCGCCCACGTGAAATTAGCCGACGCAATTAGCGAGCTGTTACCCGCCTGTGATTTGCTTCACTGTTCCCCGAAGTCCTCGTAGAAAATAGCGAAAGGCTGCCGCTTCGTTATATTCGAACAACACTTCGGTATTCGCTAGGGTATATTAGTTACGTCGTCTCATCCGGCGAACCGGTACTTCCATTCTCATGACGAATGTATCCACGCAGACGGTTACGAACAGAACCACCGGCCTCGATTACACGCATCGGGGTGTCTCCTATGCGTCCAGTTTATATCCCGAGGCGTGCTGTCCCGTTCAGCGGGATTTGTTAGTTAACTCGTCTTATCGGCACGCCCATAGAGATTGGAATTGATTTATGCATCTTCGAGTGTGTCTTCGCATAGTTTCGTTACAGAAGACTGTTGACTGGAGTATGGAAGTAGCGCTTCGCACACTCGTCCTGATATCTCAACTATACGATAACGGAGAAGCTTTTGAATAACTCACGTCGAATCGGGGTCATAAATTTACTTGCAAATTTACACGGATTTCGAGGCAATAAAGATTACATGAATTAAAAAATTTTTTATAAAACCTGCTCAACCACGAGACAAATTAAGCTATATTAGAGATTTAGCCCGCTCTTCTATTCTCTATATTAGAGAGATTAATCTGTATATTTTCTATAATTTTTCTATAATTTCTTACATAAACGTTTTAAATACAGGTTTTCATATAATAGATATTAAAACTATTTGATTTACTTTATTCAAAAAATTGTGCTTTAATAGAAAATAACTCATATATTAAAATATGTTTTGCGTATGAAAACATTTTCAAGCGAATTTCATATGCAGGAAATAAACAGTAGTACCCGCAGATAACTAGACTATAACAGATTAATATTCTCACGCTAAACTTTGATATAGGTGTGCAATTTATCCTCATTTCCTTAAATATATCCGAGCATTCCAAGCAGCGCGATTCACGGAAATTCCTCAAGGTAGCAATGCGAGTAACAATTCACCCTTAGCCCGGAAGACTATAATCATGCAACAAATGTCGGAATAAATGCAGCAAAGTCGGAGTTGCCAGGAGTGTCAAATGACAGAAGAAAACGCGAAACCGAAGAAGAAGTAGAAAAACAATAAGAAAAAAGAAGAAAAAGGAGAAGGAGGAGAAGGAGAAGACGGAGAAGAAGAAGAAGACCGAGAAGAAGGCAACGAAGGTAAGAAGGTAGAAAGTGGGGGAGGGCATCTGCAGCTCCGGGGCTAACTATGTAAATGAGAACGGAGAACGGATCGCCTCGGTTCAATAGACCTTCGACCCTTGAGTCCGGATAATTTGTTTATGAGCAACGCACGCGGCTATCCTCCGTATCCGCCGCGGGGTAAGAAGCCGCACGGTCCATCTCGCTGCAGATTCTATACGGGGCCCCCTTCATCCAGGCGGTCGCGCGACCAGGACGGGAGAGATCTGCTATACGATTTACATACGATTACCGGGCAAAGTGAAGGCACGCACACCCACGCCACGCAAACGAAAAGAAGGGAGCACCGGACCGGACCAGCAGTCAGAGAAGCGGAGCCCGAGGTAAGGAACACCGGTGACGGGGCGGCGGGGGAGAGTAATGGAGAAAGAGAGGATTCGAGACGAGCTACAGGGGGAGAAAGAGGGTTACTCGCGGAGCTGGAGGAGATGGTGGTACGAGAGGTGGAGGAAGCTGCAGAAGAAGAAGAAGAAGAAGAAGAAGCAAGAAGGACGGGTCCGAACATGGGGAGGATCGCGAAGAGCCGTTCTGGATTTGAGTCCTGGGGCTGTCGGGATGTCGATGAGCGGCAGTCGGCGTGGGCCGCTCAGTAGGACGCCAGCAACCTGAAGAAGCCCGCACCCTTCGGGCGAACTCGCTCGGAAACAATGCCTACAACCTGCGGGACATTGCACACCTACCCTGGTCGAGGCCACCTGATTTTACGTTGTAGGAAAGGAAGACTTTAACGGGCGCTTTAGAAACAACATTAAACGTCGTCTAAAGGTGTATTCTATACTTGCATATCACACATATCGAACCACGTGCACCTATAATATGATAAAAGATTTACGAAGAGTATAAAACGCGATTAAACGAAAAATTATTATACCCAAAAATATTAATCATTATACGTTACATATAATTAACATGGATTTTCATTGTTGATCATATTCGAAAACTTGACTCTCCGCGCGAATCGAAAAATGATTTTTGATTGCACAAGTTACCATAACTTTTTGAAATTGGTTATTTTAATATGTGGTTTTATAACCCTTTGAATGTAATTGAAAAATCACAGAAACTCCCCATAGGATTTAAAATAATTCCATAAAGTGTTAATAAAAAGCAAAAGGCTTTCATGCGTTTTTATATGCAATTTAATATTTAAATATGCATAATCGACAATTGAAAAAATCCGCATACGATAAATTAATAAGTAAAATATATTGGCAACAAATATTGATGGAAATCAGTCCATTACAATCAATCTATAATGCGCTGTAAAAACATTTTCTATAACCGAACATTTTTAAATATTATGAAGACACCGTTCACACACACACACATTTTACTTGATTAATCTTGTGATTTTCGATATATTACTTCCGGGTGAATTACCCGCGCGATGAATAAATTTCTCTCGCGCATTTTGCTCTTCTCATTCGGTAGAAAATCTGTCGAATATGCATTCATACATATGCATGCCCGCATATACATATTAGAGCTCTCTTGTCTCATCACTATTCATCCGCATATCTATTTGTTCCTGGTTCCCGTAGGAAAGCAAGATTCTGTATTTTCGACTACCATAGCAACCATTTCTCATAAATTCTCTCTGCCTTTATTGACCATATAAAAAAAGACGTAAAATTTTGAAAATAATTGATAATAATAATAAATATTCTAGAAAAAGAATAAACGATGAGATATTTATCAGGAAAGAATTTGTGCTTTATGTACCGGATAAATAGTTCCCTTATATCAATTATATTGCCATTACTTTATCTTTAACATAAAGAATTATAAATTAACGCTTTTGAAGAATTTTCATAAAAAATTGTATAAAATTTACGATTTTCAGAATGTAATTTTTATACGCTTATTCGTTTATGAAGACAAAATATTAAAAATTTTATTAATTTTTTTATTCAAAGTAAATATTAAATATCTGTATTATTTAATAAATATTAAATAATTATTAAATATCGGTGTATATATATATATATATATATATATAATAAATTTCTATATTCAAATATTATACAGTATTATATAAATTCCGAACAGTTCTAAAAATAGCAGAATAAATCATAAATAAAAAATACGAATAATGGTACTTGGTTCCGACTGTGTTTCTGATTTAAATATTTATATATCTGCATAAAAATATATTTAAAAATTAATATACTAATAAAAATTTCATTTTAAACATACTAATTTTATATATGCTTGAATCGACTGGTTGAATATGGTTAAGTGATCGCGTATTCCAATTGCAATGTGTGCCAATGGTGCGTGCTTGTTACGGTTGCATTCGTAATTCTATAGCTAACAAACTGTGACATTAATAAAATTCACTTTTTCCAAAGTACATTAAAAAGTTAAAACAGGCCTATCGCTCATTTTTTAGATATAACGGCGAGTCTTCCATGACACCGGATTAGAGTACTTAGAACGGCAGCGTACTTTCACTCAGTGATTCACGAAAGTTCAAATGTCAGGTAGGGGGTACGGTAACATTTACACACCATTACTTGATCATTAGTCTTCAAACTTCCTTGTTCAATTACCTAAATTGTGAATGTCCGCATGAAGCACGCGATTTTTAATTAAAATAACAGATTTACAACAAAAATTTGCATTTTTTAACACAAAATTTATGGTTGTGTTAGATCATTCACAGACCTAGACGTCTGCAAATTCATAATTGAAGTCGATTGCTTCCTCGAGAAAGAATTTTAAAAGTAATACTTACATCCGTATATGTTTCAAATAATTTCAAAAGTTTTGTGACTCTTTTTCCTTCGACTCTAATATATTTCTTTTAAATGGATATAAGGCCTTTATCCTTTTTTTACTATCAATTTACTATGATACAATAACAAATTAATTGATTATTTTTTAAACTCATTAGGTTTGCTTTGTGAAATTAATTATTAAAACAGTATAATTCTGTTTAACTTATAATGTGATGCCTGATAAAATATCTTTAGAATTAAAGGTCAACAATATATTGTAGATGCACAAAGTTTCCCTCGAATGAGAAATAACTCGTCGCGATATTCTGTTTGTTTTATGCCAATTGAACGTAACAAGAGATATTGTATCGCGTACGATTATCTTGCACCGCAAGATGCAACACGTGCTCCAAGACATTTGTAACACCAAAGTCGCGGAACTTTTAATTACCGAGCGCGTTAAGAAGTACGCCTTCATCCATGAAAAGAAAGCAATCCTTTTCGCGAAGCCGCTTACGCCCAAGCGAAAGGACAAACGAGTCGGCGAGGAGCGGTAGACGCGCACATGGCCTCATATCGCATAAGTTCTGTGGACGCCATGTAGTCGCGCCCGCCATCTTGTAATTAGGGGATCAAGGAGGCATCGCTTTAATGAGCCGCGGGCTCGGCTGGCTGGCAATGCGCGGAGCGTGCAAGAGAGCGAAACTCGTAATATAAAAGCGCGCGGCCAACCGCGGGCGCAGAAGCAAAAAGGTGTGCTCGAGCAAAGTATTTCATACACCGGGACAGAGACAGAGTCAGGAGGAGAGAGTAAGAGAGGGAAAGACACCGAGAGACGAGGACGGCAGAAACGTGTACCGCGAGAGACCAGCAAGAAAGAGAGAAAGAGAGAGACGAGGAGCCGAGAAGAAACAAGTGAGGGCGCACAGCGTTCAAGAGATACAGAACTTCGTGGCACGAAGCAGAAGAGGAAGAAGAGGAAGAAGAGGAGGAAGAAATAGAAGGGCGGAGAAGGAGAAAGAGAAAGAAGTGTAGAAGATAGAAGAGAAGAAGCGGATGAGGGACGACGAGAGAAGCGGCGAGCGCAACACGCGGAAAGAATACGCCGGAGAGGAAAAAAAGACAAGTTACTCCGGCGCGGCGAGAGGACGGAGCGGAGGGATAAAGAGAGAAGCTGGAAGGAGGGTGCAGGGGACCGAGGGATTCAATTGCAATAAAAGCATCGTGTCCGTAATCTTAGACGGCGAGGTGTAGGAGAAGGAGAAAGGGTAGGTCTGGTAGGTCGAGCCACCGCACGAGTTACGTATGAGGAATCCGCCACGGGCGTGGCCACATCAACGAGCGCGCGAGCGAAGCTCTCCTCTTTCCTGTCTTGCGATTTTTTTCAGCCGCGCGCGCGGCATGGCATTTGGCATTGCACGCGGGGATGCGATGGAGAGAGTCGGGAGGGAAGTAGCGATACGTTTAAACCATTACGAGAGATCGAATATAACTGCAGATCGACGCGTTGCCGACGACGCTTTTTCGCGTAGACGATTCATCAATCGAGGCGTACGCTTTAAAGCAAATCTTTACGTATCGCGAGCTTTTGATTGTCACACGCACAATACCGCGATATTTTACGGAAAGAATATATTGCGATTCAAATGTACTGTTAAATTTATAGTGTCAAATGATTTAATTTGAGTCATTTTTTACCATTCCTATATAGATCGCTACTGCTTCTACTCAATATTAATCTAATTAAAACAATGTTAATTTAACTAAGCCAATGGAGTTAAAATAATACTGTTTTGTGTTAAAATAATAAATTTCAACATGGTGTTAAAAATAACAAAATGTTATTTAACTCAAGGTATATCTACTTAAGGATTTACATATCCTTTAATATTTAACAGTGTGTGTCGTAGATCTTGATATGAGCGAAAGCGATCGAGCCAGAAATATCAAATGACAAAGAGCACCGAGAGAGAAACGCCGACACGAAATAAAGTATCGGCATTTTTCTGTGCACTTCTAGCTGCACGCCAACATAATGATGCAGCGATATACCGCGACGATATGGCACCCTGGCATTGAGACTCGATTGTAATGAAAGAGTCGAGTTGTACATAGACGATCGGGTACCTACGAAGCTGGTCGTGCACATACGCGCGATATTCCGGCAGATATCGAGCTGTCGGTGCGTGTGTGCGCTGATTTGTGGAGTCAGCTAACAGGGCGGGTTCCAGTTGTATCTAGCGTTACGTACTCCATATAGTCGTGTATAATATACTAGGTATCCACATTTGGCCTTGAACGTGGCTACACAAATCGGACTTCATGAAAATATGGAGAGGGAGAGAGAGAGAGAGAGAGAGAGAGAGCAAGAGAAATATATGGTAAATACTTCTGACCCCAATTACTGAAGCAAATACTTTGAAAAAGATGTAGATAAAGATATTAAAATATTTACAATAGAACAATTGTTCATAGTTCTTAATTTATATACGTATTTCAGTAAACACTACGTTTTAATTAATTAAAGTAACTGTAGATTGTAACTTTTATGGTTATCAAATGCTTTTGACTGAAAAGAGCAACAGCTCTAAATTTTCTTTGTATATATATTAACTTTGGAATAGAAATAAAAGAGTAGGAAACAAAAATAATTGTGTGCGCATTAAATTGCCACTAAACGATATGGAGGAGAATATAGGTACCGATAGCATATTGTTCATCGAAGATCACAAATTTTCAGTGCTAAGACACTACAGCTGGTTGTAAAGTCCTATACTGGTCTGTTTCGCACATGCACGCAAGCTCACCACGGGTTTCGCTACGGGGCAGGTTACAAGTTACGTCCGAGATACTGCGTATCCACCGATCTGTGCGTCGTTCGCATCCAGACAGCGAGATTAGACGTGATCTATCGTATTTCCAACAAAATCTCGCATGTTACGTATCCCACCGATTACACGATCTGCCGCGACCCAAGGCGTTATCGAGACGTGCAATTGCGCCCATTTCCAGCTACAATTTACAAGCAACCTATCCACCAATCTGCACCTTGTACGGATCGAGGCGATTGGATTAGAAATAATCTCCACGGACTGTCGTAGACACGGCGAGTCGTGGAGACCTATCGATCTGTCGATCATCCATGTCTCTCGACATGACGTAGGCAACATTGAATGGCAATCGCTGTGCCAATCGCTTCGCAGTTATACTTTGTTCGCAATTCAGCTGCACGAGTCTACTCCCCGCCGATCAGTGAAAATTGATACAACTGCAACTGAGAGTTTTCTCAATAAAGCGCAATAATATAACTATCGGACAATCTAAATCGCCGTATTTTATCCTACCATTTCGTACGCGTGATCCAAGTTATAATGAGTACATAAACGTGGTATTTTGATTAATTCGTTAAATTATTAAATATTATTCCTTGAGTAGGTATTTGTTATATGTTTATTATATATTTACAGCCTAAAATGTTGAGAAAAGTTTATCCCCTTCTTAATGTATACACAATTAATAACGCATACGCGCAATATTTATATCATTCGTCCGGTTGAAACGCATAATAATAATATACGAGTGCAATATGTAAAGTTCGACACGCGTATCACGCAGCGGTAAACATTTGTCGATAATACAATTGAACAAGCAAGCGATGATATTCGTAACTGATTTAGCAGGCACTAATTATTAATGAACCTAACAAACGCGCCAACACCTCCCAATAAACGTATTTTTTGCATGTTTTTACCCTTCATTATTTTTCCGTCAGCTATTTCTGCGTGTAATTTATACGTCTTATTAATCTACGAACATTCATTGCAAAATCATAATGTTGCAGGTGACAATTCAGTAAATGTACTGCCGTTGTTGCAAAGAGCGGGCACGATAGACATGATTTTGCAATAACCGCAGCTGTCAGTTTCCTTCCTGCGGTAGGTACGCCCATTGCAATTATATTGTATCTTACGCTATTCGCCTATTTAATATACACGCGATATATTAATGATCGGGACATAATATCATGAGCTACACAGGAATGCAGATGAGGACATAATCGCGATAAGATAACCGTATAAATTATATGGTTAATTATCCTCTTCAGCAACCACCCGCTGATGAATTTATCGAAGTTTCTCTTCGCGAATTCCGGGATATCGTGGACAAAGATCTTATCAGGTTACCCGATCGTGAAACAAAAGCTACATTTGCCGTATTAACATGTTATTCTGAGACAATATGTCGTGTCCCTCCCACACTTTGCAGCGCGAACATTACCGCTACGGGGATAAATGATATATGCCGCTCGGTGGCCACGTCGTTCCCGGTTGCAATGCCTAAGGAAAGTACGTTACACACGAACACGCGGTTCGTAATTTTCTGTTTTCGAGAATATCGCGGCAACCAAAAAGCGTAATTGAGCCACGCAGATGTCGAAGTCACGAATCGCTCCTCATCATCTGCTTATAACGTGAACGTTTCGATGAAATCGACGCGATTATCACCCTCGATGGCTGAACTTCGAATATTCCAAAGTTTAAGGAAAAAAATTGAACAGTAAGGAATGAATTTCACCGTTGATTTGATTTCGAATCGGTTTCGAATTGTCGTGATAACGTAGAAATAAGTTAAGCCATGGATCTTATCGGGCAATAAGATAGTTAATTTTAAGATTTTTTAAACATAGAAATATAAATTATTATATTTACACTGTATAAAACTTTGAAAATTTGCACAGACGTGTACGTTCGATATTCAATGACGATAAAAATCCTAATTCTAATAATTGAAAAAGAGTAGGTACAAAAACCGAAGATTTTATAAATCGCAAAAATATATGAACAATAATTTCGCAACATGTTGCAAAAATTTGAGTAAAAAACTGGATTTATTTATTGTTTAATAATGAAAATAAATGTACGATGCGATAGCTCTCAAAATTAAAGTAGGTATCTATCTATTTTTCGTTCACAGTTCCACGTATTAACAATCTTACACGAAAGAAATGAGATAACTCGCACAAAAGATTGACACAAACTTTTCGAAGATGATAATGCCTAGGAAGAGTATTTCAACAGAGATAGTTCGTTGAAAGTTCACGCAGAGAACGACGGGGCGACGAAGCGGAGAGGAGAACAAGAGCGCGTTCGAGATGTATAGTTAGCGCGGAGAGTTTAGTTACGTCACAGTCGGGACGTAACGAGCGGAGCTCGTTGTATATCAGGTCACCCGGAGCCGTCGTCCGCCTTCGCCGTGTTATTAGCGAATTCCGACGAATCCGTGCCCGACGAAATCGATCGAGCGCGGGCGGTCGGACGGACGGAGTTATCGAGAGATCCAGCGTTTGGATCTCTGGGGCCCGCGCGCGAAAGAGACCCGTAAGAGGCCCGCGCGCGAGGTCCAGGGAGACGGGAGATAACGGACGTTACAACGGGTAACCTTTGGGATACACTTTAGGCCATTCAAACGAAACGTCGCGCTCGTCGTGTGTTATTTGTCCGGTCTAGGATAGGCCATAGGGTGCACCCCGGCGTAGATATCGCTAGAGACCCTCTAATAAGAGTCTGGCCATAAGCGATTTTGTCAAAATCCTGCGAGAGAGAGGGATATACATTATCTCTATAATATCGCTATTATTCGCTATCTACCTATTGCTGCAATACTTTTGCAGCTGCAAAATGTGCTTGAGCGTATCAGATGAGGCTATAGGTTAAAGAGAAAATGTATATCCGTCTCTCTCGCAGGATTTTGACAAAATCGCTCATGGCTAGACTCTTATTAGAGGGTCTCTAGATATCGCCAATACCGTGTGGTGGTATAGAAACGTGCTCTTAGCGCTGAAAAAGTTTACTCCGTTTACGCCAGCTTCACCTCGTGAATCAGATACAGGTATCTGCAGCATAATATATCACACAAGAACGTTTGGCTCGAGCCCCTCGGGACATGCGGGTGTATAATCTTTGGCCGGTCGAGCGGAGCTAAGAGTTTGGGCCCAATTACAGGGCCAGTACCACCGAGCGGACGGACGGATGAACGCTCGGACGAACGGACGGACGGACGAACGAACGAAGGAACGAAAGAAAGAACGGGCGAACCAACGAATGAACACACGTCTCCACCTTCAAAACTTACGAAGCGAGGCATCGCGATTGCGGCGACGGTGTGTGTGCATACGCGCGAACGCGGTAAGAATGCATATTCACTGTCGCTTCATGATGCTGCAACGATGAACGATGAACAGGAATTTGTAAAGAGAACCCGCCGGGTCGGGAGAGAATAAACGATAATAGCCTCCGACGAAATTCGAGTCGCTCATGTCGCTTTTATGACCTAATCGCTGTTATCCTCCGTGTAGAACAAGCAGATGAAGGGATCTGCAAACTTCTTTACAAAAAATCAAACGCAAGATAAAGCTAGCCTTACTTCGAAATTTTAAAACATTTTTGCAACGCGCTTTCGTTTAAGCAAACATTAATCCCTCAGGTAATGACTGCTTTCTAATTTTTCCGTTTTTAATATGTCGTTTTACAAATGTTATAAAATATTCAAATATTAAAAGACAATTGTACATAGAGGAATAATAATTCGCTGTTGCATATACATATATCACGAAATAGAAGAGTTATATAAAAAGACGTAACTCTCTAATTGTGAGATACAGCAGTTTTATCGTTTAAATCCTTCATTAAATTCGATAGCTATGTCTGGAAACTATTTCACCTGCCAAAAATTTGCTGAATAATATTCTGTCTATTTTCGTAAAACAGTATTTATCATAAGCTCGTTAAACGTATTAATTAATGCATTATACGATACGGAAAATCACGTGACACGGCGCAACAAACGTTAGAAGGAGATCATTTAGTGAGCGAAAGTGAAATTGTAATTTTGGCGAGACATTAAATGTGTTATTGGATGAAACAGATTCACGACGAGAGGAGCCAATTAATATACCGGCGCTAAAAAGTGTTAAACACGGATAGCGTTTCTGTAATTGCGAGCAAATGAGGTACGTAATCAACATACATTATAATCGAACTGCGTTATAATTGTGTAAATTAACCGTGGGAGGTGCCATACCCGTAGCAATTATCGAAACAAATATTAACGATTTTATAAGAGTATTTGGAATATTCGCGCGGAAATGATAGCCGTTTCGCGAATGACGGTGGCGATAATATTAAAGTGCTTCTATCACGTAATGATGAGTACGCCAGAAACTGAAGGTAGAAGGAATTTATACAGCGCGATATCTGCGTATGAAATTTCCCACAAAAATAAACAAGACAAAGTTAAATGAATAGAATGATGTCTTTCGATGTTAAACAATTAGTTATTATGAGCTGATTAGCTGAATTAATAAAAAAAGGGAAACTTATTCTTTTTTCTAATTAAAAAAAAGTTTCAAGACTTTTTCTCTAGGTGGCAGACTCACTAGAAAAAAAATTTTATGTTTTATAATATTTAAATGTACCTACAATTAAACGACACGTTTGAAGCAATATTTATGCTATCTACATGTGTACAGATTCGCTTCGCGCGCAAATGTTTCATACAATTTGTCTTCCTTTCGAGATTTTCCCCAGACAAATTTATCGCAATGCATGTTCGTTCGTTGAACCACAATTATGTCGTTATAGCCGCGATATTTTTACGAAATCCATGAGGCGATTTTATTGTCAATGGGTGGTCGCGAGCGATACGGCGAAGACCAAAGGGCGAACGCAAGGAAGGGCTTCTCTTCCTGGCCAGACGAAGCCAGGACTTCTCGGGCACATAATTAGCCAACATCTATCAGCCCGGAGCTATCAGCTCTGTATCCAAACCACCCTCGAGACAACTTGTGCATACGGCATTTGTGTCTTCTTATAACGGGGAGTTATCTATCAGGTGAAGGAAAAATGCCCGTAATGCTTTCAACGAAACAAACGTATATCTCTCTCGCAAGGTTTCGATGTCTCCGTATGCAACAAGATAATATGGAGTTTCTATGAAACTTCAAAGGTCTCTCTTTCAAAGATAAAAATGGAAATAATGAGGTAATAAATATATTACACATACATGTAGAATAATAAACGTAGATATATCTCATAAAAAACTTACTTTTTCCTCCTCTATCCTGAAATGTATCAGTCTCAAATCAGAACGTTATTGCATTAAACATGTAAATGCTATCGCATTCATAATTATTTACCGCGCACCTAATTCAATATATTTTTAAAATTATAAATTAGTTTATAATGGAAAAATCTTTATGATAGATAATAATTGACAAATTTATGTCAAATGTACTTTAATCATCAAATAAATTTTTTAATTTCAAGCAAGCCTTGACAAAAACAATATTATTATTCTTTTAACTAAATACCCTTTGTATCGTAACGCTTCAGTTCAGAATTAATCTTACAAAATTTTGTAAGTCGTTTATTATGTGAGAACATTCCGTGACACTCGAGGTTTAAATGCCCGGCATTTCGTACATGTAATGGTCTAATATCTCTCATTATCGCTCCACTCGATGCACGTAATTGATAATGTACACGTTAAAGGGAGCGTGCTAATTGCGAGAAATGCGGTTGGCCTGCGCTCGCCGGCAGGTGCGTAGAGCACGCTTTTTTCTCGTCGAAAATTCCGCCACACGCGATTTTGACAAACAAAACCTCTCCCGTGCGCGCGGTGAACTTCCGAAACTAATTATTTTGTCAGTTGCATTTCGACGAGCCGTAGCCAGAATCGACAGTTGAACACTGGAGCCGATTTCTCATCCGTCAAACGATCCGTCCCTCGAAATATTGAATTCACCGTTTAACGAAGCTCCGCTCCGCGTTACGGATATTAATTTTCATCTATTGTCTACTATTGACATGTCTCGGCGCTGAAAACCTTGCCAATCATCGACTGTTGATATTACCGATATTACCGAGAGGTATCCGATTGTTTACATGCGCGTGCAGAGAATTGCAAGCTAAGAAGCATTTTTAACGGAGGGACACTAACGCTCCAAAATAGTTATTTACAAATATACGAGTACAAGGATGACTTATAACGGTAGATTGGGCATTGGGATTTAACGGCATAATCGAGATTATTATTATCTTTTCAGGCATTACATGAAAATTCAATACCTATAAGCGTAAATGGACTTTTATTATTTCAACAAACTAATATCAAATATCCAGAGCGCTATAAAAGCCATCTTTTCTGGTAAATCGATTGACCCTAAAATATTCTGATATAAAAGCATATGTAGAATTTGCGTAAATATTGCGATTAAATTGTTTAAATTCTATACTGTGACAAGAGATACAGGAAAAAATGTTGCAATATATATTAAACAATTAAACAATATCTTCCACCGTAAAAAAATAGCTCCAAGCGTAAAGGCGCTGTAAAATTATAATTATATCGTTTACATTTAGACTGGGCAGGACGGTGCTTGGAAAAACGGTCGATTATCGACAGCGTCATTTGATGTTCGAAAGTGTAACATTGTTGATTATCTGCTTATCGAACATACGCAACGAATTTCCCTGAAGCGATCCACCTTTCACGTCAATGGAGACACCTGCGTGCTGGTTGTGGGGGCGAAAACCGTATAAAAAATATATATATACATTAGCGACGTGAAATTTCTAAAAGAAAATTTCTGATGGGAATCTTAAGTGGCATCTTAAAGTGGCACGCGCGCTACATTATATTAATTATTCGTGGCGTGTGCGGCGCACTCTCTCTGTCTCTCATCCGCGCTATTATACATATATTTCTATACCGCGGAAATCATTATCCCAGTTTCTGCTAACTTATCAGATGGCATGATGTACAATGCATAATAAGTGCCCTGAAACAAGCAGCTATTGCACCTGCAGCCAATCATCCGTAAAAAAAAATATCATATAGTTAGCCGGTCTTCTGTTGTTGCACATTGTACTCAATCTCAAATTTAAGATATCCACAAGGCAATTTTATTTTATCGATGAAGACGATGAAGAGTTTTACCGAACGAAACTTGTAATAAATCGTCTGAAAACGAATGTGTATCCGGGCAATTGTTTTATTTAAAAAAATTTAAAAAATTTTTTTTAATAATAATATTCAACAATTAATAAATTATTAAATTTTAAAAATACAAAATTAATAGAGTGACTTACAAAATGTTGAAGTTACATATCTTTGTATTAAAACTATTAAAGAATAAGTAACTAAAAAAATTTCTTTAAAAACCACCAAGAAAAAAGTAAAATTTCATATAATTAATATTGTGCTCCTTTTTAGATATTTAGATTGCGACGAGCCGGCTACAAAAGTAATAAGAACATATGAAATGGTGAATATATACTCATATGTACGCCATAGTATGTAATTTTCAACAGAGAGAGCGACATTAGTGAAAAATATTAGTTAACCTTAGAGGCCGATTGATCTCCAGGACGATTATGCAAATTATGTTTATTACGGCAATAACATTGTTGGTTATCTGGCGAATCGCGCGAGGGCACGCACGTAGTTACCTTTGCGACGCTTGACACATCCGCACGATACGAGGAACACCTGCGGGCAAACCGCATGCAAAAATTCGCCCGGTATTAAGTAACATTCGCGCTGCCAGGCACATCTGGCCACTGGCAACGGACGGGCAAAATCTTAAAAGAAAGTGAAAGCCCCATGTACATTCATCGTGTGACTTCCGCGACCACGGTTAACATTAATTTTCATAATCAAAATTCCACGAATGCCTGCGCCGTACAGACTGAGGGAATAAATAATTTTCTACTATTTCTAAATTCCTTTTATATAGCAAAACTCCGGGCTGAGTTCTCACATTGTGTGCGTTTATATATTACCGAATCAGAAGCCACAACCGATATATCTACTGACACATTCTTTAGGGTACATTTACATAAAATTTTTAATGTCGCAATTTTCAGTATTTAATGTTAAATGCAGAAACGCATGTTATGTATAAACTTTTCTCGTTGACACCGTTCTTTAATCTTTTCTAAATTGACGCACGTTCCAATTATCAATAATTCAACCATTCTTCCAATGACATTGTCCACCGATTCGAGTGATTACACTGACAATAGCGACTCGCGATTCACTCTTAAAACGATCCGCTCTCGGAGAAACGGAAAGCGACACCTGCAACACTCCCGATGCAAAAATGCACGCCGATATATATTCGGCACGCCGCGGGCGACGCCGGGATCCGTAAACCCGCGTGTGCTTTCGTATACATATGCGCGATCGCGCGATGCCCCGGACGATCCCTTTCGGTCCGGTCCGCGAGCGTTTACCATAATTCATGTTAATTGTCCTCAGCACGCGCGCAGCTGTCCCAAATCCCACGCGCCGTGATTGCATTTCGCTGCGGGACAAACATTTCGAACAGTTTCGGAGTCTGTACTTAGGCGTACCTCGGCGCGCGGACCCAACGGTACATTAGCGTCTCCGCACGGTAACGCCAACCCCCTTTGTGTCCGGGGGATATGTTTTTTCTGCATCGTGCATTTCGCCGAATCTCTTCAAATCCGCGAGTGTGGAATGTAATGCGATTAACAAGAAACGAAAGGAATGGCAAGGGAAAAATTAAAGAACGAATTTAATCCTGCATCGCTTAGATAAAGTCTCACTTTAAAAAATATGCTTTTCGTTTTCGGAACTAAATGACGAATTCCATTTCTTTCTCTCGTTTTTATACCTTTTTTCAGAATAATCTGTCATGTAATTTAGTTGTAACGTCAATATCTTCCATTATTCAAAACTGCATAAATTTTCAAAGATAATAAAAATGAAAAATTAAAATTTATTAAAATCAGTATTCTAATCATATTTCATTAATAGGCCGTTTATGATTACGAATCTATCGATGCCCGATGCCGCCTCAAGTTTCATTCTTATATTTTGCGATTTTGATTTCACAATACGCGAATTTTTCTTTCACAATCAAGAACGAAGCGATTATATAGAGCGTAAATTTATCTATCGAAAATATTCACGCCTCAAGATTCATGATTAGATGGATAAAGCAGGTTGTTGAAGTTTCGCAATTAATTACTCGTTCAACGTGAAACCCTGTGTATGGAGCTGCCGTAAATCGACGCTCAGCAATTTCATTATTTAATCTTACGGAGCGATAATGGGCACTCTCCGTTGTCGAAGCGCGATGAATTTAATTGGTCGATCGTACCATCGCTCGGTTGAGGCTTTTATATATTCACGGATGAATGTCCATCGCCAGATCAGCTATATTATTATACATTCGCGGACACGCGCGATGCGTCCCGTCGATATACAATTTTGACAGTTTATTGACGCACGCAGCTCTCATTCATATACGTCGCTCCATTGGTATAGGTACTATAAACCCCAAATATATATATACATCCATATAGCAATTAATGTTTAAATGTTGATTTTTAGAACAGATAGCACATTCGAACCTAAAAACAGTGTGCAATAATAAATAATATAAATTTACAGTAATTTGAAACGCTGAAAAATCTCCGCCTGGAATTTACATATATTTTTATTTGTTAATATTTTTCAATCAATATATTAAATTGTACGTTAATATATATATTTTTTTTAATTGTTCGCGATGCATGCTGTGCGCATAATAGTACGCAAGTATTAGTGGCGGTAATCTGAACAGTTATCGCTTCTACACGAGAAAACCCTTGAGAAGAGGAGAATAAACCACGAGTGTGGGCGAGTCGGGCGAGCGAGTGCCGAACGGCGCGGTGTAAATCGGTGCGCGACGATTTCATTATTTAATCTCACGGGGCGATAATGGCCGCCCTTTGCTCCGGCAGGATCGTGCCGGGCGCTCGTTCGTTCGCGAAGCTTCTCGTCCTAACGCGGGGCAGGAGGAAACGATGGCCGGGCATATCGGTAACACTAACTCGGCCCCACACGAGCCGTGAGCCGTGAGTCGGTTGCTCGTTTCCTCTTCACGGGGTCGGCGGTGAAGCCACGTGGCGGCGCGTGCCGCAAACTAAAAAAGACCCTTCGTGCTCTCGAGTCCAAGTTCAGTCGCGGGACGAATATAATTAACCATCAGTTTTGGGTTTCTTCGGAGGAACAACACCCGTGGCGGCGCGCACACACTCGTGTGGCTGCGAGTTCTATTCAAAAAGAGGGTGGAACGGAGACGGTCGATCGGGTAGAGCGGGAGAGAGCGAGGAAGAGCGGTGTACGAGAGCAAAGAGAATGGCGTAGCTGAAGAACGGGGGGATCGGTAGGAGAGACACGAGCAGCTAGAAAGGCGGAATATATATTTCGCAGATCGGAACGCAGCTCGCATAAACGAGATCAGTGAAACGAGAGAAGAGATCGGTCGAAGAGCCGCGGAAAAATGGTTGTTGTGCGTTTAGTAGAAGTGGAATTCTAGCGGCCGAACGTATGCAAATAATTACCTGAAACTCAATCCTTGCCCATCTTCCTCGAAACGATAATTAACATATGAGGCGCTTAAGCTCTGGGACGCTCCTTCTAAACGCAAAGAGTCAAATTTCTATGTCTATAATGGCGCTATGTTCTATCAATTATAAAAAATCATGATATTATAAACGTTCTCCAAAAATTAATGTATCTAAAATTTTAAATTTTCTTATAATTGACTTGCGAGCCAAGTACACTTAACTTGTTACTCTTTTTAAGCGCAAAATCAAATTTGTTTTCCACGACGCGATGTAACCTAAAAAAACTTGCGATAATTAAACAGAATATACTTAAACAATCTATTCGCGCGGAAAAAGAGAGAAAAATGATCCAAGGAACATCTGGTTACAGAAGCGATCTTGATTTAATTAACAAAGTAATTGCAGGATCGAATCTTTCGATATAGCTCAAGGGGACGTTGACGGGGCTTGATTGAAACGTTAGTTGAAAAAATAAATAAATAATCCAATTTGGCCAAGGCGGTCGTTATAACGCTAATTACGTATAATCTCAAACCCTAGAGCTACATCCGTCGAACCAAGTAATAGTCGTAAAACTACCAAGGCTTTCGAGTCTTGAGAAGTACCGAGAAGTCACAGATCGAATTTCGTGTACTACTGAAATACAATTCTATTTGATCCATATGCATGGAAGGAATGTATATTATTATCTAATAAATATAGTTCTATATAAGTAATTATTTAATATAAATGGATGTGCTGCAAAAGATTAGAATAAGACTGGTGCGTTATATGTAAGAATAATTACAATTAATAATTATTAGTTTGTTTTTTATTAAGTTAATTACTTGGAATATGCCATATATGTAACTGAAAATATTTTCGTTTCTTTTATTTTTTAGCTTGTATGTATATGCACAAGATTAGAAAGAAACTTCCAAGTTGCTTTCTTTGCATCAGTTTATACAGTATTATCCTGGAAGAAGATATAAGCACGTTACATATAGGTCTGAAATTTTATTTAGAAAATATTTGGGAAAGAGAAGGAAGGAAAAAACTCAGGACTGATTTCAGTTATTTGAAAATAGAGGAACTTAATTTAGGGGAGTGCGAGAGCTCTGCCATGTTGCGTCCCTCGCGTTGGACACGTGATTGACGGATTTTTTTTTCATGTATTATGTCCTTCAAATTATAAAGGAGTCGACGCATTTCTGTCTCTCAAATGTAAATAATGTGGATCACGTGTTCCCGGTCCTGGGCAGCTTCGGAGAAAGTACGCGACAATTCGACAAATCGTAAGTAACCGGCGTTCATTCGCCTCGTCTTTAACATTTCGATCCTCTCGTTCGACTCGAATGACACAATCGCCGGCAATCTTTCCCGCAACGTCGCGGGAAATATCGCTTTGCTCCTGTCGAACGCAATCCGCAATGTCAGCAAAAGTTCGCGCAAATTTAAATCGACAACGGCGAGACGCCTTCTTCGAGGCGGCACCGTGTTAACATATGCGTCGGTGGGTCACGGAAGTAATGTGTCAAGTGTGTTGACAGATGATGGAACAGTTTAATGCTACTCCGTCGAGTTCCCGCGTGATGTTCGACGAAAAGGATAACAACGGTTTGGTGCTCTGCGACAAGTACTTGCCGGTCGAGATGCTAATAGAGATCTTCGAGATCTTCTGCCACGCCGACTACAAGACCCTGTTGAGTTGCCAATTGGTATGCAAACGCTGGAAGATGTTGATAGACAACATCTGGCACAAGAAGACTGAACGGACGCTGGGCAAACCGTTCCCGTGGAATGACAAGATGCCCTGGTCCGTATACTATCTCGCGTGCACAAAGAAGCCATACGAGAGGAACCTGGTGAGGAACCATTCCGGCGCGGAGGGCTTGTATCACTGGGGCTTTGACGGATTCACGGAAATCGGCGAAAGTTGGGGGGTCGAGGAACCACCTTTCGGCATGCCGGAACTGCCGCAAACCGAACCACTGTTCGAAGATAGACAGATCTGTTTCGCGAGGTCTTTAGGTTGCAACAAACAACAAGATATAGTTCTGACAAATAAGGGGATCCATCCATATATCCTGGACACTTATCAACCACCTATAGTGGTATTGTCAAGCTTTATGCAATGGAAATTATATACAATATCTGTACCTTAGAGGTAAAGAATCGTATCTCCAGTTTTTGTCAAAATGGAGTTAATATACATTTTTCAATATAACAGGAGCTTAAATTGTATAATAGTAAAGCGTCTTATGTCTATTATTACTAGTTCTTAAGATGCAATATTTAGAAAAAGTCGTATTAAAAAAGCGATATTAAATTGTTACGTATTAATAAAATTTTTATAGTGCTTAATTTTTAAACCAGGTACAGCGTGTTATTTGCAGTTGTACTAAACATGTCAGTTAAATTACTTTATTAAAAACTTAGTAAATCAAGGCGCTTTTTTATATTTAAAAAAATATATCATTTCCCTGTTTAAAACTTTAAATCTTTTCTCTGAATTCATAATAATAGAGATATGAATCTTTACCTCTAAGGTACAGATATAGGAATAATATATAAGTGTGGGTTATATAATGTCATGTATATTGTAGGTAAGTGAATGGTACGGCTGTCAACGGGGCTATCCAGCAGATTATCAATTAACAGTTCATTATTTCGTACTGACAATAAACTGATAGATAAATTTCAATTTAGAGATATTCTTATAGAGAGAGAGAAACAGACTCGATGGCTGAAGGTCAGTATCCACAAAATTTTCATTCATGGTTTTACATAACGGAAACTTAAATACAGGATACATACTATCTTCAATTTATATTTTCTTGTGCACAGGTTTCACATGTATTTGAAAAATATGGACGTGGTCTTAGACGTATCACTTTCGAGCACCATGCAAGCAGTAGAAGAGTGCCCAGTTGGCTAAACGTTATTTTTGGCAAAAGCTGTAAAATGGCTGGAGCATGTGTTTATGTGAAAATTCCCTGAGAATATTTGCAATTGCAAGGATTGTATATATGCAATAATAAACAGGCATTACTAAAACAAGAGTCAATAGAGAAGACAGAGGAGTCAGAAAAGTTAGTTTACGTGCGACTTTCTCTTTGCTTTTTAAAATAAAAATTTTATATAATAAAAAGTCATTGATTCCAGCGAAACATAGAATATATAAAATGTTAAATGTATAAAAATTGATATAAATATAATAACTGTTTAATATTGTTATTTAATAAAAACTAATTCTGTAAGATAAATTTTTTTTTCACAAATGTAATTTGTTATAAAATAAATTAACATATTTATATATAAACAATTTTTCCATATCTCGTATTTTATTATACTAGTTTACTTTTATTTCACATACATACAATATATAATATTATAACCTCCAATCTTTATTGAAATATAAATACCATGAAGAAACTCAAATACCTATAAGGTTTGTAGTTTGAAAATATCCATGCTATATTATAATTTTAATTTCTTTCTTTCTCTTTTCTTTATTTTTTACTATTTACGTAAGCAATATAAATTCAAAAAATTAATCTATTATAAAGTACAGAAAGTGATACTGTATAAAAAATTAATACAAAAGTTACAAATAATACAATGTTAAAATAATATATTCTCATGATATATGTTCTCTCTTTCCCTCTCTCTTTCTTTCTCCTTTTCCGCCCTCTCTTTTTCACACACAAAAAATCCTGAAAATCTACTTACGTAAGAGTGTTTGTGTATGGCAAAAAAATTTAACACATAATTTTTATCAAATTTGGAGAAAATTTCTCTTTGGAACAATCTTGCTCCGTCGTCCTTTATCTTTTTTTACTGAGTTTTTTTACTTTACTTATTGTTAGTAATTTTTTCAATTATTTTTGGCGGATTTATCCTATAAATTTTAGATAATTGATACATTTCATAAATAATGGATTTTTGGTAGCTCACATTTATATTTATACGTTTATATTTATATTACATATGTACCTATATGCTATTAATTTGATACATGCACATATTTATATACATCGTACATATACATATATATCTGATACATTTTTCTCTCTCTCTCTCACAGATACATTATCTCAAATAAAATAAAACATGATTTGTCACTCATCGATACGATGCGCAACGACGGAGTTGATACGTAAGTGTTACGTCGAACTATAAAATAAAAATATCTTTAAATTAATTTAAATATTGTATATTGATATGACTACCAATGTCCAAGAAATTAATATTTTAAGATAATGCATACAGTAATTATCAACACTAGTTTACAGCCAAAATGTACATTCAATGCCACTATTTTTTTCCTATGTATTTTGGCCCGCTAAACTCGGAAATCACATAGAAAAATTTTTTTATGGATTGGTTTTTTTGGTTTTTTGATTTTTTGTACCTTCACTCAATTGCTCATAACTCCGGTATTTATCCATAGATTTTCTTCCTCAATAGCTTGTTTTCTTCGTAAAAGTACGACCTATACGTAAACAATAAGAAACTGGACATAATTTGACGTTTTCTATTTTTGCATGGCGATAGAGTGAATTTTCTATTTTTATTTATAAATTATAAAAATAGAAAATTCACTCTATTACCATGCAAAAATAGAAAACGTCAAATTATGTCCAGTTTCTTATTGTTTACGTATAGGTCGTACTTTTACGAAGAAAACAAGCTATTGAGGAAGAAAATCTATGGATAAATACCGGAGTTATGAGCAATTGAGTGAAGGTACAAAAAATCAAAAAACCAAAAAAACCAATCCATAAAAAAATTTTTCTATGTGATTTCCGAGTTTAGCGGGCCAAAATACATAGGAAAAAAATAGTGGCATTGAATGTACAGAAAAATTTTTTTATATTGCATACAGTGATTATCAACAATTAATTCTATGTATATAAGTATATAAAAAAATCAATTATTTACTCCATAATTTCTTCGTCGTCTCCCGATGTTTCCCTCTCCTATGGGCCTTTTCCTCCTTTCTAGCTTCCTCCTTTGACACGCACACTCACTTACTCGCGACAAAAAGGTTACAGTCAATCTAATTTTCGATAAATCGTCAGAATACGATAATCGCACTTTGCACGATACTCTAGACGTTAATCGCACCCGACACGCACTTTGCTACATTGCGACAGAAAAATAACACAATATAATCGTAAAGATACGATCCGTCTGAAACACAACATTTCGCAAATGAACAAACCTCGAACGTCAAAGGATTTTAACAAACGACAGACGTCAAACTTATGCCAAGTGATTGTAATAAAATATCAATATATAAGTTTATAATTGTGGTTGTACTTATTAATTAAATGCAGCGTGATGCTATTTGATTCGTAATCGATTTATTTTGTATCGGCGGCGTTTCGTTAATGATCGAAAAACTTAGAAATATCATTTTAAATTTCATCTTGATACGATGCAAGTGATAAGATCGAATCAATAGCCAATTTAAACGCGACAGATCAAAAATATCAGAATTCAACATTGCACGCGTAATATTTCGAATGCGTAAATTCTGCAAATTACAAATATTATTAATAAATGATAAATAAATGATAATAGAAGATGAACCCATTTCCCCGTTATTTAAATTAATCGATCCGGCGATTCTCCCTCGCTCGCAATCCAAAAAGAGCAAATTACATTTAAATCCTCCGATAGAAAATTAAAACACGAGATACATTCCGATGCATATATCGCTAAAGGAACAATTGTCGCCTGTATAGATATTTACGATTTTTATCGCTTTGTTTTCTATTGCCACAATTTTTAACTCCGGATAAATAGAGCGAAATATCTATTCCGATAAGTGATCGTTGTCTATAGTTACGAGTTGTTAATATCGTGTTAATGTCCCGCGATCGCTAATCGTAGTGAATGTAAGGTATAGTCGGTATTTGTGGCATCTTCTGATCGCGATTGCGAATTCCGATCGACGAATACGAAACGTACGTACGGAGTAGAGTTCCTCTAAACTCTAGTACGGAGCGACACGCGCCGCTATCTACCCGCTCGAGGCTCGATGCGCGAATGACAACACGGCTCACACGGCTGGCCTTGCGTACGCATGGTGGTCTTCGCGCGTTGTATGTACGCCGCAAAAATAAACACCAAGGCCATACACCAGACGGTTTCATCACCTCGAAATATTTAACGTATTTTTTTGTAAAACAAGTTCGTGCCACTTTGTGCCAGCCATACTGTTCCTCGCGCTCCGAATCGGTTTTTACCGTTTTGACAAATAATTTTATCCGCGCATTGGGTCTAATTATTATTTTACGTTTATCTGAAGAATAAACTTTATGTCAGAATAATGTTAATGCAGTGGTACTTTACTCATTGAATTCTTGCGTTGTGAGAGAGGTAAATGTGTGTGATTTTTAAATAAAAAAAAATTAAATTAAATTGCCGCAAAAATGTGACGATTTGCTGTGATTTATCAAAACTATAATTTTTTTTATCCCAGAACATAAAAATGTTTGGAAGATAATAATAATAAATCAATTTCCATTTCTCCCCGATCACGCAAAAATACATTTTATTCTTCAAAAATTCAATTTTTGATATTGGACTTAATTATTTCTTTTAAATAGAGTCTTTATAAATAATCATTTATTTATATTTTTATTTAAAAAAAGAATTAAATGATTTACGTCTAACAGTAACGAAAACTATATCGTAATCTCGACCTTTCCGTATTGAAATTTTCGACTCTAATTAATCTCTATAATACGCTATTAACATATTATGCAATATGTGTTCTTAAATATTAATAACATTATATAATAGTATTTAGGAATAACGTTTCTAACAAAGACTTCTGATATACTATACATCCATACATATAGTCGTTCGACATTCAGCCCATCAATTATTACATCCGATTAATTAATCAAAAGGTAGGGTTCGTTGATTAGAAGAGATACGTGTGTCGTCGAGCCTACTCTGGTCTCAAATCGGTGAACGCTCGTGGAAGAAGCACTTGAATTCGAATACCTCTTGGCATGCGCTTAGTAGCGCCGTCCAATAAACAACGGGGTTCTCTAGTGCTCTTCGCTTAGCAAACATAACGCTGGACACGTGCTAAGCTAAAATCATGATACTGTGAGCTCTGCTTTTGTTACAGCCGACCCCTAGTCGAAACTATCGTGCCTCGAGTAGATACGCCAACACTAGAACGAAGTCCAAAAAGAACTTTGTCCGAATAAATTTAACGATGAGCAGATTCCGAAAATTAAGATCGAAAATAAGCAATACTATATAATACTACTAAAATAAAGTCAACAATACTAATCACTATCGCGCGTCAATTCATCAAATTAGAAAAAATTGGAATCGTTATAATCTCCATTTTAGTTGGGGGTTATTGAGAAAAAAACCAATTTTCTATGCGAATTAATTCAGTCATTAAAAATAATATTTAGCTCAAAATTTTCTAAATCTTCAGCACAACACCGTTATTTAAAAAAGTTTTAAAATTAATCTCCACCCGAGATGGCCGAGATATACCTACATATAAACATAATAATTTTTATTGAATTTATTAGTTATTCAATAAATTTAAGAAGTGTAAATTGAATTTGAAATCTATTATAATAGAAGAGAAAGCTGTACGCGTCAAGAAACGCGCGTCCAGATTCGATCTCTTGCTTCCGGCTTCCGGGTTGCGTTCGACGGCCGGCCGGAGGCGGCCGTAGAGAAAGCCTCGAGGCTCTAGCAGGCCCAAAAATAACCAATAAGTGCCCAATAAAAGCGGACCGTTAAACGACCGGAGTTACGCTCTCGCGAGTAAAGGAGCTACCGGTTAATTACAGGTCTAACCCTACACCGTACCCCGAAGAGGCTTAATAGATCCGTCTTTCGGCGCGCTCGCGCCTCCGCAATCTCCGCCGCGCGCGTACGTGCAATTTTCGACGACGATTAAACGCGAGCGCACGAATTACAAAGCTGCATGCGCGCTGCCGGCGAATGTGTAATTAAGTAAAGGGCTAAAGGGCCCGTGTTACGTGGCGAAATACGATCCTGACCGCTTTTTTCGCACAGACGCGCCTGACGTTAATCTGAGAGAAGGAGCCGATAATCTCTTTAATCCCCTTACGTAATAACAACACTATACCATTACTGCATCGCGCAATAGCGCGTGCAATCTCATTTCCGTGAGAACATTCGCAGTTAAATAGGTAAATGTCGCGATCTGCATCAATATAAAATTTTATGACTAACAATAAGAAATCTTTCATCAGAAACGTCGATAAATATCCTGATTGATAAAATATTAAGATATTTTCAAAATAATATTTTGAGAAGACTATAATTACACGTGAAAAGATGGTCTTTCTAATTCCTCAAATCTTTATGTTTTACTAATGAAAGAGATGTATGTTGTATTTTATCAATCAATATTAATAATCTGTGATGAGAAAGCTGGCAATGTGTGCATGTGCTATTTTCTCTCTTCAGAGTTATTTTCCAAGTAATTTAATTACACGGATGTTTCAAAACACTTTAAATTTGGATAAGCTGTCCTTGTTTCTGTCTTAACCGTTAATTATATTTTTTTCGCGGTCATGCCGTAAATTAGCAACGGCCCTCGCGAGCAATTATTTCCAGACATTTGCCGCAATATTATACTACAAATCAATCGGGGAGTAAAGCCGCACGGCCGCACGCGTACTCCACAAACCCGAACGCCCGGCCGACCGCAAAACGCAAACACCGATATATCCGGTCAGCGAAAGTAATATATTGGCACCTAATAATGGCCGCAATCTATAATCTCTTTCAAGCCTCGTTCTTCATCAATTTCGACCGCCGACTCGGAGCAACGGTCGACAGGTTGACTCCGGTGGACGAGGCGCGATTCCCAAACGGAGGCTCTTTCGGGAGTCGTGTGCTCGCAACGGGGGTCGTATCCCGCAGGGCCTTAACACCGACACCTTCTACCTCTGTCTCTCTTTCCCTTTCACCATCCCTCTCCGAGATGGCTCCCTCTCGCCCCTCCCGCCCCTTCTTAAAACGCATGACGCGGGATGCTCCCGCTCGATAGAGCTGCCTTCGAATCGCGAATATCTCCGTCGTCATCCTGTGAAATCTCCATTTGCTCGCGACGGCTGCGGCGCCACGTCGAAATTTAACGGAAATTCCACACCGGTGCGTCTTTCTTTCTTAATTTTTCTTCTATAACAAACATCGCTGTTACGTTACGCATTTGAATATAATCATTCAAATAACACATTAATGCTACATGTAATAACGTACGATAAAACATCATTGTTCGGTATCAACATCGCACCATTATGTTAAATCAAAATAAACAATATGTTAAACAATTATGTTAAATAATATCAAAATTATGCGGCTTTTAATATCAAATCTAAAACTGTTCAAAGCGCGCAAATTACAATGCGGTTTCTACTATTGACATCAACCGGATAATTAATGTAAATGTTATGTTATTTAATGTAAACATTATTCAATGCTTCACTAATGTCATAATATGTCAATTATATTAGGTATAAATATTCATAAATAACTATTTTTCGAATGTTTTACGCCTTCTTTTAATATACATATCAATCCATGTACATATAATTTTTATTTCCACACAATCCAATCCTAAAATCAAAAACCTCGATTCTCATTTTGCAGATTCTCGTTTCAAGTAGACGCGTAAGAAAAATCGTGCAAAATAATCGGAGAGATCCAAATTATATCAACGAGAAACGAAAAACGAAATATTCAAATAATATCTCGCGATAAATTTTGGAGAGCAACGCGTTTACATCCACGCGCCCGATACTCCGCGCGATGATATATATCCGCCGCAATTAATTAAAAACTAGCAAGCTATATTATTCTCGCGAGGACGTTTTCGGTGAAAACGTAAGCTGATCGAATATTGGAACTGGCCCGGCAGCGGTAGCGAGCGCGCGGAACGCACGAAAAAGCTATCTGCGCGCGGCGTTAATGAATTGATTAAAACACAAAATGAATCACGGCCTGGTGAAACTCGCCACTAAAAACTCATTAAGCTAAAGATTCCGTCGATGATTTATCGTGGATTATCGTATCCACTACCTGCACCGTAGACACAGCATTAAGCCGCGCGCGATATAATTTAGCGGCCGGATGATACCGCGTTGGAAAAACAATCGCCAATTGAGAGCTCGAACGAATTGCTATTCGACTGCGCGCGATAAAATGATTCTTCTCGAATATCTGAATAACTTTCTTCCATAATTATAACTGATATCGCTAATAATGTTAATCACAGCACGCTTTACGTCAAAAATTAATTTTTTATAATATAACCTAATATTTATTGTTGATATACAAGCGATAAATATTTTGTTAATACTTTTTATTAAATATTATGCAGCATGGTCAATGAAGCGCAACTGGTGATAAAATATTTATCGATCGCTGCACTTTCGGCAGGCCAAAATATTAATGTAAGGATGAAAGATTGAAATTTAACTAACTATATACTAGCATAAATTATCTAAAAATTGATTAAATTTTTTTTCTATAATTCATACAATTTTAAAACGTGGATATATAGTTTATATCATTATATATTTATAACTTCTCGTCAATAGACAATAAATATGGTCCTCATATTCGATAATTATTACTGGCCAGAACGGTTATATATTGCTACCAATCGACATAACGCGATTTTTTATTGTAATAAATGTTTTCCACGAAGAAATATATCTACTTATATAGCAGCATATCTTGCAGCAATGATACATAGCCGTGTTTCATTGAGATACATCGTGGTATCAAACATAGAATATACATATATTTTTAATCATATATTTTAATATATATTAATTAACCAAAATTATTTAATTATTTTATTTTATCGTAACTAAATTCTATTTGGTCCAGTAATGTGTCACGATATCACATATCTCTCTGCAAGACTCCATCTCTATCGATAAACGTAGTAATTTATTTACGAAGATTAATAAATTTTAATTTATCATCTTTTGGAACGCACACTTGGAAGATATATACGTATTTTATGAAAAGATATAGCAACGACGAAATGTACACGCATATACATATACGGACTTGAGTAAATAAGTTCATATAGATATTTTATGTAGATATGCAAAACTGCTTTATATTATATCCCCGTGCAATTAATTAGAATCGGTGGTAGTCGGGACATGTGTTGGAATGCATACGGATCGAGCTCCTATTAAATCCAGCCAGCCAATAAATCCTCGTCGTTTCTTCGCACAATCGAAACACGGGGTGCGGCTTAGAAAAATCGCGGCTTATTTCGTTTTGCACGGATGCAAGCCCGTCCCGTCGAAGAAAGAGACTGGTGACCTCCGCGCCAGGTATATCCGTTAAACGACTCGTTAATTGTATTTTTAGGGGGCTTCCTGCGAGAGGTCTCAGTTCCTAATTTACCGACTCGGCCGTTTGGTTTATAGGGGGCCCCGATGTACCCCGTTTATACTATAACCGACACCACACCTCGTTAAATCAAAGGACCGGAATATGCTTATAGCTTATACGTTCACCAAGAATTATAACCGTAGGAGAGAGGAGCGTCTCCTCTCTACGTCTCGATCAGGTCCGGGACGCAGACGCTATTTCCATTTTCTCCGTAACGAGTCTGAGTCGGCATCGATTTTACCACCGTTCCTGCGTACGAGATTGCCTAGGCTGGCGAGATACAGACTCGGGTTACTCGCGATCGGAAGCAACATAATCGCGAATATAATCTCAAGGAAGTACAGTTCGTCGAAATCCAATTTATACGTCGTTTCAACCCCGTTCGTTTAGTCATCGTTCGGTAAATATCGGGCTAACGTAAAATAGTGCATGAAGAATATTGTGATCTCGATGCAACATGCATCTTTTCGAAGGACCGCGAACGTAAATTTTTTCTCGCAATTAATAGAGTATACTGTTACTTTTTTAAATCGAGATAGGAAGCCTCGAGCAGTATTTTGCCCAGGACCCATGTGCTCCAAAAATGAGTCCCAACTTTATCAGGTCACCCTGTACAGAAGTTCGCGAGCCGGCAGGACGACCGGACGCGGTAGAGGCAGCTCGAAGAAAAAGAAGAAAGCGACGAGAAACGATGGGGGCGACGGGTGCAACAGGAGGGGGAGAGGGCGTCAGCCATATGGACTTATCCAGCAACGTAGCCCGAAAATAATAAATCTCTGAGCGTGCTGCGGGATTATTAAAAGAGTCCCTAGCTCGTTCCCCTTCGGGAGTGGAGAGCGTGGTGAAAGAGAAACAAAACGCATTAGCGTTTCTTAATGAAGCTGAGGGATACGAACGAGCCGAGGCAACGAACGAACTGTGCAAACGGCAACCACGGACGGACGGACGGACGGACGTACGAACGGACGGACGGATGGACGGATGGACGGACGGACAGACAGTCCGACGTTCAGAACTAATTGGAGCCACGAGATATTAGGAGAGCCGAAGAAGGACAGAGACAGAGCAGCGCTTTTGCGGAAGAAAGACGGAGAAGTGCGAGCGATGTGGCGAACGGCGAGAGAAAGGACTGGGGTTCAAGTGGTTAAGGGAGGAAAAGAAGGTGTCCGGGAGAATACTTAGATGGGTGTACACGGATCAACCCACCGATACCTACATTAACAGCTAGTTTGTCCACGTTATGAGTTTGTTTAACGATATTGCGTCGAGACGCCTGGCACGGCGCACAAACGTGAAACGGTGTCGTCGGGTTAAATGATGAGCCTCCGGATGCGCCGCGTGTTTATTTGCCCGGGTTTCGCGCGGGCATGTTAACGCACACTCTGTGCGACAGAATTGCACAGCGCCGAATTCAGATCTCGCTCTGTACACGCAAAGGTTCCAGTTCACCTCGAGTGCCGCGGTTTGTAATTGCCTGTTTTTACTGATCGTCAATTTCGAATCCGAATAAACCAAACGTAAAGTAAGCTCAACTGCTTATTTCGAATTCAACATCACAAAGAAGACTAAATGTTTGTTAAATGTTCACGGGTTTGAGAAAGATTAAAGAACCAATCACCTAGCTAATAATTCCTAATTATTGTCTGGAATTATGTACAACAATTAATTATAATTGAATTAATTATAATGGCTATACACTTGAAAATTAAAAAAAAAACGTACTCAACTTAAAACGCCTTAACGGGCTGCGATATATAACGTCTCATAAATTTTGGATTCATCGTAATGCCACGAAAATGTTGAACAGACGAAATGTTAGAAAATAGATAACATTCATTGCGTTCTCATAATAATCAGCGGTAAGGCCAAGAAGACAAAGATGCGGCCATCATTATCATTACGAAGTGTGAGTTGACAATGAAAACGACCGCCCTGTCTTCTTGATACTCGGAAACGGTCTATGATGATATTTTAATACCCATTTTTACGCTCTCGCAAATTATAGTGATCTCGGGTTACGACAAAATCTGAATTAGCATGCCTTTATGATAAAATCCGTGCCCTCGTATCATTATCGAATTATGCTACGCCGAAGATCATAATCGGACTAAAACGATTCGCCTAGGAGTAACCCTACGTTGTAACGGTACCTCCCCTTTTTTCGTTTTCGCAGCGAGACCGTGGTGATGCAGATGGCATCTACTTTCTATGCGAAGACTGTATCGAAAGAAGCAAAAAAATTGTGAACAAAAACAAAAGAATATAGAAGTATACAATATATTATAACGAGAAAATATTTATTAATTTCGACAACAATATATTATAACATTTTTTCATTTTTATTCATATATAAATGATTTTGTTCCTATTTGTGAATAAATGACCTAATAATGAAGAAAATTAGAATCGTATTTAAGATCAATTTTCAATAAATAGATTTTGCGTGCATAAAAAATTGCGATAAAACTTAAAAAATCTAGAGAACACATTTAGAAATAAAAAACCTCTCGGAAGATATTGATAAGTAATAACGTGATATATTCATGAAACGCACAAAAACGAGTAGAAATTAAAGATTCCCACGACACAGCAATAGACACTCTATTTGAAACGACACTAAAAAAGTTGTGAATGCCAACGTACGCGGTCAGGAGGTCCACGATGTTCGTCACTTGAAAACGTATATTCCTTCAATTTTCTAGTCGAGTAAGCGCCGTTTGAAGGGCCCTTGTGCGTCTGGCAAAGCGTGCACTATCCTGTTACGCGATCTCTCCCAGCCCGCAATCAAAATTCAAATCACACTTTTACAGCCGAACATAAAATCAATATTCGCCCTTTGGACGCGCCCCTAAATTCCGTCGAAAACAAATCAATGTTCTTTTGACAGTTAAAGTCGAGGTCTCGATACGGCAATTCGAAAAAAATCTCACGTCGATGATGACGGTTATTTTATTTAATTCGCGGTATATTAATATTTCTAAAATTAATTCAAAATAATTATCATAAAGTTTCGAACAGAACAGCTCGTTAATCCGAAAATGTTACATTATCACGAGATCAGTAACGTCTTGCGCTAATTGTATAAATAAATACTTTATCTTTCATAAAGTACTCTATATAAATGTGTGTGTTGTTAACTATTAGAGAAATAATCAGAACAACATGTAATATTTCTTACATAAAACTCTAAATAAAAATACATTAACAAACTAATTCCCAATAAATAAGCTTTAAAAAATACATTTTTTATTTTAATTGATATATTCAATTTTGTGAATAATCAATTCGTATAAATATTGAAAATGCGTAGGCGTCGATGTAATTCGCGATATATCTGCAATGTGTATGTAATACAATTACCTACATTTCTCTCGCATATTGAAAAATTTCATACAATATCGTAATAACCGTGAAACAGGGATCATTGTACATGCTGGCATGTACCTGTTGGCATAAAAAAAAAATAGATCGCCTGATGGTTGTGAAGTCCAAAGTGTAGCAAAAGGAAAAGAAGTTGCTTAGGCATCCGGAATAGTGCCCTTATAAATGGTTTTTCTATATTGCCTCGTGTCTGGCTCACGTTGGACATGGACATGGGTTACCGGTTCATTTAAATAAGTTAAGGGTCTCGCTTAGTGCCTTAGCGGGTCCATTACAGCTGGGCAAAAGCGGCTAATTACCTGCCTGACGTGAGTTATAAACCCCTCTTCGGCCATCGCTCCCTCCTTTGAATATTTTTAACCGGTATCTCGATTTTTACAATGAAAACGTCGTGCGTCTGCGTTCCAGCGTTTTACAGCGTTGCGAGTCGATGGATGCAGCTATCGCGTGCAAAATATATCATGCGCTTTCAAAAAAATTTTCACCTACAGATCGCGGTTTGACTTTTGTGGCTTTATATTATATTACATTACATCATATTACATGGTTTAATTATAATCAAATTTATTTCATATAATGTCCATTTTTCACGTTAATTAAATTACATTAAATTTTAAAACATCAGCCATGTACTCGCATTTTTTTCAAACAACGTTGATATAATTTTAACAGTAATTTATATTTTTTACGTTTTATTCGAGAAATGTGTATGTGCGATGCAGACAATTCTGTCGCTCGAATTAGTTCGAGCGACAGAGCCGTCCAGCGTTATACCTCTGCCGATCGTAATGATGTTCCTCAAACGCGGCGAATTAAATGCCAATTTCCGAAACACGTTGCGGACCGCGATAAAGTAACGGCTGACAGTTGAAATTTCGTAACAAACGATCGCGAAGGCGGTACCTTTTGGACAGAAAATTAATCTAGTTTGTCATAACGTGGGCGGGTTAGTTCAAAGTGCCGCTAATGAGAAAAAGGTCGACCCGCGTCTTTCTTATTTGTCAATGGGATCATCGTACCCATGAATCACAGCCGGGAGACGCTCGCCTCGAATCTCGCATGCTGTAGGTGGAATTCGCTCGAGAATGAACGGACGATACGGCACATGGCATTTCATTCTTGCACAGATTAACAGCGTGCACAACAGGAAATAAAACTATTTTTTCTAATCTACAGATAATGGATGCTTTCTTAAATGATACTAAAAACTCATACGTTATTAAAGGCAGCAATGCTAAATGTAAAATTCTATTCTTTATACTAGATGTGTATGACTCTCTCTTATCAATTTATTCATATAACGCAATTATACATCCAACGGAATAATGGGGGTTTTAATTCAAAATTCAGTCGACTACTTCGGTAAAGCAGAATTTTGTATGCGTATAATTCAGGATTAATAAATATAATCATGGAGTGATTGGGAATAATGTACTTCCATGAGACTAAATAGTAATATTTGTAATTATAACTATACAATATATATGTATAACAAAAAATATTACTATTAATAATACTCTTTACAATAATACTCTTTACAACATTCGTAGTACAAATATTTTTGTAAACTTCACTGACGTTAATCCCGTTTGTTTAAGCAAACAGACTCAAACTTTAATTGATACACACACGGTAATACAACGGTATAGATCAAACTCTAATCAATTAATTGAATAGTACGCATGAGCATTCAATAGAGCACTTTGCCAAGTGTTGTTATACGTTGTTATACGCTGCAAAAGTTCTTTTTTACGCACTTTAGACACTTTAGATACGCCGTGGTTTTCCCGCGTTCAACGATGGTCGTGTTTCCTTTGGAGGCAAAGGTTCAATTTTGTGTGCAGTGGCCCTAAAAGGGCCTACGGGACTGGTTAGCTTTGGTTAGTGGTCCTGGAACGATGCGAACGACACGAGCGGCTGACGAGATAGACAGACACTAGGGAGGGAGTCTATTTCATGGTTAATTTGGCTAACTCGATTTCACCACCACCAACGTGACCAGCCCACCACCGCCACCACCACCACCACCGCCGCCACCCTCGAAAGACCAGGGCCACTAAACTACATACAGGGCGAATTCGTCGGCCACCCTCCCGTTAACGCATTGCTCGTGAATTTTTGTCTATACAAGAGCAGTCGAATTGCGCGGGTTATTCGAGGGGTTGGAAAAATAATTTGCAACTTCGTATATTGTCTTCCCAGGATTTCGGTAGAATAAGTGCGAAATACTGAAAATTAATTCGTACACGCTGACACGTTTAAATCTTTAAATAAGTACGTGTCAATATCCATTCAAAAAGGTGCGTTGTTATAGAATAATAAGTTTATTAAAGTTTACACATGCGCGTATATGTGTTTATATATAGATCTATAAATGTTAAGGTTCAAATACAATTTATAATTATTTCAAAAAACCCACATACGTGTGTGAAAGAGAAGAAGAGAAAATATTTACGTATATGTGTAAGTGTGTATTGCTTTTTTATTTGTATAAAATGATGTTGATGAAAACTGAGCTGTAATAAAAAAAATAGTACGGCATTTCGCAATTTTATTTGTACCGAAGGCAGATAACAACGGCCGGCGCCACTTCCAATAAATTGCAATCGATGGTAAGCAATAAATGCGAAACAGTAGATCTAATGAAAATCCCAGTGATGGAATATACCGTTAAAATATTTAAACTCCGAATAGCCATATGCACGTGTAGAAGAAGAAATACCCGGCTATAAAAATACGCGTCCCTCTCCCCTCCCTGCCGTACTTAATATATTCCAATAAACGTGAAAAATAAAATGAAATAATGTGCAAAATATAATGAAATATAATATATTCAGCGACCATCCATTATGCAAATTAATATCGCTCTCTCATAAAGTGAATTTGATCAAAATATTCAGACGCGTACGAGATATGTAATTCATATTTAATGATGATAAAAAAATATGTGCGCGAAATATGATAACGACGTCGCCGAGAAAACTGCCCATGTTAATAGTAAAAAAATAGGAAAATCCTTTATTATATATACACATATTTTCTTGTACATACGCCATGCTATGCTATCTTCCAAGTCGAGGAAAAACGTCAGGCAATGTACATACAACTATCAGGGACAGGGACTAGCTTTTATGCGTGAGCGCGTAAGACGACAAAGAGACACCTTAAGCACCGGTTTATTCCGCAACTGCGAGATATCCTCCCGCATTTCAAGCGGGCAGACCGTCGTCTTTCTTCGACAAACGCGTTCGCCGTCCTGTCCGTGTCGTCTACCGGCGCACGTTCTCCACCGGCAAAGGAAAACGCGCATACACTGCATCCGGAAAAAAATCTCAGGGAAAAGTTAGACGCAAATATTAGTTGAACGCCGGACTAGTCATTATTTCTCTTTGTGCTCGCAAATGCCACTCGCTACTCCGGTATCTTTCGCAAAAGGCCGGAACAAAGGAGCGTGTCATCGCGCGGCGCCCTACCCCTGACTCCTCGACTCCCTGTCCCACCCTTCTTACCTCTAATCTAACCCGGCCCCGATCTCCCCTAACCACCCACGGCTCGGTCGCCTTCCTCTTTTTTTTAAGCTCCAGTCTTAATTACTGGAAGCAGAACGGGTTAAGGACTAAAACACAAGCCGACGTCGGCTGACTGATCATGGTGCGTCCCGACTGACGGCCATGCCAAATGAAAAACGGTCTAGAAAAATTATTATCGCGGAAGATACGTGGCACCTGCCATCCTTCTCTCCCTTCTATCCTCTTTTTTTTTACTTTATACATTCCCCTTCGCATCTTTTCCCCCTGTTTTCCATTGTTCCAGAATCTCGCCGAGATCTTATCAGATTTTGCGGGTTTGGCGCATAGTCTATATCTGCTATCAGGGGCGTTTCACAAAAGTTGCGTTCTTCTCGATGTTAGAGTTGAAAATTGCATTTGTTTCAAAGTTTAAGACAATTTCCAAATATAATTAAGATTTATAGATTTTCGGCGAATTAAAACAGTGGAAATTGAGAGAATCGTGTATTTAAATAATGAGCTCATGTTTTATCTATTAAATAAATTTCATTTCAATATATCGTTTCTAATAACGTATTTAACATTCATCTTTTCATACGCTTCCGTTGATCGATAAAAATTTTGAACAAGAAAACGTGCTTTGATAGACATATCCTGTTCTTGGCGCAATAGCAACTGCACATAATGTCTTGGTATCGTAAGCGTTAACGTGGCAGGGCGAAAGGTCGCAGAACCCGAATGTGTCGTTTGCATTATGCAGAAATGTGTCGTGCGACACGCACGGTATGTAGACGCGTATGAACAAAGTGCCACGGCCTTTTGTGCAGTACCCGGGGGTGACAATGGGCCTTGCTCTCAGCATTGTCACATGGGTTAACCAACGTTTCCGAGGGGGCTATCGTCGATGTTTGGCATCGTCCTGCTCGCCGACAGCCACCGTCTTTTATTCAATGCCCTGCGTACCGCGGCCTAACTGTAATTGCAGCGCATTAGATACACACTTTTACATGATTAACTCGCGCCGCCATAGAGTAAAACGGCAACCTCGACTGTTAACCGCTACAATCGCCTCGCGTTCGGTTTCTGTGTATTTGAACAGACGAAGGTTTGACTCCGGTCAATAACTGCTCTATT
The DNA here is from genome assembly GCA_035220615.1 of Leptothorax acervorum. Classification (NCBI taxonomy): domain Eukaryota; kingdom Metazoa; phylum Arthropoda; class Insecta; order Hymenoptera; family Formicidae; genus Leptothorax; species Leptothorax acervorum. Next base: position 128,737 of record JASTWQ010000175.1, on the reverse strand, counting down.
TACGTGCTCCATCGACAGGAACAAATGATGAGTTTGTTGCAGGGCTTGAAGCCAATAATTTTTCAAGACTGTCGGCAAAATGGATAAACACAGTTGTCGAAAGTAAAACGTCTCTTATTTTATCTCCTATACGACCTATACAATGTGTTAATTAAAAGTATAAATAAACATTCTTTTTGACAAAATCACTTTCCGAGACCATCTTGAAAGTCGTGAAAAGACAACAAGTTTTATTAGGTTTTATTTTTAAATCCGCTCCGATCTATCAATAACTCGCATCCACAATGTATTCTGCACAAAGTAAAACAATCGGCTAAAAAATAATTTTTAATTCACGCGTAATGACGCCAGATCGGAGAGACCTGATTTTATAATGAAGTAACTATTAGGTTGATTATGTTGATTCATAAATAAGTTTCGCTGTATATAATTACTTCATACTTTTTTTAAGAAACCAGTATTACTCACGATATATAATTATTTTATCTGCTGCGAATAATTTAGAGTACCTATATCATTTACGAATCAATACTTGTACTGTCACATATACTGCTTGCTAAATATAAAAATTTAATTTTATAGTTAAGTAAAACTTATTTATGAATCAATACAATATTACTGTGAACGCTATAATTCAGTTTGTTGGACATGATACATTAACCACATTATTGATTAATCCTTATACTTTTCAAGATAAATATTTTATAGCTGCTACACGTTAACGAGAATATTATCATAAACCTGTTTCACGCTAAATAATATAGTTTCCTCGGTGCAGTGATAATGTCGATTTGCGATTAGCATTAAATTATACTGTACGCATAACAAGAGCAGAATAACGGAGCGTAACGTTATTTGAAAGAAAACGGTCCCATTCATTGATCGAGTAAACAATACTTTCGACCGCACGATTGATTCATCTCTTTTTTTTCTTTCTTACGATCGTACGATTTCTTCATTCTCTGTGATGACGGTCATCTCAGCGCGAAATGAAATCGAAACGCAATTTGTCGTTCCCCACGTCGCCCTCTCGCGTTGCCGCGTATCTCCCTCGCAAAACCATCACACGATTACGCTAATTCGGGTATCATTTATTTTTCGTTCACCCTTCTTCTTCTTTCTTCTCTTGCCCTCCCCATCTCGTCGCGCAAACGAAGCTCTACCCTCCACCGTCAATGAGGCCGTGCTCGATTCTACGAACTTTGAAGTGCCGGTGGGTTTTTGATGTAGCCACCAACTGTTCCCGCCATGCAAAATAGTGAATCACGCATTAAGCGGAGATAAAGCGGCAAATAACTCGAGTATATTGAACGTAACGCTCGGTTACACCGAGAACAAAACCGATGCGCGTTGATACCCCAGAAAAATGTTTTCTTTCGGTACGGCAAATCGAGCAGCGTGGGGCGACGATCGGACAATTTAAGTCAGTCGATTCCGGTGACGTTTATCAATAAAAATGTATGTGTGTGGAACGGGTCAAAAATCATTGGTAACAGTTTGAATAAGAGTTTCCTATGAAAGAAATATAATACTCTCGTTTTTAGCCAAAGAAGTTTTTATTTAGTCTCCACTCTACATTTTTCCTATTTGGGCAAATCAAGTTTTATTCAAAAATAAAATTTAGACTTGCCTAAATAGAATTTGGAAGGACTAACTGAAAGTTCGCGTTGAAAGATTAGGAAATTAACGAATAATAAGGAAAAAAGGGATTTGAAAGTCAAACGCGGTTAGTTGTGCGTGAGTTATAATGGTATGTAACATTTAATTAATAATTTAATACAAATTATAAATCATACGTTTCAATTCTACTTCGAGCCATTTTCAGCGATGCGATAATAGATAAATTAAATAATCTCAAACACTTCGATGAGCATAAGGTCAGTATTTAAAAATAGAATAATGTATATAAAGATAGTTACTCATTAATTTTAATAACGAGAATCTTTAGTTAATTAATCATTTATTTGATTAGGAAATTATTGCCAGGAAACGCGAACGTAAGATCTGGAAGTTATATTTTCGACATTTCGATAAATCTTTGTTCATGAGAATTCCATTTCCACAAACACAAACAGAAATAGAATTAATTATAAAACAATACTTTATCAAATCGTTTTGGAAATATAGAATAAAATTTTATCTGATCGCACCGCATTCACAATTTTCTAGAAGGTCTGAATTTTCAAAATTGAAACCTTATTTTTTATATCAGAACATGTATGATTGTGATTATTTTAACAAAGAACTACCTTGCTTATTAGACGAAGATCCGTCTTGAGCTCTGGCTCAGTTCTCATCAGTAACTCGTAGCGAACGAATCTTCAATTTATTGTTAACACATTACTGTACTGTCGCCTGAATAAAGCCTAGTCAAGAAAACAATGTTCTATCCTTCTCAATATTTTAAAATATATATTACAGTGCGTCTTGCACGCAATGTGCATACAAACAATGTACATATAACGAAATATCACGAGGCGCCGTAATATTATTTGCAGGACGCGTCGTGGTTTCCCGTCAATATGTATTCACGGCGAGATTTACGAAAAGAGAAAGAGAGAAATAAGGGAGGGGGAAAAGCGCGAGAGACACGAGAGTGATCTTCGGCAAAGATGGCACGTGAGAGCAAAGTATTAACTCTCTCCTGCGTGGCGGGTATCGCACCCTTGTTATTCCAACCACAAAGACACAACTCGCCACTCGGCTCTGTAACGTGACACGTGACCAGATCATACTTTATTGGAAAATGTGCAAATACTCGTCACTCACCAGCCGCGTTCCCGCATTTTGACGATTTCCTTCCTATCACCGTGTATTATTATTCCCTCCCCATATTTTTCGGTTACGAAGCTATTTTCAATATCCGGCAGTTTTACAACGACAGAACTGGTCCAATGAAGTGGCATTTTGATGTATTTTGTTTTGTCAAAACCCGTATTTCCCGCGTGTAAACAAAAACGGTAAAACTGAATTTCACTGCAATAATTATTTTTGTAGAAAAGAAATGGCATTCTCTTTCTGTTTTGCCAGTGGTCGTTAACATAGCATGGTGGCTGATGGTGGCTGCATGCACAAATCACCATTTCAACAATATTTTTATACTCTGTCCACGCTAATCTGCGTCGTATCTCAAAATTGATATAATTCAATCGTAAATATTTTTTGTTGTTTTACTTGCTGTATAAAAATCATCTCGTTGTCAGTCATATATATAAATATAATAAATATGGTATTTTTTTACATAACAATTTGCCAACTGAAAAAAGGCACGGTTAATTATAAAATAACTATACAATTTTCGGACAGGAGAATATATAAAGTTAGAATATACGAGTATAACAAAGTTCATTTGCGTATTACAAAGTACGAGAAGTGTAAAAGCATGAATGATCTTGTGCGGTTTATATTCTTTCCAATCAAAACGTAACCGTCCTAGCAGCACGTTAAACGCAATCTCAGAATTTGAATAAATAATTGAAGACCGTAAAAGCACTCGAGGTACTTGTTATCAGTGGAACAAATTAAAGCGTTAGGAGGTAAGGTTTGAGAGAACAAGAACTAGTCGACCGCTGCGGGATTGCCTTTCAGACCAACATAGGCGCAGCTAGCGAGAACTCGGCTAACAACATAATTCAATACGGGGCTACTACCTAAACGTGTTTCCGCTATCCGCCATGCTGGAGGACTTACATTTCCTGCTGTTACTATATGATTTCCGTGACCGACGTGAAGGGGAGAACTGATGCGCGCCATACCGTGTCCAAAGCGCAATGACGATACGCCGGCTTTTTTTTACCCGATCGAAGGTTTTTTTCGCCCGTCTCCTCGCCATTTGTTCGCGTAAGTTTTTTTTTTGTGTCATCTGAACAGTCGACTCTGCCAATGGCATATGCGGCTCACCAAAACGTAATAACACCCAAAGTGGTAAAATTTACATTTGGTGCGTACACTAATGACCCCGATGCTATATTTTATGATTATAATGCAATTAGACTGCAAGAAGCAACGTACTACTTTGATATTTTAAAAACTTCTTCTAAAAAAAACTTATAATAAGAGAAAAAGGCAAGAAATTCAAGAGAAACGGAAATATATGTTAAAAAAATGGTATCTGTTTGCAGACATCGAACGTCGCATAATAAACTTTGTTGTGCGAATAGTTCAACAAAAAATTATTAAACGAGGAATAAATCGAACGACGTGTCACGCACCGCGTGCAATTACACACAAACAGTAGAGAAATTTCAATTCAAATAGTTTTCCAAGTGGAAGGACAATTCTCCCCTGGCGTATCCTTATAGATCTCAATTGCTATCACCGTAGGTATTCGTAAGTACGTAAGAACCGCGTGTGTACACAAGAACTCTCCGCGTTTACGAACACTCTTTTCTAGATAACGATGTAGCTCGCGGTAGACCACGGGGACCCTCGCGAGCCCGTGGCACGTAGGGCCCTTCTCTTCTGTCCGGCTTCAGGATCGTCTTTTACCTACACGGTACGGCATCGCGATCGCGTGCGCGCATTACTTAACCCAACGGTATCATTCCTCAGCGCGATACGCGCGCGCGTAATCGCGCAAACTCGTTCCACGCATCGCATGCGAAACGCCAGTACTGTGGATCGGTCATCGCTAATTTGCGTCGGTAATGACCGCGTCTACGAGGGGAGAATTAGCCGACGAGGAGAGGGATGCAGATCGAGTCTCCCGCGATCCGTATCTAACGTCTGGTTGGCTGGTTTATGAATGGGATGGGCCCGCGCGCCCCGATCACCGCACGATCGCGGAAGAAGATTGATCTGTCCTCGGTGATCTACGATTATCAGAAACGCCTCATGGGTAAATAGGGCCCGTTTAGCTCGCTTCGCTGGCGGCGTCCGCGTCGCACGGCCGTTTTACGGTGGGTTGTACGCGGAAGTGGTTAAGGCGGTTAAGGTATGCAGGAAGTTCAATCGACCGCTAACGCGGAATTTCAATACGCTTTTTCGATAATCCAACGGAATGTTAAGAGAAGAGCCTTTTTTATGCGTGCGCGAGATACAACAATTTTGCAGGACCGCGGATAAAACTTTCACCACCTTTGTCAAAGTCCCGTAGTCAGGCATGTCGCATGTCTGTTGTTTAATTAATACACGTGTAATAATTTATACGTATATTACAAACGTATATTAATTACATAAATTTTTCAATTGCAAAAATATGGCGTTTCAATTTTTGTTTGGCCAGTCTGTGATTCAGGTACGGATACAAAGCGAATCGTTTATCGATGCTCGCCAATCGGACAAATTTTTCAGTTAAACAGTTTTCGTCCGCAGACGCCTCGTTAGAATTACATATTCGAATAATAAAATAATGAGAGAGCGCAGCTTCCGCGGGCGGGAGAATGAAATGTTCATTCGCGACGATATAGCTCTCTCTCTCTGTGCCGCGTATAAATATTCATGTCACATACAGCAGCAGGGAGCTTGGATATCCAGGATATATTCACGAGGATAATGTGTTTACTGCGGCGACGTGTCTTGATACCTCGGCTAAGGTAACGCGAGCTTCAAATTCAATATTTCCATCCGCGCCGCTGCGCGCTGTCGCGAAAATTACACGGAGATATACATTCCGGTATTCTTACGGTCATATTAGAATGACTGAGGTAGATACCCTAAATAATGTGTAAATCTTTTTCGCGCCCGAAGCTAAAATTCAATTACGCGAGAGAAGATATCTGCGAATTTATAATATCATCGTTCGGAATCGGTTTATATTATAAATCCCGTATGTAATATCTGCTTTAAAATATACATTTTTTTCAACGTCTTCCATTTTCCATTTAGTACAAAATACATAGAACGTTTATTTCCCCGTCATAAAAATGTTATGGTTGAAGAATTTCCCTTCGAAATTTAGAATCACATTTTAAGATAACGTTTCTCTACTATAATCCGCGAAATAAATATGTGCGGCACAATGCAGAGAAAATTAAATATGTACACCACGATACAGAGAGAATTTAATTTGTAAAAAAATATATTTTTACATTATTACTTTATTATTATTTTTATATAATATATATATATATATATATATATATATATATATATATATGTATATTAAATATATTATTTTATATTTTAAAAAGAGTGCATTATTCAGAAAAATCTAAATAACCTTGTTAATTAGATACGTATTTGCGTTGTAATTTAATGTCCTGCCGGTAGAATAGTATTCAAATGTGGCAGAAACTACCGTTAACTATTCGCCAATTGCGTACGAAAAAGTATTTAACAGTTATTTATTTCTAGCCGTATTCCTAAGTCTCGCAGAACTGCAATTTGACTAAACGCCGACGTTCATTCCAGCATGAAGAAGCCAACATATAAAGTCAGCATGACAGATGTAACACTTACCTGCCAGGCGTTGGAGTCCAGAGCGAGGTAAGACATGTTGTTGTTAGTGTCCTCCGTGATTGAAAAATTTGTGGGGTACCCGGAAACTCCTCGCCAATCGGCACGCTACCAATATCCAGCTTGTCACTCACGTTCCGAGATGATCGGCAGGCGGCATCTTCCGTCGGCAGCTCCGTGAAGAAGCGAGCTGTACTGAAAAAAAAAGAGTGAAAGCGTTCGAGTGAATATAAATATTAAATAGAATAAAAAGTATCTTAAATTTGACGAGTTTATTCGAAAATTGGCAGATGAATCGATTTAAAGTCAAATTTACATATTAAAAAGAAATTATCATAATTGAGCGACGGGAATAATCGCTTCCTTATTCTCAAAAACATTAATAAAGTAAATTCAAATACGTTGACTTATGTTAGTGAGGTAATTTTTTATCTAAAATTTCATTCATCTGCCATTACTACGTTTTGATTACAAAAGAAAATTATTTGATGAGGACTAATTGAATTTGGAAACCTATGCGTAGTGCGTTCAAAGAAAATGCGTTCAAAGAAAATTAGAAGAAATTTTCGCATAACGATACTTCTTTTTGTACGCGAACCATGCATGAAAGAGGGAAATATCGAGCAAGATTTGGCGAAAATTTCCTGCGGTGAGTAACAAAAATGCGAATTACTTTCGTCGGCCGGAATCCCTGGGGCGTCGCGTCAACGGATCGGGAACTTAGTTAAGCAAAGTTAAATACGGCTCCCCGAGGTGGCACGACCGCTTTTTAATTGCAAACACTTTCACAAAACGAGAAGATATCCCAAGACGCTCGAAAAGCGGAGATTACAGCCCTAGCTTCTTTTTCGCTATTGCTATGAAATGTCTACGACTCTACGAGTATAAATATCTGCAGTTCCCAAGATATTTACAAGTACAATCAGACACTTCATGGAAATGCTTAGCATCAACTGGCGGTATCTCGGAAAGTTTACCACAATGATGTTTAAAGGTTTATTTTACTATAAACATAGATTTAAGTGAGTAAGAATACCTACACGTCGAACAATGCTAAGATTAAAAATTGCGTAGAATTCAGACAAGAGGCTTTCCGTATTCTGCAATTAACGAATAAAACAATAACAACTCCAAAAGAGTCTCACTGCTAAACTAAACGCAATAAAAATCACATCACTTCAATTCGGATGCAGAAAATATATAAAAATATATATATATAAATAAAAAATATATAAGCTAATAAAAAACATAACCATTCAATTATATAAAAAGATTTATATTGGACGGAAAAATTTGTGTATTTGACTGAACGATGTTTCAACCGCTTGATGAATCTTGTCAATAATAGTGAAACTGTAGTGAAACTTCAGATAATAATTTATTACTGAAATCTCTCTCTCTCTCTCTCTCTCTCTCTCTCTTTCATCAACACACATAAAGAGCTATTGAACGCAATTACACCCGGTTCTCGCTTTCAAAATTAAAACATACGATATAATGACACCACACATCTTTCAATATATCCGTGATTTATGCAAATCCGTGCGAATCAAAGGATATTATTATTAAGTTTAAATGCAGGAAATATAACATATTTTCTGCATAGTACTGTTTTAACCACAGAATCCTCACAGTACTTTGCATCGAGTCTCTTTCCCCCTTCCTTTCATCATATTTAAATCAAACGATGATCAAATATCGGCGGCACCGTTGACTTTATTATTTAACATCACAAAGTTTCATGCAACGAGTCAATCTGACCAACAATTACTGCCTCTCTGTATTGTTTATTGTTATATCCGACCTGCGTACCGTTCTCTCGCAGACACAAGCTTAAATTAAATCAGACGTTTACGATCGAAATGATTAACCTTATGTTACGCCGATAGGATATTATTTATCCTTTTTATGCACAATGACGTCTACTGGACCCGAAAACTTGCATCTCCGAAGTAAAGAAACTATTTGTTTATTCTCGAAAGAATCACTTTGCAAAATAACATAAGATTTTTCTTGCATTCTAAACATTTTTCTTACATTTTTGCTTGTATTTACTTTCTTTTATGAAAGAAAAAGATACAACTAAAAACACACATATATTTGTAGTAATAAATGCTATACATATGTAAAAAATTGATAAAAAGTTTAACACTAAATTGGAAAATATATTGTACTCACGCACCACTTCATCACATTGCAATAAAAATAACATTGCTATCATTTCATTTCTGTTCTCTTCATTTCTTTTTTTTTTTTTTACTGTTTATTGAACCATAATTTTTCTATTCTCAAAGGTTTTCACATTCACCTGAATTTATGGTAGACATTTTCGAAAACAAAGCGTAATGTTTAAAACACTATGTGCCACGTTTGTTAAACGAAAGAAATTTAATCTGTCAGTCGTTTTCGAGAATCAAGGTCGCTTTATCTACGTAATCCCAAATATGTGACTGCACACATACACATAGAGAAGAAAAGTTTCTCTTTTTTTTTTTATATTTTTAAATTCGTAGTTAAGCCGCGATGACGGTATCGATATATACTTCTTAAAATGCCTAAGTCTATAATAAACTGTTGACTGTTGAAAAAGAAAAACATTAATCGCAGAATGTGTCCAGGTGGCTTTTAACTATACACCACAGCTATATCGTTAAATCTCTTCCGACAACTATTTGGCTTCGCGATTGCTCCAAGGACTCCACGTTTGAAAGAAACAGTCCAAGGTCACCGCGCCGCATTTCGCACAGCGTTCGCGGCGATCACTCGCGCGGGACACGAAATTTCCTCGTCATTATTTTCCGGAGCACACTCGATTCGTCGGTTAAAGCAAGACGGCGACGTCCTGGAGATACGACGCAAACTCACCTCCTCGTCTCGATCTCGCGGCGAGAATCACCGACGGGCGGACAGCGATGACGACATCGGCGACGGCCACCGGCGAAACTCGTGTTTTCGCGTCAGACTCGCGATAAAACGATGAAAATGCGCTCCCGCGATATCTGTCGCGAGCGAGATGACGCGCGCACGTACGTACACGCGTGTGTCTTCGTAACTTAATCCGCAAGCGGATTATCGGAGGCTAATTCGAAACGCAGTCAGACCATCCCTCTCTTTCTTTCTTTCTTTCTCTCTCTCTCTCTTTCTCTCTCTCACTCTCGCGTTCCTACCGACCGGCTCGCTCCCTTCCTTCTCTCCCTTCCGCGATCTTTCTTTTTCTTACCCCCTCTCCACCCCCGCTCGCTCTCCTCCGCTCTCGCGGACGGTCCACGTTTTCCTCTCTCTCTCTCTCTCTCTCTCTCTCTCTCTCTCTCTCTCTCTCTCTCTCTCTCTCTCTCTCTCTCTCTCTCTCCCTCTTTCTTTCTTTCTTTCTCTCTTTCTCCCCCTCTCGCAAGTACTGTTGGACAGTATATGTACTTGATCGCACCTTGGAATCACTCGGTGGCTCGTCGAAGATGGCAGGTGGACCGGCGCGGAATTCTCGCGGCGCGGCGTGACGCGACGGCGACTCCGAGGACGCGCGCGCCACGCGACAAAATGCACGAAAGCAGATTGAGGACAGCGAAGTGCCGGAACCGGAGGTAGCCTCCGCTCGCGTCGCGTCGCGTCGCGTAGCGTTACGTTCCGTTCCCGTTATGTTGCGTTTTCCGTATCTCGTGCCGTGTGTCCCGGTGTGTATTGGCCCACCGCACGTGGCGCGTCGCGACGTCGCACTGCGCTCCAGGCGAGAGAGGCGCCGCGGCGCCCCCCCCCCCCCCTCCCCCCGCCCCTCCCCACCCTTCCAAGCCGCCACCCGGCAGCCCCGTGTATGCCACCCCTGCCGCGGCAACGATGCGCCTCCGCCACCACCCGCGGCGCGGTACTATCGCCTGCCCCCCGCGGGGGTGTGGTGCCTCCGCCTACAGTCACACGACGGACCCTGCGCGGCTCTGTTCCATATACCTGCCTGTACTGGAGCCGGAGAGGGATGACGACGGGGCTAACCTAACCCCTAACCCCGAGCGCGACGCGACGCGACGCGTCGCGACGTAACTTCCGCAGGCCGAACCGCGTCGGCGAGGTTGCTTACCCTCGACGAGTGAGTAGCGTGGATTTAACGAGAGAGACGTCCGCGTCGGTGAGTGAGTTAGCAACCGCGGATTTTGACAGACGGGGATGGTGGATAAAAAAAACGAGATGCCGACGAATTATCTCGTTGTCAATGAGCGATAGATCGGACGTCAAGAGATCTACTTTCATTCGTCTCAAAAATTTTTGAATCTATTCAGAAGTTTAAATTTATCCTTCAACGTCAGATTTAACATATTTAAAATTATTCGTGATAATTTTGAATTAGTAGGCCAGGATAAACAACATATTTTAGCATGATATATTTGTAAATTCGGAATTGTCTGCATATGCTTAAAAAATACTTAATTTGAGAAGCCATAAAGGTTGAAAAATAATTTTTATTTTTATAATTGTTAAAAAAAAAATTAACGTTCTCTTAATCAACTTATTAAAAAAATTGAAGTATGTTTGTGATCAAACAAAACTTTTATTGATGAGCAAAACATCCAGACATGAATGCTAAATAACATTATTCTGGGCCCGATAGAATTTACAAGATAAGTATAGATGAATAATTATTAGTACTTGCAAAATGTTAAACTTGCCGAAAATAAAACATTATAGAACAGTACGAAATAATACAGCAATTATAAATGCGAGATTCAAAGATTAAACGGAGCAAACTGTTTAACATCACTCGCTCAAAGTCAAACAAGTTCAATAAAACTACCAAAAGTTTACAAAATTAAAATTATCTTGAAACAACGTCATACAGAATGTTAAAAATACTTAAAAGAATTCTCAAAGATATATTTTAAATAATATCTATAAATTGTTGTGAAAACTAAATTTATAGATACAAAAGATCAGTTCGATTATATATGAACTTCATCAAAATCATCAACATCTAATATTCTTTTATATCTAATATCCCTTTTATCCAAATCATCAACCGTATATCTAATACTTTATAAAAGAAAAAAAAAGTAATGCAAGAACTCCCTAATTTACGAAATCTTTTTCCTTTACTTTCGATTCGGTACAGATATTCCGAGAGTTGCGAGGGACCCGCGTAATTTGTCCAGCAGAGAATATGAATCCGCCCGAAAAGTCCTCGATGCATATATGGGGTGGCGGGTACGTACGACGAGGTAAGAAAAAACCGGAGGAGGGTGAGAAGGGACGGAGCCGCCGACTCGTCGGCACGGACGTAGACGGATATCGTGGATGCGTCTGCCTGCTGCCAGCTTGGGATTCGTACGAGACGTTACAGCATCCCTGCTATCTCTCCCGGCAGCGTCGCGCAATCCACGGATACATTCGCGCGCGACGTATACAGGCGGCGGAAACGACGACGGGCACCTAGCGCAATCTGCGCATGACCGATATCGATGTCCCCCTCGTTTCCCCCCTCCGGCGAGTATGCTCCTTGGGTATACTGCCACTACCGTACGCCGGTCCACCCTGTCACCCCTCTACCCCTGTTATCCCCACCATGCTGTTGTGTGCACAGCGCGCTGCGAGTTACCACGCTGCAGCCCCTTTCTTCGTACGCCCCTGTCGTCGCTGCCCCGACTCCTCGCCCGTCCCACTCGTGCTTTTGCCCCCGTCAAGGAGAAAACGGGAGCGGCGCAGGAGGAACAAGAGGTTGGAGGAGGTAGCGAAGAAAGAGGAAGAGAAGAAGGGGAGGAGGAGGAGTAGAAGCGGGGAAAAAGTGGAGGGAAAGAGAGGTGCCTATGAGCAGGCCAAGACGCAGCTTCTGTTTTTCCCCCCCGGAGATTTCGGCGAATTTTCACGCCGGCGTTATTACGCCCTCTTCTTTCTTCTTCCCTTCGCTAGTAGAGTCGGCTACTCTTTTCTTCTTTCCCTTTTTTCTCGCTCCTTCTCTGTTCTCCACGCGACGTTTGGTCTCCGTATCCTATGTTGAACCTCGTTTGCTCTCTACGCGCGAAGGGGTGGGCGTGCGGTGACAAGCGTCGCTGATTTTAGGATGGAATGCAGCCATTTGGAAAGTGTGTTTTCGTGTACGGAGTCGATCGATATTTTCTCACAGCAGACGGAGCAGTCTCTCGGAATTTTTCGCGGTTTTTAGACGAACACGAAATTTCTCGCTCGTTTCTTTTTTTAAAGAATGTGCTCAGAAATTAGTGTCGTTCAATCGTCCCTTATTTTCTAGTTTGTATACCTTGTTAATATTGCTTGGCGACAGCTTGGCTTTGTGAAAATATGACACGAATTGTTAGCTATTTTAAACACAAATTAATAATTTATATCTCTTATACGTCAATTAAACAATAATTTATCAAAATTAATGAAAAATCAATCTGTTATTGCTTTGATTTATGCGATTATAAACTCGCAAACGCAGATACGATGGATTACGACATGGGAGAAAGTTACGCACTATAAAAGAGAAATCACAGTTTCCATGATAATTGTTTTAGTGAAATATTCCTAAGAATTTACTGCCATCGTTCAATTCTGGGCCATAATTCAAGGAGATTCGAGACGTAATGAAGGTCTTGGAACAATCAGTTTCAATCATCCTCTCGAAACAATTATTAACGGTCTGTGGTTGTCTAGCATTGTCGAGTACGTCACGCCCTGTCATATTCAGGAGGCCTTATATGGATCAACCGGCCGTGCACGCATATTAGATTCATCTTTAATATCTCAGGCACTGCAATGTAACGCGGTTTATCATCGGTCAGCGCCTATACCTAACGACATTAAATACTAATTATTTCCAATAAATAGCGGTATATTAGCGCCGCATGTATGTCAGATTCATTTCGATGTAATTCTCTTCAGTCGGCACCACGAATGTCATGACAGTTTCATGCAACGCGCACGGTCCTCAATGCGGTACCCTTGGGCGCCATGTCGCTCGCCGATCCATTTGTGCGAGCCCGCGACTGACCATTCAAGCGATTCAATGCAAATTTGAATCAACGGTTATTATTAAAATTAATTGTTTCTTTTACGGGATTTAATGTCAAAATATAAATTCTCGCGGAACGAAGCCGTTCATGTGTTTGTCGTATCCTTTTTACTTTTTACTTTTTACTTTGAACACTTAACAAGCATCGGGGACATCCATTTTATCGTTAGAAAATAAATTCAAAATTTTGCCGTGATTATAGTAAATAGTAAATTTATTAATTGATCCGTGTGTTAACGTATTGTACCTACCTTTGACCCCTGGTATGTATCGCGCGAATAGTTAAAGCGTTAAAGGCACTGCCCGCGGTTAAATTCCGATCAGCGACACAAGAAACGATTTCACGGGCGGATGACGGGGCAAATCGCCGTTCGTGGGGCCCTCGATCGTGGGGCGTCCAGTCGATCGGAGTCTACGTTAAGTTACGAGAGAGGTCAAGCCGTCCATCTTCTTGCTGGAAAGCGCTGCGCGCACCACGCCTATGTTAAATCGTGACTCTCGATCGGGAAGAAGGAAGAAGAAGCGCCGGTGTTATATTAGCGCCCAAGAACAACCTGATGCGATCCCCGTCGGTATTCATCGGCGGGCCGTTCGTGAATCGCCCGTGGAGCGAAAGGGGCGAGAGAAGCAAGATCGGCAAACAACGAGGGCCGCGTTGCACAATTAACGAGACTCGCCGATTCGACTCGAGTCGAGTACGGAATACGGATCGAGTGGTGAGGTCGAGTGGGGTCAAGTCGAGTGCAGTCGCGTGGTACGAGTCGTCACTCGTGCCACACGATACCGGCACGGTATCCCGGGCGCAATTGCGATTCGCGTACAGATGGAGAATAACGCGGATTACCGCCTCTTTGGCTGTGCTTCGCGGTAACGCTTAGAAGGGAGGAGGCGGAGTTCAATCGCCATTCTTCGCCACGGCGATCGACCGCGACTTTAGTATAATCTAAAGTATCTCTTTAGCCTAATAAAAAAATAAGCATTACCTATCTCTATTATCTCCTTACCATGGAAATTATATGACGAATATTGAGTTGCTGACACGATTGCCGAATATACGATAGAATATCGCAGTTTCACAACTATAGTTTCGTGCGATTTTTTCAGATTAAATATCTTAAAAATGGATATTATCGAAAAAAATCGAATATTGAAAAATCGATTTCGAAATAAGAAAGCATAATATCAGCCAAATGCAAGAAATATTAGAGAACAAGTGTTTTCAATATTAAAATACTTAATTCAAATTATTTATAATTCTTCATATTTTTCAAAGAGAAAAATAAAAATTACAATTCCAACAGGTAGTATGTATGTATAAGTATCTATTTTTCGCATTACTATTTATCTATAATTTTAGCAATAATAATATTCCTTTTTATTTTCAAGCTTTTGTGATATAAACATTTTTTAAATATTTAATGTGTAATTTTCAAAATTCAATTGTTTATTAATGATATAAAAGTGTCCTGAATAAATTCTTTTACTGGGATTTACGATAATATTAATGTAATATTCTAAAACTTTTTAACAGCTTATATTTTTTGTCGAAATTATACTCCTCTATACAATTTAAAAAAGAATAGTACCTTTTAAAGCATTATTCGACCTGACATAGAAGATACTTCTCAAGAAATTCACTATAACCTATTTTCTTTTAGGGAACGTGACGTTATAACGCCGCAACTCGTTCGTGTGATGCAATTTAACTACCACGTCATTACTCCCAAAGTTAAGCCGGTGTAAGTTCGAAATTACTAGTTAAATTGCATATATCTATGCGAGAGCCGAGAGCGCCGTGTAATCTGCCCATGTGTTTATCCATCGGTAGGTAGTCGTGCATATACCGTGTCTCTCCATCATCGGGATGGTCACCAGGACCATCTTAGCCTAATTACCTAATAATTCGAGGCGGTAACTTCGACTCCGTCTAAGTGGTTTGCGCCCGTCGCGAGAAGACCGATATATCTATAACTGCTAAACTGCGATTGAACGTATCCTTGTATACACCCAAACCCGACAAGCTTCCTCGTTGCTCATAATTCATAGAATGTGTATTGTTCATTATATGTTTATTTATGTCGCGTAATATTTTCGCATTGATGACGCAGAAACCTTTGAAATTTGTTGCCAGCATAAAATGCATATATTCATAATTACGACTTTAACGACAAAAAGTGTTATATTTAAATAATCTTTATGAAACATATAGATATTTTCTATAATATTATTATATTCAATATTAATTCAATATTAAAACAACATTCCACGTTAAATTTAAAATGCCTGCGGTAAAAAAATATTTCAAAAACAGAAAGATAAACATAAATAATGGACAAAAGGGCAATTTCTCGAAAACATCACTGATTTATATTATTTCGGCAGACAAATGATGCTTTGATCGAAGGGACGTTCTCAATCCTCGGCTTGATAGCGAATCCTTCTATGCGCTGAAGTGCTTCGGTAAAAAGAACGAGCGATCAATAGGACGTCCGATCAATAAATCCCCGGTGATCCGCAAACCCCCCGATGTAAAGGGATACACCCCAAATCGATCGCCTATTGATTTGCGGGGACCGCAAACGGGGCGCGCATCTCCCCCTTCCGAGTATCCTTTCACATCGCGAGCGCTCCGGGCTGTCAGGTGCCAGGGCCATTCTTGTCCCGAAAACGTGAGGATCGCGAGCTGATTTTTCTATAAACACGTCCGCACACACACACACACACACAAACTCCAGATCACGATGCGTGGCCCCCCCGCCCCCTCTGTCTGCCATCAGTCCTTAAGCGCGACGTTAGCGCTTGTTGACTCAAACGCGTGGCAAATTCGTGGGCCCTTTCAAACGTCTCTTCTTCTCGTCTGTCGACACGCATCGACGGGATTACACCTCACGTGATGCGTCTCGCGGTAATTCGCCTTATTGTTACGTCAATCCACTCGTCTCCCGTACGGATCCGATCGCGTCGTCCTCGAAATAGCGCGAGAGTCCGCCGCGGGCCGGATTGTCGGGCGCGAACGCGAGACGACGGGAAATCGCGTTTGCTTTGGGACGATTTTTTTTTTCCTCTCCCTCGCGGTCGCGACGGCAACAACGGCGGCGAATAAATATTTATACATACCACTACGAAAAAGAGAGAGAAAGAAGCGCACGCGCGTAATCGGTATTTATTCAAACGTCCATTTCCCGGCGCGTTCTCCGCGACTCCATTTTCTTATTCTTCCGAAACTTCGTTTCGCGAAGTCCGCGAAGGGCGGCGGACAAAGGAACGGCCGCGCGCGCGGCCTGGCAAGGGCGAGCCGGGAGCCCAAACTTTCGTAATTACAATAAACAAGTCTCTCTCGCGCGCGCGCGCGCGCGCGGGGCAAAACGCCCTCACCCCCTCCTCCTTTTCCTACCTTGTCTCCCGGCCCCCGCCCGAGAGTACAAACGCCTCGCGGTAATAACATGCAAATTGCCGGCTTACCTAACGTCTGGACTTTGTCAGGTCTTTTTGAAATGTGATTTCTTGCTACTTTGAATCCGCGAACGGCGCGCGACGCCCTTTGAAGTCCCCGGCGTACTTTTATAAGAGGGTCAAAGCTTACGCCGTCCGCAAGCGGAATATCGATGACGACAAAAAATCTCAGATTTATTTCGCGACGGCTTTCGAGGAGTAGCGGCATCTGCACGTTTACGCGATGTTGAACGCCTTCGCGTCACTTGTTGCGGCAATTGCGTGCATGATAGAACGATTATAATAAATACAAAATTAAATATGACAAGGCAAACGAGAGCCAAACACGCCGATCTTAAAGCGACAATTATAATATATTCTTCATACAATACTCCAATATACGCGAACGTTTCGATCCTTGAGTTTGGACCCTCCTCAGCGCAAAAAACATAAATAATACATGCGGTACGATATCTCGGTTACATCCTCGTCAAGAATTAAAAAGTCGCAGAATCCACATGGTCAAGTTCCGTGGATTCTGCGACTTTTTAATTCTTGACGAGGATGTAACCGAGATATCGTACCGCATGTATTAATTTTTTTATGTTTCTTGCGCTGAGGAAGGTCCAATCCCAAGGACCGAAACGTTCGCGTATATTGGAGTAATGTATGAAGAATATATTATAATTGTCGCTTTAAGATCGGCGTGTTTGGCTCTCATTTTCCTTGTCATATTTAATTTTTCATTTTCGAGAGCTTTAACCTTTGTTGATTATAATAAAATTGTATGGACGTGAACAACTTCCAGTAAGTATAAATGTAGAATAATTATAATAAAATACAGTAAAGAGATTGCGTGCAATAATGCAGTATAGATTTGTGGGAGAATTATACATATATTATTACATTATATAATTCTCATTATATATAATTAGGTATATATACGCGTAAAAATATTATATATATTTATATATAATATTTTTACGCGTAAAAAGTATTATATTTTGATGAATCTTCTCTAAGCAAAAATTTGTACCTATACTTTTTGAATTCTAAGCCTTTTAATTGAATTTTAACGCATGTGCAGAAGTGACTCATAAAGGAACACAATTCTGCTTTTGCCACAATATTATAAGCCTTTATAAAACGCTGCATAATTCACAGTAAATTATTCACTCCTCGCTTCGCGTTTCGTAAAACGCGTTATCTTCATTAACTCATAATTACTACGACTAACCGTGTGAGTAACGCGATCATTAATTGTAAGTTTAATTTCGTTAAATGATCGGTCACAAAATGACAAAGTGACAGAAAGTCAAATAAGATATATCCCAGGGTTTCGATATCTGCGCCGGCTAGAAGCTTACGTTAGTTAGAGGTTAGACGCGACCTCGCCGCGGCAATCGAAGGTCAATCCCAACGCGACCGACATTCCACTCGGGTGCGCGCGCACGTAATGCAAGAATAATAAATACGACTCACCTCGGATGATAATTCGATTCCATCTCGTCGCTCCTTTCCAGCGATTCCGAACCTGATGTATGTTTAGAATATAGCCGCTATCCCGCGAAGTGGAACGTGGAAACGGCGGGCGAGCGGGCTCTCTCGCCTCCTGCCCGCGCCCGCTCTCGTCGCCCCTCCGATAAGACGTAGCGGCGATTCTAATAGCGCGAGCGGTACGCCGTGGCCTCTCGCGTCTCAGCCGTGCCACGCACGGTACGACCTCGCGGACTCCTGCCCCGATCATCTCCCCGCGTCGTAGGGCAAGGCGAAGGCGAACCTCGTCGCCGGCAGCGTGGTTGCGTGGCGCGCGCGATCCGGTAGCGTTTGAAAAGAGAATAACAAAAGTAACATGGTATGGCGAGTCGCGGGCTGCGGGCGCGTTTGCCCCGCGCATCGTACTGATAATCACGCTAATGACCGCGTGTCAATCCCCCGACAATTTCGATTCCGCCGTGGGATGTTGAGGGCGGGCGGGAGAAGAGCCTATACGCTCGAGCGTGATATACCTGCCTCTCTCGCTCCCTCTCTTTCTATCTCTCGTTCGTATCGCCCGTGGTCAGAGTCAGAGCGTGGCGTGATCAAGTAGCGTTTGCAAAGCCGACGCCGATGCGCCGTTGCGCCGTCCTCGCGCGAATTCCAACGTCGATCGTCGTCCGGACACGAAACGAGCGGGCGGGACGGGACGGGACCCGCGCGCCCAACCGCGGCGTACCCGTCGGCTCTTATAATTCGCGATAAAACATTGGTTCGGTCCGTTATTGAGGGGGTTAGACCCGGTCGTGCAGTGTGCACCCACCGCGCAAACATGCTCCCGACAGTCCCGAGTCCCGACTGTTCCCCGCGGACCGGAATTTAGAAACGGACCGGAACACGGGGATCGATATATCGATTAACCTACCACGCCGCGCGTATCTCGCGTGACACACGATCGCCGTCTCGCGCGGTTATTTTGAATTTATCACGCGGCCGGCGGACAACTTATCTTTAATGCGACGCGACGTTTAAACGATATAACTTATTGGTTTCTTCATTTCTTTTTTTGTTTCGAACGAATTTAGGGATCCGTACTAAAACGAGCCAGAGGTCGTTCGTTGATTTATCGCGTTGATGATTTAGAATTTGTCTTTACGATTGCGACAAGATTGCGATATTAGTCACCACAGCGACATGATTTTTTTGGGGGGCGGTGAAACTCAGTACTCGATACTTTCAGAGAAAAGAATAAAATAGACAGAATGTTTATAGAGTTTTTATGTAACTACAATACGACCCATCTGCACGCGCTATCAAAAATGATATTTTCTCGTTTCTAATTTCCTCCACTGCGGATATCTCTTTGTCTTCGTAACATGTTGCGGCTATAAACTTCGGCCAATGGGCAAACTGGGTTATTGAAAATAGCAAACACACCGTGGGGTTTCTTTAGCCGGTCAGTTTCGCGATGCATTCTATCCGCGTTCTACCTACGTTGCCAGGAGAGCACTCTCATAAACAATACGATACAATGCGTTTCGTTTGATCATGACTTTCTCGGTGGTTGCGCTATAAAAGGATTTATACTTTCATGACTGTGCGACATTACATGATCGTAATTTATGAGAGAAGTAGAGGCGAGTGTATTTAATAAAATATCCACGAAATATTTTATATTATAATTGTAACTTTTAATGAAACAGCGACAATGTCAATAATATTAATCTCGAGTGTGTCTCCAAGTGAATTCAAATTAAGTTAATTAATTTTGAAATTATCAATATGTGTTTATAAAAATATAGATGAATATTAGGAAACAATTAAAATATTCTTCCGCGCGACTTTCAAATATACATTTCCCGTAGAAAGTGTAAATTCCAAACCCGAAATTAGCGCAGATTCGTATCAAACGTCCCTCGCGATTTAAAAGCGTCATGATCACCTCCTTCTCCCTTTCTCTTTCTCTCTCGTACGCATACCTTCTCCTCTACACTATCATTATTCCTGAGGCGCGCAGTGACTTGCGCGGGACTTCAGGTCCTTAAGGGGTTAAATTCGCTCTGCCCACGAAAACAGCGGCGGTGCCCCTGAAGAAGGAGCGAAGGTCTCTTCTCGTAGTGGTCGACGGAAATGATTCGGGCGTTAGTATGGTACGGGCAAGAGCTGGAGACTTTATCATCGCGGTCGCTCGTCTCTCTCATTAGTTGGCTGGCACGCCGCCCCCGGGGCCGGACTGTGCGTGAGTTTAATCTGTGCGGGCCGCAGGCGCGTGTGCGTGAACGCTCTCCCCCTCTCCCCACCCCCTCTCTCTCACTTACACCCTTGTTTCGTATCGTCGTACATACGTACGTGTCCGCGCGCGCGCGCGCGCATATAACGCGTGTGTGAAAGTGCATGTACGTACGAGATGCGGCGTGGGCGGCGCGCACACGCTACGAAGGTATTCCGAAGGGGGGCATGCGGGACGCGAAAAGCGGCACGAAAGCCGCGTAATATGGGAATGCGAGGCGGTTCGATTTTAAGTGGAGAGAACAAATATCCCTTTCCTTATACTCTCGGCCGGCTAGACCTCAATTATCAAAGAATCCCGCGGAGATGGTGGTGGTGGCGGATGGCGGGACGACCGGCGGAATACCGGCGGGGGCGGGATAAATTCGAGGTTTAGAATCGCGCGCAACCGAGAGGCTACGTATCGATGCTCGCCGGCATGCCGACGAGCGGCCTCACGCAGAAGGGGAAGCAATTTGAATAATCGTAAACTGACGAGTCTCTCTCTTTTCATTAATGTGGACATGAAGGAGCTACGAATAATCATCTAGATACATTTGTATGAATTTTTCTGCTTATTTAATTTTAATTTTATTACCAATTTGTCCGAAAGTCTCTAATTTATTTATATAAAAAATGCATCTCATTGTTAGACTGCATATCGCTCTTTGTTGCAAACGTTTTACTCCAATAAAAAGACGCGCATTTTAACCGACCAAAATAATTATTATCGATATAATATATATAACATATTGTCAATTTTCTCATATTCATAAAAGTATACCATCTTCTCACGCTTATTTGCAATTAATGTTAATAAGTCTTGATAAATCAACGATTACAGTGCAGCAAAAAATCCCTCATAATTTATGAGATTTCATGTAATAAATAAAAATATGTAATGCATTAAACTTCCTGCAACATTGTTAGTAATCTTCACACATATAACTGTTAACAAAGAAATAGGATAATATCGAAAATTGTATCTTAATTCTTACAATCAAACAAAGTAGGTAACCGCGGTGCTTATTTAAGCCAATTTCACGTAATCACGAATCTTTTGTAAACGAGGGTGTATATAATCATGTATAATAAATTTACAATTTATAAAATCGAGGAAAGGAAGACTCACCGCATTAGGGTTACAAATTAGAAGCAAGAAAACGGAAATACAATGAGCGTGTAAAAAAAAAGGGCACCTTTTCTAAAAGCTCTAACTTTGTGGATAAGTGGGTACCTCCAGCCATTATACCGTCGAATACGCCAATTTTTCACTTGAGCGTTCTCGCGTGACTTTCGTTAAGGGTCTCTCGATGGCGCGTTAGAACGGCGTTCTTCTATCAGCACGCGAGCGACGCGCGCGTCATTACCCGGACTACGTGACGAAACGAAACGAAGAGGAGTATCTGCGGCATTTACGGCGACGCGGACGGCGGCCGCGGCGGTTCGCAGGATCGTCGCGCGGACGCGACGCAGGGATCGATCGATCGGCGTTCGTGTGTGTCACGGGAACAACCCTAGCGGCGCGCAACCCGAGCAATTCTCGTTCTTCAAACAACGCCAATATGTTGGTTCGTGGGTCACTGCCTTGGCATGAAACTCGTACACACATGGCGGCGACAGGCAGGGCGGAGAGAGAGGACATGGAGAGGAAGGGAGGGAAAACGGGTGATACGAGGTGTGCGGAAGGGTATTTTCTCTCTCTCTCTCCTTTTCTCCCTCTCTCTGTTTCTCTCTCTGCCGCTCTCGCGGCTATAGTACGGGGTGAAATTCAGCGCTGAATGTAAGGGACCCTCCCGAGAGCCTGGCCTAAGGCGGGGTTTACAGCCCTCCTTGTGAATCTGGCCGTGTGCGCATACATTTTCAAAACTCACTTCGATCCATCAGGTTGGAAGGGACCGCATTGTGAGAGACAACTCTCTTATTCTGACCGGATAGCGCGTCGTCTACCGCCGACTGGCCTACGTGACTTTGAGAAACGAAGTACGTATCATAACGTAGCTTCTATACCTTCTTAGGGAGTCACCCTGTTTGAGGATCACGCCCTTGAAGGGGAACGTCCCATTTTCTACCCTTCTCCTCGTAGCTCTTGGCAACCGATGACACTGCAGACAAGGCGGTTAACATTTAGTATAATTTTTGCTTGGTGACCGGACAAATCTCGCGAGAGTTACCTATTTTGATCTTGCTAACTTTCGTTTGTCGGATCTTTTAATGCTGACAGTGCACGAATTAGAAGTAACATCCTCAGTATTGCAATTGAACGCACATTAAATGTAAGTGACAGCTAAAGATTTTTTACGCTTATAAAAATATCTAACAATTTACTTAAGATAATAATCGTTAACGCGGACGCTTCAGATCGATCGAGTGCGAATGATTTAAATAATTTTTTAATTATATATTATTTTAATTATAAATCAGAGATGATACGTGGGTGAGCCCTCGATCTAATCGAATTATAATATTACAGTGAATAATTGACAACAAATTATAAATTGCACTTGACCTGTGCTTAGTCAAATGCAATTCATAATTTTTTGTCAATTACTGTATCTGATAGTATGTCTCTGATCAAACACCGTAACCTGGAGGACCTCCAAAAGGAGAGTTGGAGGACGTGGCAAGATACTCTCGGTGGGTTGTCATCACCTTATTCCGAGAGGTGGCGATCGAATGAAAACCAACGATTTTTGGTTTTGTCGGATTCGAACTCGGATCCTCGGCTCTCACTAGCCCAGCGTCCATCTCTCTGCGCTACGATCGCCACCATGGGAATTGGTTTGACATTGCTTAACAATCTTATATCTTAACATTAATAATAACAATAATTTTAAAATCGCGTTGTTGCTAGCAACACGTTTAAGTTTCACTCTATTCGGATAAGCCCTAGAAATTCTCATTCAGGCGCTCTACGCGCTTAATTTCTCGCAATTAACACGTTCGCTCCGAAGCGTTCGCAAACTGCGCCAAAAGGAAAGCGATCAAAACGCAAACTCTCCCCTGCGTGCGTCGCGGGCGTTGAAATTTTTTTCGACGAACGATTCAGCCGGCCGCGTCTATACGCGAGCGTACGTGCGTGAGTGAACGCAGTATGCAACGCGCGCGGTCCTCCAGAAATCTGTTTATCAGAGGTCCCAGGTATACTCTCGACGTGACGTCCCCACGTACAATCCGCAAAAATACGAACCGAAGAGAGAGTTACGAGGGGGGAGGCATATCGAGCTCACCCACCGCGATCGCGCGTGCACGTGTACGCAACAAACACGATATCCCGGCGCTGTGGCAACCCTTCACTCTCCTTCCGTCCCTCGCGTCGCCAAGCCCGATCATCTTCTCCCTGAAACGCGCGCGCTTCCTACCCGAAAAGCGATCGCGACACGCATACGCCTATACCCTCGTCAAACACGCACGTATTCGCGCAAAATATGCATAGAGCGATTCGTGAGAAATGCGCATAGCTTCAGAAGTCGATCGTTCGGATTCTGAAATTCAATTTAGGACGATTACGGCCCAATTCTGGAGAAGTTATTGTTGATAAATGATAATGCTGCTTTTTAAAATTTGCTCCATATTATATTTAATTAAATATTTAGATGTTTAAAATTTGATATTATATGTGATTTTTGATATTTTGTATAGTCGCTCATAGTTCACATTCTTCCTCATTTTTTTCCCCATATCTTTATATGAATCATTTTTATCACGAAGATCTGGAACGACTTGGATCCTATAAATTTATGCAGATTTGTCATAAATTATTCTGTTTATTTACCCTATTTATGTACCCCTGTTAGGCACGATTTACAACTATAAATCTTTTTATTTTATGAAGCCATTTTATAAAATATATTATGTGATTATATAAAAACTTCAAGTTTCGCATAATTTTTTGTTATAACAGTTTATTTATCTTTTTGTATCTTCTTAGTTCTTACACATATATAGATTATATAGATATGTTCTTTTTTTTTTTTTTTCATTTAATATGAATGGTTTCATTTGAACAAAATTTGACATTAAATTTCAAAACTGTAAAAAAAAGTGCGCGTTTCTTATGTTTTGTTTTGAGTAGGTTTTCTAAAGTAAAACTAACTCTCTTCTCATATTAGACACAAATTCCATCAAACTTTGATCATACAAATTACAGAATTTTATTCTGAAAATTAGTCATAAAGTTGCCTAATATTTATCCTTCGAAAATTATGCTTGAGAATGGCTGTCAAGCTAATTTTCTACGATTCCAAGTTGTGAGCGACGAATTCTTAAGCGGACGAAATCGCAGTGAATACTCGGGACACCCTGTAGATCTTAGAGGCGCTTTGGAGAGCCCCGCGGGCGGTCCCCGAAAGTTTGCCGATTTAAGGATCGCGAGGAACATAAATTGAAAGTAATGGCGCGGCGTATGCATCGGCGTCAGGTCGGATGTCGGCCGCGGCATCGGGCCTCGGTTGACCGCTCGCAGCGGCCGTTCTGACCCTACGGCGCAAACGTTGTCCTATCACGAAAGCTGCCGCGAGAGGTATCTTTTTTCCCCTCTCCCGACGCGTGTCGACTAATACGCGCAGTACGATCTTCCAGCACGGCAGCTTGTACGGCAATATCGTCCCGTGAACGTGCATGAGCTGGTAGAACCTGGCAGATGTAGAGAAATATGGACGAAGAAAGAAAAACTGTACCACTAACATGCATGATCCCAAGAAAAATTGCAAATTTTCTTCTAAATGTTGTAAAGCCAAAATCTTTGCACACGAAAATATATATAGAGAGAACCAGAACGAGAACCATTTGCTTTTTTAAAATATTAGAATATTTAAAAATTCGTAAAGTTCTGTACGCGGCAATGATGTAAATATTGTGTTTAAGACGTATATTGTAACAACAATGTATATTATAGACTTGATGAACCTGATAACATTGGTAAAAAAAAAAAACGGTCCTAATTTCCTCTCTGAAGACGGAAAAGTCGACATTTGGTGTCATAAAATTCTATGTAGAAAATAAATATCTCGACAGTGAGAGGAACTTTTTAACCACATTACATTAAACAATTTTACACGAGTAAAGTATTCATATAGTCACGATATTAGGCAAATGTCGAAAGAAGATCAGAACTGCTGTTGCTCGCAGGAAGAAAGAAAACCAGAGTGGATGTGGTGTAGTAGCCGTGGGCGCGATAAGGTGTTTCAAGCCCCAGGTGGTGGCCAACCACCTACTGGGACTTAAGGACTCTAAATTACGCGCGGACATGGGTTTACGTCTTCATCGGTTACAGCCAACGACCGGTGTCGGAGCAACTGACGTTAAAGTTACTCTCGTATCTTTATTATTGATATTTCTCGCTTTTTTGCAAATCCCGCCGGTTACGCGGGCCCATACCCATGAAATATAGGCCCGTCGGTTGCTTTCGAGGAATGTCCGGATAATTATTTGGTTAGCCAAGATGAACGCGAACGCAAACATGGTTTTGCAATATTTTTCTTAACTGTCTAACTCGCACTTTGGATCGAGGAATTCTTTACTGAATGGTTGCGTATAATTTCCTTCATTCACTTTAAATTTATCACGATTTTTATTATCCCTTATGCGAGATATCAGACTGAAAATATTTGTTTAGAGTACGAATTTATTTAGCATTTGTATCATGCTAAAATTTTTAAATTGTATCAAGCGTAAAACTTTTAAAACAAACTAAAATTATAATTTTAAAAAGCACCATAATTGCTATAAACATTTGTCTTCTAATTTTCTTTTTCACTTTACAAAAACATCATAGACCTGAATTCTTTTTCTTTCAAAAATATTTATTTTATTAAAAATATTTATATAAACATTTTATTATTATTTATGTTCGACAAGAATTTCTGTTATGTGACACGAAGAGAAGGAAAATTCGGGGAAGTACTAAAATGGTTCAGAGATTCGGTTGCAATCGCCCTGAGCCAGCAGGATCTCTCGATCGTAGGTCCGTGAGGACCTTACACACATTTTTCTTAGAGAGGGAGACGCCTTTAACATAACTTAATATCCTAACGCGGTTCAGTCATTTCCTGGTGGCCATATAGCCATCCCTAAAGAGGGTCCCTTGGGAGAATTTTGTCAAAGGATCTTTATTCTACGTGGACGTATAATACACTGTAGCGCCTCAGGCGGAAAGGAAATGTGATACGGAGTGAGTGTCGCACCGCAGAATTTCGGTTACGTACGATTGCATCGTGAACAAGTCGCCCGAACATCTTCGCGTCGCTCACGAAATAAAGCAAAAGCGAGGCGACAAAAAAATAAAAAAGGAAAATTCCAGAAAAATCTTCCGAGAAATTTGTGTTAAATATCTTACTTAGCAGAAATTTCTCAATATTCAGTCACGATTAATACTTTTACAATTATTTTATATGTATAGTATATTTTAATCAGTTAAAAGAGATTGACAAAGTAAGTTTAAATATTTGCAAACCAAAATTTGATTCGCGATTGCATTGGTGAAACTCTAACATCAACATGTATTTCTTCTCCGTACATTTTATTCGATGAGTTTTGCATCAATTGTTAAAGTTACAGTAAATAACTCTCGATAGTGTTTTAAATAGCTCTTCGCCAGATTTGCACGTTCATCAAACGCGTGCTTTTAAATCTAAAATAAAAACTTGAAACTTTTGAAATAGAGGCGAACGGACTGAAATTTCGACATCCTGCATCCGCGAGATATTCTGTCTATCCGGGGAAACGCAACAACGGAATACCATCAGAACAGATTGCAGGAACTGCATTTTTCCAGATTCACAGTCCGCAACGTGCGAGCTCTTTTTTACCCATCGCACGCATAAAAAGCAGGCGCCGCGAAAATATAAAGCGGGTCGTATCGGCGGTTTACCTTGTTTAAACAAAGTCAAATAGTATGCGAGGAAAAAAAACGTGACGGTCTCCGGTCAACATATTTTTCCAGATTTGAAAGAGTTAAAAGCAATAACATGTTTAGTCAACATCGGATTTCATCTATCTCGCAGTTTGCTCTGTAACCTACGATAGACGTTTATTACTTGTCCTTTTGACTCACACCTTAGCTTAGGTATATACTCTTGATCGGCAGTGAAGAACAACTCAATAAAACGAAAATCATCCGGAAAGTGACAGATCGGTTCCGTTATTTTGTGCCTCGATATTTTCTTTACTTATTATTATATATGTTCATCAAATTTCAATTTGAAGGACTGCACGAGAATAATTAGTAAGTATCTCAAATTAGAGATTTACATTACTCGAGGTCCAAAAAGTAGATCGGAAATGTTTTTCTGTTTGTTAAAAAAGAATCGATTTTTGAAACGCTTAATTAATTAACTGCATCTTAGGCTTTCTTATTGGCTCGTTACTGTAGATCTGAGATTTTTCCATCTCTACTTGATGAAAGAATTTTTTATATTACAAATAATTTAAATTTATGTATTTTCAGATAATTAAAAAGTATTTTTAATTTATTTTTGCGATTCCAAAAAAGAATATTCATACATTACCCTTTAAAAGTAAATATAATGGATATGTCCAAAGTATTGCACAATATTATTTATTAAGTCGGATCATGTTTTATCGATTGTTATTAATCATTACCAGATTGTGAATCGAGAAGCTGCTACAGCTACTTTCGCTAAAATGAAACAAGAAATGATGTTTGTTCATCAGGTTATACAAATATATTTGAAAATCTTTCAATTTTTTAATTCAAACTGTACTAATGCCACGACATTGAAACAGATAACACGGTTCTTAGTTTAGTCTCCAGTATCTATGATCGAGAGAAAGTAGGTGCGCAATGCCTGGGGCATCCTTCCATGTGTGATATTACCTTCGTCTTGGCACAACTTTGATTGATGTTACTCGAACAGCAAAAATTTAACATGATATTAAGGTAATAGGTTCATGTTGGCATAATGTTTACAGTTTCAATGGCCGTCGGCGCGACATCATCTTTTTCCTCGCGTTGAATATAGTTATGTTCTCTGTACTGTTCTCTTATTGTTAGAGTTCTTGAAACGGAGACCGCGGAAGACGATTTTCGCGCTGCTGCTCGTTAAATAATGTCGAAGGGTTCGCGATCGTAAAGAGGGAGGAGGGAAGGAAAGGATCGGACGAGGCAACTTGTGAGCCGGATCCTTTCGGAGGCTCTCCCGCTTGATAATTACGAGGAGCAAAAACAATGGGTCCAATCACACGGCGGAACAATAGCGAAATACAACAATTGCGTATGGGACCCCCCATGAAGATACGCGCCCAACTGGTAATTGGACGCCGGCTCGCGGGGAGCCCTACGTGCCAAGTGCTCAAATTCCTCCCCCTACCCCGCCACTTCGTCGTTAGATACTTGCATTGTTTATGCTCGCCCGCCGCGCGGTTCTACGTGCGCATCGTGCGCAGTTACACTGAGCCGCACACCCGCGCGATACGTAATTAAGAACAAGCGTTTCTGGTAACCCGGCCATTGTTCCGCGAAAGAAGCACGAACCGCCGTTATTTCATTTGCCACGTCATACTAGCCTCGTTACGTTATGCAGTTTACGGCGGAAAATACGAAAAAGACGAGAGAGATCGGACGTTTCGCTTGCACACAATCATTTGTTACGTTATTTGATATCTTTTCCCAAGTTTTATTTTATTTTATTTTATTATTTGACCCCCCTCCTCTTTCCCCCCTCTCTCTCTCTCTCTCTCTCTCTCTCTCTTGCTTCTGAATTCTTGTTACCTAATTGTCAGAGCGACACAAATGATACTTCACTGTGTTTCATAAAAAAAAAAGGAATCAAGTATGGCCTGAGGCGTTTATCGAAATAACGTTCACAGCCTCACAATTTGATTTGTCATGATTGAAATTGACGGTTCAACTTGCCACATGTGAATCGTGGTTGACGACGCTGCCAATTTTCATCATAAATCAAAATCTGTACTTCCCTCCGACTGTATCGCATGTCGATCGATTGCTCGACACACTCGTCGAGTACACTTCGAACGCGACACAACATTACGCGCGTGTTACAGCGAAGGAAATTTTATTGGCATTAGAAAAAAAAAAAGGTTGATTGCATAAGCTCGCGGGTTTCAAGGATTTCTCCGCCGCTTATGCTTTCTCTCTCGCTCTCTCTTTCTCCTTTTCTCTCGTGGAAGTCATTATATTTACTACGAAAGAGATAATATCTTATTTAAATGGGTATTCGTGACTGACGAATTTTTGCCCATATACATATACGCTATTACGCACATGCGAATTATGTAATAACAGCTCGAATCGGCATATAAAAGGTAGTGCCCCGTTTCAATTAAAATTTTGCAAGCTGGCATCCACACGTGTGCCTCCCCGTAACTTTTATTTGTACTTAATACTCGGTAACCGGTAATTCGATGTAGATATCTTACGTCCGACATCGGCAACGCGCTAATTCCAAGTATAAGTGCCTACCGGGCCTCTTTCGATTTATCGCTAACTCAGCTAAACCTGTTCCGCGAGGCTACGTATTACCGTTTATTAATACCCCCATACGACGGGTAGCCTAAACACTGGAATTATCACGTGTCACAACATCCCCGATAATGGACAAAAATATTTCGATAAGCACGGCAAGGGCCCGGACGGCGCGTAATGACGCAAAAGCATCGGCTCGCCCCGCGAGATCGCTCGCTAATTTCGTTTATCGAGTTTCGCGAGAGATCCGCCTCGCCCCCACGACTGCGAGCCCGGTTAACTTTCGCGCCTGTCCGATTTATACGCGCGCGTTCCGTGTCCCGCGTATATACGATTTAATCCCGACCATTAGGACGCTAAAACAACGCTTTTCATCGTCCTAATAGCGAACTTTCTCAAAGCTTGGATAACCGGTATTTTTCTTCCTCGTCCGTCTCGGGCGAACGTTTATTTCTCGACGAGACGAGCCGAGACGAGATGAGGCGGTGCGCGGTGCGCGGTGGCGAGGCAAGGCGAGACGGAACGCCGGAGCTCTGCTTTAAAAGGAAAAAGTTTTAAACTGCGGGAGCGCAAGAAAAACGCTTTTCTTTTAATTCCGGATAAATACGTTGGCAAAAGGGCGGCGGAGAGTGCCGCTCTTTGTCTTCGGTCGAGTGGATTTGTAAAACTTTGCTGGTAATTGAGTACCATGGCATTCTGTGCGTTAAATGAACGAAAGATTCCGAAGAGCGGCAAACGCGAGGGAAAAAAAATCTTGGCAACACTTACGGCGATTCTTCTTTCAATTTAATGTTTCGTGACTTACGTCATCCTTTACTTCGATACGTGTAACGATCCTCATGCTTGTGTAATGCTGAACACGTCTTCGGTTCTTTCGACGTAGCTTTCTTAACGCTGCACCTTAATCACTATCATTTTACTCTTTCATCAAACTGTTATTTTACTATTTACGTGTTTACTGTCGTTATTACCGTCGCCGCTATCGTAAGTAAAAGCTACAATCCGTATGTTTAATACTCGAGATTCCGACTTGAACCTATCTATGGATTAATTTTCCTATGTAATAATTTTCGCTTTATCATAAGTAAAAGAACGTAGGTATCCGTAAACGGATTTCTCTTCTTTCCAAAATATTAAATAATGCAGATAGCGCAACGAAATTTAGTTTCGAACGAATAGATCGCAATCGCGTGCAAGATCTAATTTGCGGGAATATATTGTACTTGTAACGTAGGTAGGAGGGAGCCCGGGCGAAATACGCGTCGAGCACGGGCAGCTCCGGAATCCTTCAAGGTAACGCGGACACATGCGCCGGGTGTGTAACTCGTTTAATAAATAAATAAATAAGTAACGCTCGCGCGGAGATAGGTACATGGCAAACGCGAGAAGCATGTTACGACCGCGACGTACGGAGGGTGACGGCGGTGTAGACCGGGGGTGGGCGGGAGGTGATGGCAGGGGGGGGGGGGCTGCCGGGGTGTTTCGGAAATTTCGAGCTGCTACGATTCACGGGTCCAAAAAAACAAAGTGGAGTACTCGGAGCGCAACTTTTCCATCGGCGGTACGCCCCGGGGGCGTAAAATCGTGAGGTCGGGCGCGCTTCCCTCCCCCGTCCCCCATACCCTACCCCGGCCGCCCCCGCTGCCCACGTATTCACGGCCTGAGGTCTGAGATTCGAGCCATCTGTCGGAATCCTGATTTTACATTCTCCTTCTCCTCTTCGTAAATAAATCGAGAGATCCGTCACACACACATATACATTACATTCATGCACGGGGGTAAGCGGGCAGCGTCAAATTCGAGTAGCGCGTTTTACTCCGCGCGCGATCTGGCCGCACCGGTGCTATTGATTCGCCAAACGCTTAATTGCTCATCTCCCCCTCCCCCCTCCCACCCTTCGAGCCTCGCTCGCTTCGACGACGAATGTTCGAGATCGCGTAACGTCATTTACGAAGCAACTATACGATCCTCGCTTCGATACCTCGTCCTATCGCGCAGCGAAATGTTTTGCATGTTCGTCAAGCGCGGGCCGGACTGTCGTATTATATATTACGCAACGAAAAGGTTCTCACGCGTCCCCCGATCTGGCTTTCGTATTCCCGGCAATCAAGGAGAAGATAGATATGATAGGATGGAAATCAGAGATATCGATATATACGACGTATAAAGTTTCTTCGGGAAAATATAAAAATTTTATTGAATCGCTCGTGGAATACAGAATGTAAACACGAAACCGTTACGTTAGGAGGCTCGGAGTAAATCAAACGTTCCCTCTCCCAAAGAAGAGAATCGGAGAGAAGATCCCTCCGCCGAACGTTTCACCTTCGGGGTCCTTGCAGGGGAACTCCCGCGTCTTCCACATAGCGGCTGACTCGTTTTTGCCGAGCTTGAGCGTATATCGAGACGTGTATCGAGACTTTCTCCTTACGTAAAGATCAAGACGAGATCTCGCGCTACCGTGGATACGCTCGAGTCGGCAACATTCTTCCTCTGGCGGTCCACGGCGATCTCTAGCGTGGCGGCGGCGGCGGTGGTGGAGTTACAACAGGTAATAATTACGTAGCCGAAAATCGTGGGAGTTTTCGCGCACGCAATTTTGATGGAGAGATCTGTTACCGGCACTGGTGCGCTGCGCCCCCCGCCGCCGCGCCGTTCTCCTACGTTCCTTTATTGTCTTTCTCTCTCTTCCTCCCTCTCTTGCTCCCCCCCTCTCTCTTTCTCTCTCTCTCTCTCTCACTCTCTCACTCTCGTAGCTTTGTCCGCTGAAGCGAATGGCGCCCACGAAATGTCTGAGGCACCATAGCCTCCGAACTTCGGTAATCACACGGTCCGGTGCACCGCAAAGCGAACCTACGCGCCGTAATCTCCGCTTCGTGGAAGACCGTTATTTGATAATTTGAAACAATAAATTAATAGCTCGTCAAACTCTGTTCTACGTTGCCTGGCGCTGCGCTGGCGTTGGCGGCGGATTTAATGCAGTCCGCTGCGAGATATACCTGCACGGAGCCCGCAGAGACGGCTTGAGTTAAAGTGCTGCGTACCCTTATCGAGGAGGGTAGAACCAAGCCATATCACCGCAATATCGCGTTTTACCGTCATTCGTTCCTGGGGCCTGACTGAAACGTAGCGGGTCCAAATTATTCCTTATGATACATTGGACAATTCAATTGTTCGAAAATAATCTAACATTCTTCTTCTCTTCGAGTCGAATTTTATTCACATATTACTTTCTAGGAATTATTCTCAATTTTTTGATAAATCTTAAGATGTACGTAACGCACAAATATATATATAAAATTTTGCGATAATAAAATTGTTCTTTCAACAACAGCATCTGACTATTGGAAATTAGTTTCAATCAAGCTTGTGCGCTTAGTCGCTAAAACTTAGCGACTAAAAGCGCATGAATGTTTACGCAACGTAGAAATTAAAGGTACATGGACAGGAGCGAATGGTTTCTCCCTGCGCGATGAACGATACGAAAATCAATTCTATTCTTTTAAATAAATCCGGACGAGATGCGACAGGCTTTCCTGCACGATGTCAAGATCGTCGCGACCACAATCAGTCAGCGTTGTCCCTCTCGGTTACAGCGCTCATACGTTCCATGAGAAACCCCCTTACTTCCGCCATGACGGTAGGATTAACGGAGCTCTCTGCGAAATATAATAGATTAATACGCGCGGTTCTCTGGGTGTTGTGCGCGGGTGTACGGCCGCAGACACGACATCGTTGCGTTGAAATAATTATGAATTAGGTATGCGCGACGGCGCGGGCGCGTGCATCAGGACACCGAGTCAATTACGGAACTTATTGTTAGACGAAAATTAATTGTTGACGCAAGGCAGGAGGAATCGTCATCTTCTGAAGCCTCCGAGAAAAATCCCACGTTATCCATGGCGTTGTTTTAGAGGGTGATCATTTCAAGCAGGGGGTGGAACGCGAGCGCGCGCGCGCGCGCGCGAGACCGTTTCGCGTACGTGTTATACTCGGTTATATCGTAGTAACGTGAAGCGAAAAGATCATCGAATGCGCAATATTTTAACCGCTTCTCGACAAGTCGCGTATACGCGGGGAAAAGCGTATCCAAACCCAGCCGAGTATCGATCACGCATTGTTATACGCAAAAGAGAGAAAGAGAGAAAGAGAGAGAGGGAGGGAGGGAGGGAGGAAGGGAGGGGGAGAGAGAGATATCAATATGACGGCTACATGGGTAATAGCGCGCGCTGTGTGCCGCGTGACGACTCCTGTCCGACAGAAATCGTCTGGTATTGACACGTCGCTCGAAAAGTAACGAACGATCGCACACATACACGAACGCGGCCGCCGAATCCGTTGTTCAAAATATCGTAATTCTGAGCGCGTGTTGCCGAGACCAGTCCAGGCCAGCTTTGACCTTTGTGCCGGTGCTCGGAGTCTGTTACAACGATGAATTATACCCTGCAACCACTGTCGCGCAACAACAAAGCGCCCGGTTTCACTCGGTTTTTGTTCTATCTGTTGCTCTCTCCTCGTGCCACACGTCTTTCTCTCTCTTTCCCATCTCTTTCTTTCTCTCTCTTTCTCTCTCTCTTTCGTTATGGTTCGCCGATTCGTTATGTCTTCTGAAAATAAATGAAAAACAAGTTAATATCTTGCTGAGAATGAAAACATGATTCCATCGTGCACGAATTATTAAAAGCATTCTGATGCGTAGCGAATATAAACGTCTCGATCGATGAGACGCTCGATATAAGAACCATCGTGCTGATAGACATCGGATTTTTCATATGCAGATTGGTGGAAAAGAGCAATTAATAACTAAAATTATGTTATTTATAATATCCAACATATTTGTACTGTAACATATGTTAGGTATAAATATGTTGGATATTATAAATAACATAATCTTATTTATTAATTGCTCTTTTCCACCAATCTGCATATGAAAAATCCGATGTCTAATCGTGCAATTTGCGCGAAAGGATAAAAAACGCGGATCAAGCGTATATGGACGAGTGGAAAAAAACCACTCAATATGAAAAGAAACTGCAGAAACAGAAACATTACATACATAGACGTAAACATGGGGAAGAGTACGACTTGTTTCACGCGTAATATCGAAATGAAACTTTAGCTCGAAATGAGATGGAAAAATATTGGTCTACTAATATCCATAATATTACGCTACACAAGTCACTGCGTCTCTAAAAAATTAAATGTAAAAATCAAATTAGTTGGCAATAATTTTGCATTCATACTTACGCTTTAACATTAATACGAATCTCTCGTGAAACTAATTTCATTCGAAAGCTCATTTCCAACGACCAACCTGATTACAAGGGGAATTTTTAATTCTCGCTAATAAATTACCGCATAAAATGGGAAACGTTCTTTTTTTTTAGCTGAATATTGTAAACGATGGTACATTCTATAGCTTCTGCATTTGTATAAATACCTCTTTAATTGGCGCATTTTTGTTATTCCTCTTTTTCGAGAAGGACGTCTCGGGCGTCGCGCGATGGTCTCTAAAACCTTTTAACCTGTCGCTTTTGCAATTTAAGGATATTCACGTCCCCAGTCCTCGAGCAAAAACGAGCATTGAGCGCGAGCCGGGAAGCGTCGTTAAATCGGTTGTACGCGCGACGAGTCGACGGTTAGCGAAATCCGTTTCAGCGAAAGTCTAGACTTCGGTTCCGCCGCCATTCGGGTCCACCCTCGCTTTTAACCACACGTAAGCGGTAACGATAACCTAGCATTTTATACGCAAGATCTATGGAGCCTAGGCAATAACGTTTAGCGATAATTCTAGGGTGCCCGGTCCGCGACCCCTCAGGCCTTACGGATGACTTATGCTCGCTGGAGTTATTTGGACTCCTCGGTGCATCACGCGGCAAACCGTCATCCGTACGCCATTTTAATGTCGTATTCTGTGTCAGCATGACACCGTGCAACTTCTGTGATTCAAACTAACTAACTATAGTACAAGTGCACGTTCTGTTATTGGTTTGGAACATTGAATTATACGTAAATAGTCAATATAGTCATGTCTTCCTAAGAAATTAATGTATAATAAAATCTGTATGCTTTTACGGTAAACGTTAAAAATTTATAAAATTTTATAATTTATATAATTATATACTATATATACTTATACATAATTCACATAACTTTGTTTTATTTTATTAGAAAGTATAATAATTGTGATTCTTATCTTGCTATTTTATTTTTAAAAAATTGTTATGTTTAATGTATGATTATTACATATGGATACGAATGCTGCAGCTTACTTTTGTAATCCGTATAACATTCCTGTAGCAACAGACGCAGAAATTTCGAAATTATTAAATTTCAGTGAGATATAATTAACGATAATGGTATATTAATTCTATCATAGCAAGAGTGTCTGGACTCACAGCATTTTCAAGATGAACAGCATGATTTACCAAGAAAATAAATATGTTATGCAAGTTACGTTACGTAAACTCATGATAAAGAGTGTATAAGTTAGATATTAAATTTACAAATGTCACGCAACGCAACTAGTAGGTACCTATACTTCGATTTTATTCGAACACGTAGAAACAACATAATGTGAGAATGAGTTCCTCATTGCTTTGAAGAACATAAACGCCTCTTTCTAGTACACGTAATTACTAGAGCAACTGCAGTGTTTCACCTTCATTCTTCTTCACCTTCATTCCGTCTGCCGTTCGTTTCGACTTTCGAGTAGTATCACCGACTGTAATTTGACGTCCATGGTGTTCCAAACTAGAACGTGCTTTAATACTCGCATGTCGGGTGCAACAGGAGGACGACGATGATCACGACAACTGCAACTGCGGCGAGACTCGATCTCGCGTTAAACGTGAGCGCGCTCGTTTATTCGATTCGCGGCGCGTCATAATCTTATCAATCAAGCGAGCGATGGGGGAAGGGGCAGGAGGCAGAAAGGCTTAAAAGCAATTTACCACTTCCGCCGACTTGAGGAGAGAACTCCGACGCGCTCCTACGGCCTACCTACGACACCGGAGGCCACCGCGCGTCGGGAGAGGATCGCTTCTCGCGCGCGCGCTCCGATCCGAAAATCATCAGCCTCGTTATTTTGTAGCGTCGCGTCGGGACGGAGATGGAGCGCTCGCGCGCTCGCAATAAAGGTAATTGCAATTTAATCCAGGGATCGTCGGACAGGGGCCACAAAGTACGACGAAGGAAGGAACAATCTCTCGCAGCTAGAGGAGAGCCTGATCAAGCCGTGGGCGCGCGCGCGCGCGCGTACAGCTGTGACGAGCGATGCAGAGGGACCGAGAGAAAAAGAGATAAAGAGAGGGATAGCAAT
Source organism: Leptothorax acervorum (assembly GCA_035220615.1). NCBI lineage: Eukaryota > Metazoa > Arthropoda > Insecta > Hymenoptera > Formicidae > Leptothorax > Leptothorax acervorum. Next base: position 91,414 of record JASTWQ010000175.1, on the reverse strand, counting down.
AGAGGGAGGATGAGGAAAAGAGAAAGAGAATAGAGAGACAGAGAGAGAGAGAGAGAGAGAGAGAAAGAGAGAGAGAGAGTGAGGGGGAGGCAGGGGGAACGTCAGGGAGAAACGGAGATACGGAAAGAGAGAGTTCATTGGGTTCTCCAGCCCCCTGGCGCAGTCCCGCTGGATGACAAGACGGGGATAGAGGACAGGTGCTACTGGCAAGCCTTTGATCTCTTCCGCGTTACACGCTCACAAAAAAGGGAATTATCAAAATATCCCAGCTGGTCGTGACTATCGCTTCGGAAGGATCGATGCAATTTCGGAGGCGACGACACAGCGTCCGTATAGCGCGCTATATCAAATAGCGTTGATCCTCTCAACGTAATTATAATGGATCTCAATAATAATCTGAAACAGACCGGTCCATTATTCTTACGATATCGTGGATACAAGGAAAAATATAAATAAATCTGTTTTTATTGCGCGAGGAATTAAGGCTTTATATTCTTTTAAAAGTATAAATATATTATTGACTCTATATAATCGGTCTGTGCAATCAGAAGAATCCTGCTGCTTTATTTGCGAACGTAAAATAAATACTTTTGTTTATCGCATTGGTGTTGGTGCAGGAATTCGTTATTGTATTATTGATCATAAAACGCGAGTTTGTATCTTCCTGAAAATTGCGCCGTTTACGGCATACCTACTTGTGTGATTAGAGCTAAACAAATATTTATTGATAACATTTATTGATATTATTATTACCCACATTTTGTTATTATTATTCATCTGTCGTAAATCGTATGCAGATTGTACGTACTTTCTATAATCTATATCATACGTACTTTTCTATAATCTATATTTTAGTTTATTTTTAAACATCTTGAATAAATCATCTTTTCTACTATACATAATACAGCTTGAATCGAATCGAAGACATCGCGTTTGTCGAGTGACCGCGACCGCGGACTAATAAGTGCCTGGGGCTGCGTCTCCGCCATTTTGCAGCGTCCCTGGTGGCCGTAATGTTCTCCCAGGCACGCCTTCCTTCTTTTTTATTTCTGAGTTCGCACCGTATCACTTTCATCCGTGTTATTTGCACGATGACCTAATTTCGATTCCTTGCGTCGCGTGACACTACAATCGAGAGACGAGAATTTTTACATGCCTGTCTTGCATACTTTGAGCGAGACGGTAATTTGCGATTCTGACAGGTTTATCGTTCATATATCGGGCGCACGATAAAATTATAAGACGGAATTTAAAAGTGGACTTATGAGATAATTAACGAAACTTAATCTTTATATATAGCCCCCAACTATCGAAGAATGCCGAAGTATTAATTTAATTCGGAAATAAAATAACGTATGTTATTTTAATATATATATGTATACACATTTTATTTATATTTCGAGTTATATGTATAGAGAGATAACAATAGAAAAGAAAAAAAAACAGAATAAGGATACAACGCTTGTTGAAAACTCCAAAAATATTAACTTTAAGAGCCAGTATTTCAATAGTCGCTTAACTTTAATCTTAGCTTAACTCACTCTTCGTCTCTTTCTAATGCCCCGTTTCTTCACCGTCGGATAACTTTATCCTTAGGTTAAATTCACTCTTCGTCTCTTTCTAAGAGTTAGGTTAGAAAGACACGAAGAGTGAGTTTATACTAAGGATAAAGTTATCCGACGGTGAAGAAACTGGGCATAACTATCCCTTTTAGAAAAAGAGTGAGTTTAGCTAAACTTCAGTTTAAACGACTATTGAAAAACGGGCCCTAAAAGTTTTAAGAAATCGTCAATTGTTCCTAAACTTTCTTTGCATGAAACTGTTTTCGTCGCATCTCGTATTTATATTATATTATATAAAATAAGTTACATTACAAGAAAAACTACATTTGCACAAAACGCTAGTAGAGAAATGTATATTTGCATTGCATTGCTGTCAAAAGCCAAAGGGTTTAGTGGGTATCAATGTTGCGAAATGTTAATTAAAAGCAAAATACGAGGAAGAAATAATGGATACTTGTCATTTAGAGTAGAGTGGGGTAAAAGTGCGCGGCGGGTAAAAGTGCACAGTGCAAGTATATTTGTTTTCGTGTAAGTTAGGTGGGCAACACTAAGATAGTTTGCAAGGTGACATGACTGAATGACGTCATATGTAATAACAACCAATTTGACTGAACAGTGTTGAAACTATGAGGTAAATTTCATTTTTCATCTTTTTGATGTAATATTTCGATTTTTTCCAAACTATATTTTATAAGTAAAAATAAACTTAAGTAAATAATTGACAAGACATTTTGATTAACTCGTTTCTGGCGTGTGTCTTGCTATATTAGACATTTCAAATTATTGTCCGTAGATATTAACGCTTATCGGTAATTTAAAAAATGTCTTGTGGGGCAAAAGTTCGCATATCATGGTGGGGCAAAAATTCGCACTTGATATCCGAATTAAGTTAACTCTAAGGCCCAGTTCCGGGCCTTAAACGTCGGTTAACTTTTAACCTTAGTTAACTCACTCTTCGTTTCTTTCTAAGGATGACAGTTAGAAAGAGACAAAGAGTAAGTTAACCCAAGGTTAAAAGTTAACCGACCTTTGTGGAACTGAACCTAAAACTATTAATAAAATATAGGTATATTGCATCGTTTTATAAGTTTAATAATCTACAATTACTTTCTTGATAATACTGTAATAATTAGTTTAATAATTATGACATTAATTATTTATATTTTTATTATTCTAAAAAACAAATTTAATAATTATTTTTTATTATAAAATCAATTAAACTTTGAAACTATTGTATTAAACTCCTTACGCGTATATTGGCTCTTACAGAGTACTTATTTATTTTCTGTTATCAAAGGATTTATCAAAGAAAGGTAGAGGTAATTACATTTGCGACAATTGTTAAAAAAAATTGTTATAAAAAAATGAAGCAATATTAAATGTAATTAAAAATAAAAATACCTACTTTTCTTTGTATTTTTCAACATAATTATTTTCATTACATTGTATTCTGTATAATTGTAATAAAAGTTTTCACTGGGGGTACTCACGTAAGTAGAGTTTAACGGTTTGACAGCTTATTGTAGAGGCTATGTCACTCTTCGTCTCTTTCTAACCTACAAAGAATTAACTTCATAACCTGTCAAACCGTTCAACTCGAACTTGCGTGAGTACCCCCATTGATTTTAAAGTCTTAATCTTCATTCTAAATTGCTTATTGCATGCGCACTTTTGTCCCACTGTAGACGCACTTTTGCCCCACCGGGTGGGCAAAAGTGCGTTTTTGCAATCGGTTCAAGAAAAATTTATTGATTGTATTTAAAATATAGACATAAACTCTAGTAACTTTTAATAAAGAATGTTTGCAGATTTTCAGGTGCAAATTTGAAGATTCTAGCTATATCTCAACGGTAGATATATGGGATGAAAAACTAAGTGCGTAGTTTTGCCCCATTTTACTCTAATGGTCTATTTTTATTTGCACATTAAATATGCGCAACGTTAACAGCTGCCGCTGCATTAATATCGATTTTTTATTTCACACAGAAACTTTTTCTTAAATCGTTAAATGTATAAATATACATGAAAATTAGATGCTCGTGCATTCTTTATTTTATTAGCAATCAGTTTCAAGTAGACGTAAGTCTATATTTATGTAGCGATAAACACGCAAGTTCTCGAAATTTGAATTTTATTTATTTTATATGGAGATTGCGCAATGTTAAATCAAGCTGCTAGCCAAACGATCAAGTTTTACGCTAAATTTAATGTAAAAGTACTGTCGTAACGTATTGCCGTACGCAACTCCGGAGCAATATAGATGTACATGTACACATGTTGTTCCCGCGAAGTAAAATCATGCAGCGAGATTCCCAATGGACTCGAAAGCTGTTGACGACAAATCGAGGGTTAAAATGCTATCGGTAAATAGTGACTGGGCCGAGGGGGAACGTTATATCAGATGGCTGGGGGATTATAACCCTAATTTGAGCATCACTCGCGTGACGTCGTGCTTTAAATGAAGAAGGAGCATTCTCGCTCCCATGTCTGACAACGATCAATCCCAGTTTAGGAAGTAGACGATAAAAGGGCTGACGGATTTATTCGTAAATCCGCCGAGAACTCGAGTCCTTTAAATAGGGATAATGGATATCAATTTGACTGAGTGATGTCTTCTAATTAATTGCATATAATTGTGATGAAAGAAGATACAGATTTTCATTTATATTATAAATAAAATTATTTAAAAAAGAACATTATATATATCTTTGCTTGTTATTGATTTCGTATCATATAAAATCAGATTCCGTTAGTTTGCCATTAATGTATCTTCTGTTATAATTATTGCGATACGCTTCATCACTTTTGAATTAATACGTATTTAATCTAATTTAAAATATAATGTAAAATTTAAAATATATGCGGTATAAAATTGTGAAATATCACGAAATATCACTGAAATATATCACGAAACGCTCACTTTGATGATAGGCTCCAGAGATAAAGGTGAGATAATTCGACTTCTCCGAGGCTCGAACTGCGAGATATGCCTTCATTTAAAACTAATTTTTTCTCTGAAATCACAAACGATATTACTCACGCGATAATTCTTGCAATTTTCATTAATTGCAGATAATAACGTGGGGTTGATTTGATCAAATCACCGTGACCGAGATTGCCGTTGCACCGGTCGAAATGGTTTCCAGCTCGGGCAAGAAATCCTTCATAAATCACTTTGCACGAACATCCAAAATTCTTCTATAATGTGGGGAAGCAGCCTCGGAAGATACTCTAAAATGTTTAGCAGCATTCTGTCTTCGTCGATGATCAATCTGTCCGTAAAGCGGAACATACTGGCGCGAGAAAAAAGAAACTCGCCGGTAAAAAATAGTATCGACACGAGATGTAGGAAAATAAAATGTTTCAACGGACGATATAATCAGTTTCTCATTTCTCCCAAACGGGCCATTCATTGTCAGATAATGTTAAAAAAACATTTTTTCTAATAAAACCATTATTCTAGTTTTAATTTGCTAATTTTGTTGCTTTTTTTTCGATGTAATACGAATGGTTTCAGGGGATTTTAATAGTTGAATTTGCCGTTTCGGCAAGAAATCTGAATAAAAAATCAGTTGTTTGAATAAAGGATCAGTTTGAGTAGAGGATCATTGCGATCTCACGTAGATATTTGAGTGATCGAAAATGATCTTTACTTGACGAAATCGCGACTGTTAGCTTCGGCAATTTCGCTAAACTTACTTTTACAGAAAATCGAAGCTAGATTCATCATGGTCCAATCGTAGGGGAAGGAGGCAGACGTCCCGGCGGGCGCAACCGCGCTGAAGGTCGGCTTCTCGCGCGCACCTACTCGCTGCATACCGCGCATAGCCTAAAGGATAATTATAGTTTCGCGATCGACTTAAAAATTTCCGAGATCCTCGCGTCGGCGGAACCGTTCCCCGCTGAAAAGTATCGCCGCGCCGCCGCGGCGCGGGTGTGGGTGAGAAGGTGCCCCGAAAGGGTGATGCCAGCGGCTGCGTGGAGGAGAAGGCAGGAAGAGAGCCGGGAGGAAGACGGAAGGAGTGCGGGAGGGAGGGAAGGGTGCCAAAGTGAAGGGTTCGCCGAACAGAGATTAGCGGACTGCTCCGAGACTTTCGTGTTTCTTGGATCCCCGAACCCGTAGATCATGATAATTGTGAGAACAATTCATCGGGTAAATTTCACGCTAAGCGCTCCTCGATTCGTCGGCACGTAGAGATACCGCCCGACCCGCTTCTCCATTAATCACGATCTACGACTCGCCGCTGCGACCCTTCCGGATGCGCGCCGATGCGCGTAAATACGTCCGTGTCCGTCCTTGAAATTTAGGAGCTAGACGAAAAAGGATGGTAACTAATTGCAAGATCATTACGTTGACCGGAAACTCGGCGGTGTATTCTGTAAGACATATTCTTTTTCTTTTTTTAGTACTTTTACATCTTACATTTGCAATTACTTTTGTTTGGTTATACCATTTTGGAAAACTATTATTGGAAATACGTGAACATCAATTTTAGAAAAATTTGTATATACACAAGATCGCAGAAAAGGTATTTATCTGATCTTTTGTGCGTTAATGGTTATGCGAGCACATGTCTTGGATCACACGTTATGAAATTATAAAAGAGGTCCAATTGAATATTACCTCATTTAAATTAATGAAATGCCGTTTAAAGAGATGAAGCGCGAATCAATGTTCCGGCATATTATTGAATACGGTAAATTGATTAAATATGCATATTAAACATATAATAATTTGCCGCTCTTACAACATCGCATAGTGAGGGACAGTCAACTGCGTTCAATATTTACATTTAACGATATCAACAAATTATAGTGTTGTTTGCGTAACTGATGCTGAAAACTGCTAATCCAACATTAATTAATTGATGAAATCTGAGGGATGATCCGTATTTACGTAAATAATAAACAGTCGCAACACACAATATCGCAAATGTATTAAAATTTATATCGGTATAATGAACTAGATATTATCTATTAACTATATGTAATAGCTAATGTAAATTGATTTTTCTATTAATCTTACGCATGACATTAACCCTGTAACGTCCACAGTTGCACTAGTGCAACACTCACTCTATGGGCGCGCCAAATTACAATCCCTACCAGTAAAATTTTTACTGGATAGGGATCGTAATTATGAGTGTTGCACTAGTGCAACTTGGGCGCTACAGGGTTAAAAATATTAGTGATCAAATAAAAACTTATAATAAGATAATTTTATAAAAATATTAATCCTGTATCTAACACTGAAGCTGTCGAAAAATTTGTTCTTTTTTTCATTATACAACTTATAATCATGCAATTATATTAAAGTAAAAACAATATTTACGTGACATGTTAATCTGCATCATTTTTTACATCAAATTCCTTAGTATTTTCAATACGATTATCTACAGTCACGATTATTCATTATTGTTTACTGCACCGGCCATTCAAAAATTTAAATTGTAACGATATACAGGAAGTCGCGGGACGCGGAAAGGAGTTTCAGAAACGTCGATTCGCCATTGGGGATGGCGTTTTCCGGCAGTGAAAGCCCGCGAGTGACCTAATGAACTCTAAATCAAAGCTTAAATTCACGTAATACGAAGAGCCGTCACGCGCTGACGTCTTCTTCGCGGCTCAAGTACTCAATTTACCGATACTTTCTTCGAACGCTTATGGTGGAAATCACTTACGGGCCATAAGCGGAGGAGAGCCCGACGGTAATACGTGTCCGTACTAATAATAGGTCCTTCGTAAGTACAGGGTAGCTCGTACACTAATAATTATCATCGTATACCGCGTGGCAGCGTCTCGACGCGTTCTACGAGCGCGTTTATCGATAACGCTACTATCTAACCAGAGATAACGGATATTGAGAAGTGTATATCGAATCTCTCAGCCATGGCGGAAATTTTCGGCGGGTCATCAAAAAGCATAATTTTCCTGGAAGCCATTTATTATCTTGACGTGTCGCGTACGATTTTATCGGTCACGATGAGACACGCGCGATGTCCTCAAGCGTACATGTTATGTAAATATTATCTTTTCGCGAAATTTATATGATGCGATAAAACAAATGAATTTGTACGTGATATATCTGTATCTGCGGGTAAAGATAAACATCTTATACACAAAACAGAATCTTTGATTTTTCGGTGAAGTTGATTCAATACGCGCACTAGGTATTTGTTGTTTTGTATTTAATATTGTTAGTCGTGATACTCGTGATCATAACCATAAATTACTTTATTTTGTATTGTATGATATATAAGCTTAATTTTATAATAATATTAGCATTATTTTATAATTTATGTACTATTTTATTTTATTTAGTAATTTATTTTATATATACCATTTTAATATCTTGGTATTTTAAAAAATAATATACCTAAATGCGCTAATACCAAATAGTTTTCTTATACTCTTGACGCTTATGATTATCTAATTTTAAAACGATTAATGAACTTTAAATTAGTAACATGACACCCCGAGATAACATGTATTTTAATATCTGAAGGTAAGCCAAATTTTAAAAAATATTCTAATAAGCAGGTACTCAATTACACACGCCAACTAAGGTAAATGTATCAATTATTGGACACTTAAGAGTAGGTAATGGACCAAATACTGGATACGTGTATCTATGTCTGGACACCTTTAAAATAAAAAATATATGGAAATAAACGTTTGGATACTATAACTAAAGTTTTAAAATACAAGAAAAATGTTTTCATTTTTGATTTTAATTCGCGTTATACTTATAAATGATAAAAGTGTCCAATAATTGGTACGTGTCCAATAATAGGTACATTTACCTTATATAAATGCGAAAAAAAATCGACTTTATTCCGACAATGATAGAATCCATCCATTTCGCATATAATTATAATCACAAAAAAGGATTTCGATTTCCTTTCTATCGTAATAAAATTTTCGTTCAATGTCATAATTTCATAATATCGGAAATCGCGTGTTTTCGCAATCGCATATTTCGGCGGTATTTCCGAAACGGTAAACTTTCGGTGCTTCGGGCTCCATTATTTTAAAATTGATTTCTCGGGGGTACACGTGACCGCCGAGTGTTCGCGGACGATGTTCAGTCTTTTTGTCGATCATAATGCAAACCGGGACGCTGCGCCGCTCGCGATTGTCCGACGACGGACGTCGCAGTCGCGCGGATCGTGGGAGAAGCGCGCGAAAACGCCTGCGAGTCGCCGCCATGGCCACCGCTCCGGGCGCTCTAAATGTAACCCTAAAACTCGCAGCCTCCCGGCCAAAGGAATGTATAATTACGGGGCATAAAAGTAACTATCGCCCACTCTCAAAAGGCACTCTCGGGCTGCGTTCGCGCTCGCGCACGGCGTTTTTCGGGGGTCGTCGCACCCACGACTCGCAAATTCCCATCGATCTCCCGGGTCGGTTCGAGATGTTCGGCAATTCTTTCTTTACCCTTTTTGTTTCTTTTTTTTTTCCTTCAAATACGGCGATTACGCGGAGAACGCGCCCGCCTCGAACTCGACCCCCCCCCCCCCCCTTTCCCTCTGGCCCCCTTCGACATTAAAACCGTCGTAAGTATACGCCGGTCGAGCGCGGAATCGGGTGGACACTGGAAAAAGGAGTCGGAGAAACGGGCCGCGTCGTGCCCGTTTCGAGGATTCCGACGTGACTCGGGGGTGGAGAGGTATAGTCTCGCTGATCGTTCCCGAAAGCGGTAATCTTCGAAACGATTCCTTCGCAGCCGCGACGCTCGCGGGCGTCCTTTGCACCTTTTTTTCCAGCGCGCGGTTAACGGGTTCCCTTGCGGCTTGCAACAAAGTTCGTATTTGCCGTGCGGAATCCGCGTGCGTGAAGTTACATGAAGATTTATGCGTTTCAGCTGTGCGAGACACGTATACGTGTGGTTGATCGATTAAAGGTATACTTTTAGGCAGCGCGCGACGTTGTTGCGAACGTTATTTTCGCAAAAACGTCGCGTTGCTTCGACTTGGCGCACGATACCGAATTCCACGTCGAGAAATATGTCATCGAGGCGTTTGCCGAGGCCAGATACCGTTCGCATTGGCAACGCGGTATAGAATCGGATGCGGTATGCACGAAACACCATCTGTCATATCGGATTGTTAACTCGGTTATAGCTCACGCATATCAAATCGTTCGGGGCGCCGCCGCAGCTTAGCCCGGAATGGGCAGCGCGGTAATGCGATTTGGATATATAGAGAGTCCTGTGGGATATTACCGGCGTTGGAGCCTTTTCCCTAGTGATACGATAAATGATATGCATATGTAAATATCGTGACCGCGTAGTGCGAGTCACCCTAACGCGCGGAATAGACCGGTAAAAAAATCTCTTGGAACTGATCGCTTCCCGGCCGTCGGAAGGCATCTTAACGAATTGTTTAATGTTAGTTACACGAAATTTCACTTTGCACGTAGCGCTTATTTGTCTTTTGCAATAAATTACGTTATATTTATCCGAATGATATACGGCTACCGGTAATAATAATAAAGAAACTCTGCAATTGTTAAATGACTTTTGATACATTTTGCGGAGGAATGAACTTGCACGGCAAGCAACAAATTCATTCTGCGCTTGTTTGATCGAACCGTCGAGATAATACATATCCGTGCAACGCGACGAGAAATCCAAATGCTTCTAATTTTCTCCCACGGTCTCATCGACGATGCCAGGATGATCCCGTTAACAGGATCAAGACTCGCACTAGACGAAGGGTTCTTGTTATTCGCAATCGCCTCTTCGCACCCGATCCTTGGGGACCGCAGATCCCCCGTATTTATTTCCCGCTACGCCATGAGAATCATCCTAAAGAGTAGGATGTTCATTTGCGGCTGCACAATAAAAGAAATTATTTACTTCTGCTTATTTACTTCTGGAGTGAAATTTTATCACGAAATATATGTATGTAGTTGCAATAATGTTTTATTTAAATAATACAGTTTCTGATACATCGTTACAAAAATATTAAATTGTAAACAAACTAAAATTTAACTTGGTATTAACTAATGTTAAAAAATGTACAGTTATTAGACGTTTTAAGTTGTATATTGTGTGCAAAGATCTATTAACTTAATTAAACATGGAACATATTAATTTTTGTACGTAATAGATTAATTATATTATTTATACTATATCTTGTATTTTACCTCAAAAAGTTTTTTAGTAGTACATTATAAATTTATCGTTAATTTTTTACTTTTATACCTAATATTAATTAAAAACAGGAAAAACATATTATTATTCACGTTTCATAAATTCAATTCAAGTGATCACTAGTTACATTATTTATGCTATATTTTATATTTTTTCTCAAAAATTTTTATACACAATACATTATAAACTTATTGTTAATTTTATTGTTACACCTAATATTGATTAGGACAGAGAAAACATATTATTATTCAAGATTTATAAATACAAGTAACGACTTAATTATCTTATTTATTGTATATCTTGTCTTCCTCCTCCAACATTTTTGTACATGGTACATTATAAACTTATAGTTAATTTTATTTTCACACCTAATATTAATTAAATGGAAATTGGATAAACGGAGGTGAGCGTAATGAATTAAACGACGGAGCAACGTACTCACTTCCGCGAAGCGCGGACTTTTGTTTTTCCCTCTAGAATGTAATTTAAAATTTTCATCTCGGGAGAGATCTCGTTAAAACATTCATCTGCCGTCTGACGTAAAAAAATAATCTACATTCTTTCGAATGTAGATTATTCTTCCTTATGCAGATCGAGAAAAAGTTATCGCTCGGCGATTATGTCTCTCTTAGCACGCAGTTGCGCGAAGTTACAATTTTACGAGGCGCGCGATGAAGCGTTGGGCCTAAATTGTCAAAGCTATTTCGCAATTCGTTCGTTCTTATATAGACATCAAGTTGAAGAGACTTCCGCCTCTTCATCTCGAGCGCGCCTTTATCGTCAGACTAATGATTTGCAAACAGTGTCTTTCAGCTCGTTCCTCTCGTTACGAAGTTTTCAGCGGGCGTGTCGGTACGTGAACAAGGCAGACATCTTGAGACTTTTGAAAAGTAAAAGACAAGAGTAAAGGAAATCTTCACCTACCTTAAGCTCCGTTTACGCTATTGTCCGAGTTTTATTTGCGCAAGTGCTTTCTTAAATGTACTGCAAACAGAGCGAATTACTAAGATTATAAGTACCTACCTATAACGAATATAATCTAGCGAGCTACAAAGAGTTTAAGGAGGTTGGCGCGTTTGACGAAATGTAAGACAAGTTAATAATACAAACATAATACGAAAGTTAATTATATCAACAATATGTAGGAAAAATCTCATTGACTTCTACCGTTCCGTTTTGAAGATATTCGTTTTAAAAGTTACAGAAATGTATATATGGAGGGGTTAAAGCCATAGTGGTGTAAGTCAATTTTTTTGACCACTTTTTTTCCATTTTTTTTCAACATATCTGCATGTGTAGACTGCATCTATGAACTCAACTCGATAGGTTAAAAAAAGTGACACCACTATGGCTTTAACCCCTCCATATATAGATATACCCTTTATATAAAATCATATTATGTATCTCTGCTCCTGTACGGTAAAAATAAATAAAATTTTTATGTTACACTTCTGTGACATCGAGAATTGCAATCACGGTTTTTTAATTCTTTAAGTTTGAATTTTTTTTTCAATTTTTAAATGATTTATTTAAACAATATCAAGTATACAAAATAAGACAAAATTGCAATTTTACGCTTTTTCTGGTCTCAATGATAACATGTTATTTATGAATTATTTCTAAGACTAGCTTTACACTGTTTAATCATGAAAACAAAATTCTATATATATAGAACATCGCGCCAACCTCCTTAAATATTTGTATCCTTATACGTATCATATCTATTTTCTTGTATTGTGAACAAGAATTTTGTTAATTTTACTTATTTTTATGGACATATTGTATATTTTTTATATTAAAAAATTTATTCAGAAATTTGCCATTTTTTATTGGATTTATAGAATTAAAAACCCTTTTCCAGGATTAAAGTATAAACTCAAACGGATACGGCGCTGTTCGATTTTATATAAAAAATTTTTTTTCTTTTTTAACGTAAAATCGAACAGCGCCGTATCCGTTTGCGTTTATACTTTAATCCTGGAAAAGGGTTTTTAATTCTATAAATCCAATAAAAAATGGCAGCTGTGCGAAAATCACATTTTGTATCGACATTATCGACATCGTCGGAGTTCGGCCTTCGGTTTAGGATCCCCTTAAATCTTTCTCCAAGTTTAAAAATAAACAGTCAGTGTATAATTTATTGTTTAGTATAGAATTAAATAATATTTTTCATGGCGAAGAGCAATAAATATATAAGATGTTTTTATTCTATTAATATATAAAACATTCTTTACTATACTGCAATATTAAATTTTCTTTTAAATAGTTCTTTGAATTCATAAAAAGAAGATCACATATAGCACAATTCAATCAACAAAATAAAAATTTTTTGAAGCAGTTGTAATTAATTAATTTACGTACCTAAATTATATGTAAAAATCTCTTTTATGATGCTTTTATGTATTCTTTATTTATATTTATTTTTACTGGCTTTTTTATTTTTATTCCTTTATTATGCAGCTGTGTATACACAATGGCGCCATCTCTTGAGAAAATAAATGATCTTGTGCCCTAACATAGGGAGCATGATAGCGGTTTTCTCAAAGGGAATGTACGTATCATCCTAAGGTTAATAGAAAACGTACAATCCTGTACAGGATATAACTTCTTCTGTCAAACTATTCTGCCTTGCTATTGTTGAAAATCTTAAGATATCTGTATTGATATAGGATTTAACTTCTGCACTATAATTTGAAGAAAATTGCATCTGTAATTTTTAAATATTTTATCTTTTAATATCTGTAATTGCAAACAAGCAAAAGGTCTTATCTTTGAGACGAAAATAATGCTTTAGCAGTTTAGCATGCGTAAATCGTATAAAATATGAATTCTTCATTGTTTGTAAGAACATTTTATAGTATTATATTTTATTATGTATTCTTAATAAAGATCCTCTTTCTTTTGATAATTACCCAGGAGAAAAGTTTTTATATATTATTATATCTATGTATATAAAATATGTCCATATATTTATAGATATTTTCTTTCTTTTGTATAATCTTTGTTTGTATAATATAAAAAAAATAATTTTAAAAATAATCGATAATTAATTAAAAACTTTTGCATTGTTTCTTTACAAAAAGTAAAATTGCGACTAGATTATACAATATTTTATAATCATATTTTATATGCGATTAATACATTTATATGTGGGCAATTTTTTTTTATTTTTTTAAATTTACTTTTTGTAAAACAAAGCAATGCGAAAATTATTTTTTAATCCTTATTATTTTTCTTGTATATACCAACAGAAATTATATAAGAGAAAGAAAACATATGTGAACACATTTTATATACATGTATGAAAATTTTTTTTCTGAGTACAAAGCCTCTATTTATTTGTTATCAAACGTATTATTTTGTTTGTTATTCTTCGTAGTAGTTGAAGTAATTTTACTTTTTGATCTTAATTATATGATATAAAATGATTACTAACAGATTGTCAGATGATATCAAACCTCATTTATGATTAAATGAGGAAATCTACTTCTATAAGATAACGCGTTGGAAAAACCGCTTGACTATGACAGATTGGATTAGATAAGAAATGGGAGCGCGATATTAATCATGCGATGTCGATAAGTGATAACATCGTGTTTAACAATATTCTTTATCAATCTCTGTCTGGCGTACAATGTTCGATTATATTAAATGTACATCTAAATCTTTGATAATTATATACGAAAATATCATCAGAAACACTAGATATACATTAACATTGATACATGCAACATTTAACGTTATTTTATACAGAATTAAAATTTTTTTTTATGGAAAATATCGTGTACGCAAATTATAGAGATAATGAAATAATTAAAAATTATATTTAATCTTTTAGCCTTGTTTAAAATTGCGCATATTTATCTCTGCGAAAAAGAATATCAAACATATTCAAAATAAAAAACTGCCAATTTATTGTAAAAATGTATGTTTGATTGTGTCTTGAAATACGTATATGTATATATAGATTTATTTATTGAGAGAGTAACGATAATAATCAATAACACTTGAAATCCAATTTTATTTTGAATTGAAAAGTTTATTATTTTCTGTGTGAGTGAGTATTATTAAAAAACAAAAATACTTTTGCATCTTGAGATTTTTTATTAAAAGTTGATAGATTGTAGGTTAGATAATTGTGATAAAGACATTATAAAAGGCTGTTATTAAACACTGTGGCCATTTGTTTTGCATGTAGTATATTTCAGCAATCATGTACACGGCAATTAGTTTCTTTCTTATCGCTTTAGTATTTACAGTTCACGGTAATCTATTCTCTTGCTACGTTTGAAGAACCATTATAGTATTAAAGAATTAAATTTATTTAAATTGATAAAATTGATAAATACATAATCTCTTTTATCTATAATTAAAAGAACATTTGATAATCATTTGATAGTCAAAATTTGATAATCTTTTATATTTTAATATTCTTATAATTCTTGAAGCTTAACATAATGAAATAATTGGTTTAGAATAAAAAGAAAGAATAGGAAATAGTAAAATGTGTGTGTGTATGTGTGATTAAATCCATAATATTTATGTGTTTTTTAAATTCCTTATATGCTTTTAGTTAAATCTTTAAATAATTTTACACAAAAGTAATTAATATTTAAATAAATTATAATACATAAAATTCTTTGTTTATAAGGTTTGCCAGCGTCACACATCATCGGTGGTGCAGATGCTCCTCTCGGCAAGTATCCACACCATGTAGCCCTTAAATATATGGGCAGATTTCGTTGTGGAGGATCGATTATTAACAAACGTTATATTCTCACTGCGGCTCATTGTGTAAATGAGTAAGTGTCTCCGTGATTTATGCATGCTAACTGTCCACATTTTAACATTTTCCAATATTGATTTGGTCTTAATATTTGATAACTAAACTAAAAGAATTACTTTTTAAAGATAATAATAAAAATATTATATATTCTGTAAAAATAGTATCTGTTATAATATTACTAAATTTATATATATGCATATATTATTTAATATTTTTATATTGTGTTAATTTCCTTTAATTTTCAATGCCATTTATAAATTTTAAAATTTTTTATATTATAAATTCTTGGAAAGTTACACAGATATTTTATTAATATAAGAATTTTAAGAATTTGTGCGTATATTGCATCGGAAATAAGACCAGAATTGTCTTGCATTCTAACAAAATTATTTTTTCAAAGTGTCACTAATGCCAAGCAACTCATGGTTCACGCGGGTACGATTTACTTAAACGAGACAGGTGATACTTACCAAGCGGAGAGCGTGACATGGCATCCTGGTTTCGACGATTACAAACTTAATCATGACGTCGGTCTCATTCGATTAAGCAGGGACATTGTGTACACTGACGTTGCAAAACCCATTCCGCTTGCACAGAAAGATATCGCTGTCGCAGATCTTCCTTGCGTTGTATCTGGTTGGGGCAGAACTTCAGTAAGTTTTCATTGAAATATTTAATATTATCTAAGAATCAGAATGAGACGCACGATCTAAATATTTCACCAAATAAAATATTAGTAGTTTGTTAGTCACATACATGTGGTCAGTCTTGACTTTTATCGCATCGTTACCATGTTGTTTAATTATAAATCAAATTGTTTACTTATCAACATATGAAACACATTCTTTTAGCTTAACGGACCTACACCCAATACCTTACAAGAGATCACCCTGAAAGTTTACTCTCACGAGAAATGTAAGCGGTTGTCTTGGAGAATAACCGACAATCACGTCTGCACTCTCACAAAAGTCGGCGAGGGAGTGTGCTATGTAAGATATAATATATAGGTTTATTATTATACCTTCAAGTAAAATAGTTTATTTATTAGAAAAGGGGGGGGGGGATAATTGTAAATTAATTAGTTCGCTTATAATGATTTTAAATAATGTTGCAGGGTGACTCAGGTAGCGCTCTCCTTGCCAACGGCGTTCAAATTGGAATCGCATCCTTCGTGGTTCCATGTGCTTTAGGAGAACCCGACACGTTTGTTAAGGTGTCCGCGTATCAAGAATGGATCAAGGAGCATATGGTTGACGTCGATTAATAATTAAATAAACCTTTTATGCTTTTGTATTGTGTTACTGTGTATAATAGGTATATACTGTATAAATCTCAAATAAATATTCACATGTGATATGAAATGTACGTTACAAGATTGATATACTTAAATATTTTTATTAATTTATCCTTTTACCTTATTACAATTTATGCGATATAATACTTGAGGAAGAAATAAGTCACTCCATTCTTGCATTAAAGTACGTTTTTAATGGAGTTAATTTATATTCTTTTGTGTATAGATATAAAGTGCGTAAATACAATCAAACTTATATAATCCATAAGAATATAGTATATTATAAAATCCTGTTTTGTTTTTAATATCTATTACATCTTTAATACCAATAAAAATATTGAATAATATATTTTTTATAAGAAATTTATTAGCCTATAACGTATAATGTAATAAAAAACTAAAAAATACTGTCTTTATAAAAATTTTATTTAGAAGAAAACGTGACAAAAAAATATATCTCAATATAATAAGTTGCTGAGTAATATGAAGGACTATATAAAAATGTAATAAATAATTAATATAAAAAAACTGCGTTCATACAGCTATTGACAAAATTATTAGGCACCCTTGTTTCTTCTGAATATTTTAACGAATGAGCTTTCTGTTTACGTGTTATTTTCATTTTATTAATTTTGTAAATGGTTTAAACAATTGAGGTGCAAAATCCATTATCATTCTTACAATTAGAGAAACAGCATTATTACTCAGAAAACTATTTACCTGGTATTTTGACTTTGATTACCGGTGCGATTATTTTTATTTTACAAGCAATTGCTAGACTTTTTTGTCTGTGGTCTGCCTACAGATTGTTCAAAGCTTCAAAATATGCCTAAAACATCTGAGTTGAGTTAAACAAAACGGGCTCAGATCCTTATGTGGCACTCCGAAGGACTGTTTCAAGTGCAAATAGCAAATAAATGAACCAACTTCAATTATTTGGTATTCACATCAATAGGATGAAAACAACACGTAAATAGAAAACTTACGCTTATTTAGTTCTAAAATATTCAAAAGAAACAAACCCTTACAGGGTGCCTAATATAATTTTTTTTTTAATGGCTGTATAAGTAAAAATTCAAAAGACTGTGCGGCTGTTCTTCCGAAAACGTCCGTGCTCCGATTTAGGTCAAAGTTTATAAATAGGTTTCTTTTATATAGAAGATATATATTAAAATAATTTTTAGTGACTTAAAAATTAAACAATTTTTTAAACATATTTTTAACATATTTCCTTTTTTTATGGTCTTGCACACCATTTACAATTATCGTATAACAGGACATTTTATTACATTAAAAAAGTTCCACATGGGTTTCCAACTTTTTACGCAAAGCGAGGTCCATCCCACCTCTGCTTACAGGGCAAATCGAGGTCTATTATTGTACATACAGTTCCACATGGGTTTCCAACTTTCCACGCAAAGCGAGGTCCACCTCACTCCACCCCTGCTTACAGGGCAAAACGAGGTCTATCATTGCACGGTCCCACATGGGTTTCAACATTGTTATTAGGTCAATTACATAACTGACGCTTTGGAAACCGAAGTATTATTTAAAAATTCATATTATTTGTTTTTAACTTTAATACTGCATATCTCAAAAATTAAAGATATGCACCTATATAATTTTTTGTTCAGAGTAAAAAATACTACCAAAAATCATCATCAAATCAATGGACCCAAGAAATCATAATCTTGCCATATATTATTGCCAGAACGTGCAACGCTGTGATGTTTATCCTGACGTTTATGCCTAGTTACGGTTATGACTTTACAATTCTATATGATTTTTCAACCTTCTACACAAACAATAATAGATTGTATGTACAATAATAAGACATATAAGAACAGAAAATATGAAAAAATGTTAAAAACGTTGCTTAACTTTTGAGTCGCTAAAAATTCTTTTGGTATACGTCTTTAATAATAATAATAATTGTATTTAATAATAATTGTTACAATGTATCGTATAAAAATCGCCGCGCATGCACAAAGTACACATGCGCGCCCGACGGAAGGTTAACATTGCATAATCCGCGTAAAAGAAACATGTGTATCTCAATGGAATGCAATCTAAATTTTGAATATGTTATTAAGAATTATATTAAAGTAATTAATTTATTAGAAAGTGAAATATAATTTATTGGAAGGTGACATTTATAATGTAGGTATATATTCTACACATGTATTTAATGTATATTTTACATTTAATATATTTACATAGAAATATTCAAATTTTGAATTTTTATGCACATTTTTAATTTTAACACAGTTTATCAATTATTTATAACACAATTAATTTGCTAGCTTAAGTAATTTTCTGATAGTTTCGTCAATGAATCATAAAGTTGTAGCACAATACGAAATAGATATACAAATCGCATATATGTATTATCAATATATTCTGTAAATCTCTGCTTTTGAAATAGCTCAATGAGTAAAGGTACGTCGCAATTTTTAAATTACCGTATCGATTGCATCACGTATTCCAGATAAAGATTTCGAAATAAATTTTTTACTGGACGATAGCAATCTTTATAGACACACAATTCGATCTCACGTTTAATCGCTTAGCATAAGTTATCGAAATTATTTCGAAAGAATTTAATGATTAAATCTGTCAGATTAAACAGATATATTTTAAAGTACGTTCTCTTTCCTGGTGAAGTGCTCAAAACGGCCTATATAAACGTACGATGGAGCTTTATTGTTACCAGTGCCAAGCTTTCAACATGCATGCGTTCTTTGCCTTGATAGTTGCCTGCTTAGCGGTAGCCGCTTATGGTAAGAGAGAATAAACATGATCCATTTTAAATTATTCAATGGTTTTATTTAATTTTTGCGAGCTACGAATTAAAATAACAAAGCTATACTTTGAATTTTTAATGACAAAACTAAAACCACAAAATTTACACAAAAATACAATACATTTATACATATTATTTTTTTTGTTAATAATTTTTAAATAAAATAATTAATTATATTAATTATATTTTAATTCTGTGCGTGTCAAAAAGAATAGAACTGCGTAGAATAGCGTGGAACTGGATTATTTTAAAATACTACCTATATTAAATAATATTTTTAATATCTTGTGTCACATTTTTTATAATAATTTAATACAAAAATAAATTGTACACATTTCTTAAATTTTAAAAAAAATGTAATATTGTACATACTATATATTTATTAATATTAGCAATTTATAAAAAAAAAAGAGAATAGACTATTGTAATAGTCGTAATTAATTATGTCATTAAAAAGGCAGAGAAAACAAATTGTGTCAAAAATCTGATTTGTACATTCTGTTTTATTGCATTTTCTTATATAGGCTACCCAAACATTCATATTGTTGGTGGAAAAGATGCTCCGGTCGGCAAGTTCCCATATCAAGTATCACTGAGAAGATCCGGAAAGCACTCCTGCGGCGGATCCATCATCAATCAGTATACCATTCTCACCGCTGCTCATTGTATATTAAGGTATGTTCTTTATTTTTGTTTTATATTATTTATACACGCCCGTATATAAGTAAAATAAAATTTTTTTTTTATACCAAAAGAAAGATGTTTGAAACTATCTGAAAAAGGAAGTAATCGACCAAAATGTGTCTCTTTAACAGCTATGAAGGAAACCCTGGGGCTCTGAGAGAATTAACTATTCACGCTGGCACAAATCTGTTAAGCGAGAGTGGTACCGTTTACAAAGCAAAACAAGCCATCTCTCACAGTAATTTTGATGCATTGGGATTGAGCAATGACATCGGCGTACTTATTCTGTCAACGCCTATCGAATACACTAAATATGTACAGCCCATATCACTTGCAACTACCGACGTTGCTCCCGCTGGTTCTGCCTGCACTTTATCCGGATGGGGAAGAACCTCGGTAAGCACTAAACAGAAATTATTTTATGCAATAAAAGCAGCTTCGTCTTTATCAAATATTTATCGAATTTTTTTTATAAAGTTTAGTAAAAAATACAAGCTTCTGTTTTAAAATTATATTCTCTTACAAACAAAAAGAAATAATTACTCTTTTTCTGTGTTATAATTAAACATCATAGTTGACAATGAGTACAAAATGGTTTTGAAATTATTTACATAAAAGAATAAAAAACCATACAATAATAGCGCAGTCTGCTTTTTCTCTTTATATAAAAATGTAATAAACACACACACGCACAAAACTAATGTTATATTTAAAAAAATTCTTTGTTAGCGCGTGAATTTATAGATAATATTTTCTTTAACCTTAGCATGGTGGTCGCGTTCCTGACAAGTTACAAGAGATCGAGTTGAACGTTTACAATCAAGCCAAATGCAAACTAAGGCACTGGAATGTACAATCTAGTCACATTTGTACACTTACGAGAGCAGGCGAAGGCGCGTGCCACGTAAGTATTAAATTTAACATTCTATTATCTTAAATATCGCTGCATATGGATGCTAAATATGGACGAGAAAAGTACTCGTACCCCATTAGTATTTTCGTGATGAAAATACATAAAGATTTTAGATTCTAACACAGATTATAAACATCAAAAATATCTAAATAGAAGATAAAATATTATGTAATAATATATTGAAAATTTATTTAAAATATAAGAAAAAATTTTTAATTTTAAAAATATTTATTTAATCTATTTATTTAGGATTAAATATAATAAAAATAAACATCTGCAAAATTTAGAGCTGGAACAAACAATATTTCATGCTTTTAAATACATATATGTAGTATGACATAATTAGATATGACGAGTAAATTAAATTGAATAAAATCTTGATGTAACATTTTAACAAATAACTAATAGTTAATTTTATTAAATTTTTAGGGTGATTCCGGTGGTCCTCTCGTTGCTAGAGGTGTTCAGATCGGTATCGTCTCCTTTGGTCTACCATGCGCTCGTGGATCTCCCGACGTATTCACTAGAGTATCCGCTTTCAAGAATTGGATCCAAAACAACATTGTTGAATAACAGGATAAAACAAAATATATGTTATACACAAACTTTATTATTTAAATAAAGTAATATTCTTTTATATGTATATACATTTATCCTATATATCCATATATCCATATCCATATGTTTTGTCATAAAATGTTTAACAAAAACTTAATATATGTATATGATAAATAATAATTGTAATTATGTAGGTATGCGTAATAGAAAAAGGAGTTGAAATAATTTGCTAATAATTACTGATTGTGTAAAAAATTATTTTTACCTGCGCTTCTTGTATTAACCTAAATATAAACATTTCAATGCTATGTTTGTTAAAAATGCTGTGATTACTTGAATATAAATATTAATTAAATAAAATTATTTATTGTGACTGCAAACTGATTTTGACATGAACTCTGAAAGGCCGAATATTGAGAAGTATGTGACTATTTATAAAATATGCAGTCAAATTATAAAATAAATTATACCAAAAAAATAAATAAAAATTAAAATACTTTCTATATATTAATGTATATTATATATTACATATTATTTATATTATTAAATATCTAATACTTTGAATAATATAATTCAAGATTGAATAATAATAAAAGCTGTTATTCATAAACCAAAACAATAGAACTTTTTGAGATTGAGACAATTAGATATAAGCAAAGAAATAAAGAAACGAACACACACACACACAATTCTGTTTTAAAATAAATCTAGAATATTCTTTTAATAATATTTTATTGTTTCTTCTCATACCATCATAAATATATACTTACAATTAGTAAAATTATTCCTAATTGGATAAATAAAATTATCGCTCACATATAGATACAAAAAAGTAACAAACTTATTGACAATAGAAATGTTTTGTTTAGCAAAAATTTTATCATTTACATCACATTAATTTTTAAGCAAGAAAGTAAGGTGTGCTCATACCGAAGACGCGTTTTTATTCGTATTGTTCTGCGCATTGTACCAGCGGCCTCCATTTTTAAATTCCTGCAGTGTTTATGGCTATGTTCGAATATTTACTGTCAGTATTAAAAATCTAAAGTACACTTATTTATATAATGTGGAGAGAGATAGATGTATATGTATTCTTCTAGATCCGTTTAAATATACATAATTCATCAATACTTTGCGACTAAAGCTATCAATGTTTGACATGGAAGAAATACTATGTTTTATATAACTAATACATAATTAATTATTTTTAGAAGTATGTATGTTTATATGTTAAATTAAGAATAGCAATATTTACAGAAGTTTACATCTTGCAAAAATTCACGCTATACTCAAATAAGGTGACATAGTAGTTAATTATTCTCTTAACATGCAAATAACTTTTACCCGAGATTTTATTAAAGATTTATTTACATTATTTACAAATAAAATGTCTTTTTTATTTGTAATTTATAAATTTATTTAATTCTAACAGACAGATTTGTAGCTCTTTATATTATTTAAAATTCACGTTGACTTCTCTAAGCATGTGACACGCAATCTATTGATGATATCGTAGACTTGAATGTCAGATATAGTAATCGATAATAAGAGTAAATTGACCCTGAGACTATCACTAGATAAACAGACGGAAATCTCAATTGTTCAAAGAAAAGTAATAACGGTGAAAAATGCAAATTTAATTAAAACTATTATTTTTATCAATCTATATAATTTAAACTATAACTAACAATTTTATCGTACGATATCACAATGAAAAAAAATTCAGAAAAGTCCCAAACACGTGGTTTATATCTTTCTTCCAACTACTTCAGAAACATATATAAGTACAGCTATTCGCTTCAACCCCAAACAACAAATCTGCAATCAAAGATGCGTGCATTAGCTTGTCTTGTATTTATCGCACTGGCATACGCCATTCAAGGTACAAATTTATAAATTATTATAAATATTTTATCATAATAAAGAAACAAACATATAGAGATAGATATATGTATATAGCGAGAGAAATACAACTACGTTTTTCTGATAATACAAATAAAAATCGCATTTTTTTATTTTCCAACATAAGCAAAATTATTAATAATACCATGAGAATAGGCATTTATAGCTTCTGTAAATATTGCTTTACGTATATTTAATATAAATATACATACTTCCACACAAAAATAATTAATTATATAAAACATTGTGTTTCTTACATCTTAAACTTCAAATGTTAATAACTTTAGTCGCCAATTAATTACTTAATGTAAACGAATCTAGAAGAATACATATATATCTCCGTATTTTCTAAATGTAGCTTTACGTTAAATTTAACGTTAAAAATTAATGTGACATGAATGACAAAATTAATGTAGCATGAATTTAATCAAAGATTCTATTCTAAATAAACCTGTAACAGCTCATTTAAAATTAGCCGTAAAGTTGACACAATATTATATTGTTATTGTTAAAAGTGTATGTAGTAGTGTAACAGATATTATTTTGTGCGTATATTAACATAATTATTTTATTTTTGTCAATAAGGAGCTCCGTCTCCTCGTATCGTCGGCGGTAAGGATGCTCCCGTCGGGAAATTTCCATATCAAATTTCATTGAAATATTACGGCTCGCATAGATGCGGTGGATCTATTCTCAATAATCGTAACATATTAACCGCAGCACATTGTGTCAAAGGGTATGTACACATTCTGAATCTATGTTAATATCTTATTAGTAAAATAGTATTTTCCGGTACACTATGTATATTATAATTCTAAAACTATAGTCTTTTAATACATCAAATGAACATAATATGTAAAACTAACTATATATGTATTCTAAATCAATGTCAATATCTTATTAGTAAAATAGTATTTTCCGGTACACTATGTATATTATAATTCTAAAATTATAGTCTTTTAATACATCAAATGGACATAATATGTAAAACTAAGTATATATATGTATATAAAAATATGGAAATATAGGTATATACTTATATGTTTTTTTAAATCATTAGGTTGGAAAATCAGGTGCAAAATCTAAAAGTCCATGCCGGCACAAACTACTTGAACGTACCAGGAGATGTATATGACGTAGAGAGTGTTAGTGTTAACAAAGACTACAATGATAATTTACTCATTAATGATGTCGCTTTAGTCCACCTTAAAACTCCTATCGAATACAACACGCTCGTGCAACCGATAAAGCTTTCGGCAAATGATAATGATCTTGAGAGCAAGCCGTGCACGTTATCCGGATGGGGAACTACAAGGGTAATATCAAACTTACATATGATATCACGATTCTCTAGTTACATTTATCTAAGAATGAGACACTCTTTAAAAAAAAAAACTTGTAACAATCACTTGTTGCTCGTCATTTACTGCGAGTCTCATTTATCCACACAATTCGCTCTTTTATTCTTTTTAGGTTGGTGGAAACACACCGAACAACTTGCAAGAAATTGAGTTGATAGTTTATCCGCAGAGAGAATGCGAGAGAGTACAACCGATAGTGAAAAGTACCCATATCTGCACTTTGACTAAAAGAGGAGAAGGAGCGTGCCACGTAAGCTGTCATTTGTTAATATTATAAAATAAATTGATACATATACATCTTTTATACAACACTAAAAGTATATTAATAATGTAAAAAATTGTATTAAAGGCATCTAATTATATGTCAATTAAAATTTTATCTTAACACTGAAATCATTGTATTAATTATTTACAATAATAAATAATTTATTGTTATTTATAATATTAATATTTTATTATTAATAATCGTATCTTTCTTTCAGGGCGATTCCGGTGGACCTTTAGTGGCCAATGGAGCTCAAATTGGAATCGTCTCCTTCGGCAATCCCTGCGCGCTTGGACGTCCAGACGTTTACACAAGAGTATCCAGTTTCGTATCATGGATTAATGCAAATTTAAAGAATTAGAAAATATTTAATATGTTTATTAGAATGCCATTTTTTGTCATTACAAAATTTATAATTTAATTAGTAATATGATTTAAGCAAATTGTAATTCTCTAAAATGTAATTCCTGTATTGCTTTTTCTATCAGTTAAATATATTACCATGCAAATAACAAAATAATAACAAATCAATTGTTTTCATTTTATAATGTAGAAACTTATTGTAGTCGTTTGCTGTTCTTATCCGCAATATTAAACAATATTATATTATTTACGTTATATTACGCAAAATTCAGAAATGTACGTAATATTGTCATAAATTTATTTAACAAATTTAGCAAAGAAAAATCCTTCGAAATATAAATAGGAAAAATGGTTCGATAGAAAAATTTTATTAAAAGGAGATAATTATGTAAACTTTAGTCAGCTTTAGAATGGACATGATGCGTAAAGTTAAGTATTTACAGATAAATTTCGGTCAGTTGTATAATAAGATTCTTATTTGTAATTTATAAATTTATCCAATTCTGACCAGACGGATTTGTAGTTTTTTATATTATTTAAAATTCACGTTGACTTCTAAGCATGTACGTGACACGCAATCTATTGATGATATCGTAGACCCGAATGTCAGATAGAGTAATCGATAAGAGTAAACTGACCATGAGACTATCACTAGATAAACGGACAAAAATCCTAATTGTTCCAAGAAAAGTAATGACAATAAAAAATAAAAATTTAATTAAAACTATTATTTTTATCTATGTAAGTATATAATGTAAACTATATAAATAACAATACTTTATCGTACAATACCGCGTTGAAAAAAAATTCAAAAAAGTCACACACGTGATTTTTCTTTCAACTACTTCAGAAACATATATATATAAATGCATCTATGCGCTTCAGCTATAGGCAACAAATCTGCAATCAAAGATGCGTGCGTTAGCTTGTCTTGTATTTATCGCACTGGCACACGCCATTCAAGGTACAAATTTATAAATTATTATAAATATTTTATCATAATAAAGAAATAAACAGAGATATAGATATGTGTATATATAGCGAGAGAAATACATATATAAACTACGTCTTTCTGATAATACAAATATAAAGCGTAATTATTTTCCAACATAAGCAAAATTATTAATAATACCATGAATTATAGGTATCCATTGCATGGCATTTATAGCTTCTGTAAATATTGCTTTACGTGTAATATTTAATATAAATATATACACATTTTCCACACAAAAATAATTAATTATAATATAAAACGTTTAATATTGTTTCTTACGTCTTAAATTTCAAATATCAATAACATCAGTCGCCAATTAATTACTTATACAGGGGTGTTTAAAAAAAAGTGTCACATATTTTGAGAGCAGGTAGTACTCACTAAAATAAGAAGAAAATGTCCAGTAAACATGGGTCCTAAATTAAATACCTATTGAGATATAGACCATTCTTTATCGTATACTATAGGAGATGCTCTATGTGGTTCACATTTATTTTGTAACACACTTTAAAGAAAAAAATACACATTCCTACAATGCTTGTACCTACGTCGTCAATAAGTATAGGATGGTTTTCGGCGTGCTGGATATTTTTTGGAATATAGAGAACATGGGCTTATCGGTCGCTTCCATTGGCTAAACTGTAGCAGAAAATTATGTCTGTCATTTCCCGTGTGGAATAATAAGCTTCTATTACTGTTTACTATGTATTTAAATTGCACAAAATGACAGAAATGTATACTACTCTTTGCTTACAAGAATCTCGTACTGGTACTTACAACCCCAATACCTGATGATAATGACTAACGGTCAAACCTTATTGCACTGCAGAAATAACACAACTAATATAAGAAGAGTGCAATATTTATCATTTGAAGACCTTGGTGTATTCAACACCCATCGACGGCGTACAAACATTGTAGGAATGTGTATTTTTTTCTTTAAAATGTGTGACAATGAATGAGAATCACATAGAACACCTCCTGCAGTATACATTAAAGATTGTTCCATATCTCAACAGGTATTAATATATCTATGTTTAGAATATCTATGTTTACTGGACATTTTCTTATTTTAATGAGTACTACCTGCTCTCAAAATATGTGACACTTTTTTTAAATACCCTGTATAAACGAATCTAGAAGAATATATATATACAATCTCCGTATTCTTTAAATACGTCTAACTTAATAAAAGTTAATGTCTAAAAATTTTTAATAACAATTAAAAATAAATGTGGCATAAATAACAAAATTTTTGCTTAATATATAAAAGATTTCTATTCTAAATAAACCTGTAACAGCTCACTTTTTAGCCGTAAAGTTGACACGATGTTTTGTCGTTATTGTTGAAAGTGTATATAGTAGTGTAACACATATTATTTTGTGCGTATATTACATATTAACATAATTAATTAATTTTTGTCAATAAGGAGCTCCGTCTCCTCGTATCGTCGGCGGTAAAGATGCTCCCATCGGCAAATTTCCGTATCAAATTTCATTGAGATATTACGGCTCGCATAGATGCGGTGGATCTATCCTCAATAATCTTAACGTATTAACCGCAGCACATTGTATCGCAGGGTATGTTACACATTCTGAATCTATATCAATATCTTCCCACATAGCAAAAAAATCTCCATAGGATGATCTGATTTGATCCCATTTTGATACAATACAAACAAAAAATCATCCGTAGAATTACTTAAAAATATCCTGAGTTATACAACATTAGATATTTAGACATTAAGTCGATATATTGTTGGGATCGAATTTCGTTATATAATTACATCCTATAGGGATATCCATAAAATATCCATTGTTGAATAATGGATATCTTATAAACGGACATATATAGGCATCCTCGGTGCATCCTAAGCATATCCTCAGGTTTTATGCAGATAAACCCTGGATATCCGAAAATCTCTCGAGGCTGCTATGTGGGTTATTAGTGAAATATAATTCTAAAACTAATTTAATACTTTTTTAATACATTAAATGGACATAATATGTGAAACTAATTGTAAGTATATATATACTTATATATGTTTTTTCTATCATTAGGTTGGAAAATCAGGTGAATAATCTAAAGGTCCATGCCGGCACAAACTTCTTGAACGAATCAGGAGATGTATATGACGTAGCGAGTGTTACTGTCAACAAAGACTACGATGATTATTTACTCATTAATGATGTCGCTTTAGTCCACCTTAAAACTCCTATCAAATACAACACGCTAGTGCAACCGATAAAGCTTTCGACAAACGATAAAGATCTCGTGGGCAAGCCGTGCACATTATCCGGATGGGGAACTACAAAGGTAATATCAAACTTACATATGATATGATTTTCTAGTTACATATTACATCTAAGAATGAGACACTTTAAAAAAAAACTTGTTCTTTTTCTTTTTATATATAAGAGTACAACAAAAGTTAGAAATAACGCGTGATAAAATTCGGTAACAATCAGTTGTTGCTCGTTATTTACTGCGAGTCTCATTTATCCAATTCGCATTTATTCTTTTTAGGTTGGTGGAAATACACCAAACAACTTGCAAGAAATTGAGTTGATAGTTTATCCGCAGAAAGAATGTGAGAAAGTACAATGGAGAGTGAAAAGTACCCATATCTGTACTTTGACTGAAGAAGGACAAGGAGCGTGCCACGTAGGCTCACTTGTTAATATTATAAAATAAATTGATACATATATCTTTTATTCAACACCAAAATAATAGATATTAATAATATAAAAAATTGTATTAAAGACATCTAATTATATGTCGATTACAATTTTAATAAACTTAACATGCACTGAAATTATTGTATTTACAATAATAAATAATTTATTGTTACTTATAATATTAATATTTTATTATTAATAATCGTATCTTTCTTTTAGGGCGATTCCGGTGGACCTTTAGTGGCCAATGGAGCTCAAATTGGAATCGTCTCTTTCGGCAATCCTTGCGCGCTTGGAGATCCAGACGTTTACACAAGAGTATCCAGTTTCGTATCATGGATCAATGAAAATTTATAGAATTAGGAGACATTTATAATATGTTTATTAGAAAGCCATTTTGTCTTACAAGATTTTATAATTTAATTAGTAATAGATTTGTTAAATTTAACCAAATTATTTCTGCAAAATGTAATTCCTGTTTGCTTTTTCCATCAGTTAAATATATTACCAACGCAAATAACAAAAAATGAGAAATTGCATATTGCTTCCTCACCATTTTTAAGTGTGCAAATTAGGAATTTGCTCATTGTTTTTATTACGCTCATAAAGCTCCTCTTATGAGGAAGTTTGTATTTCATTTTATGCATAATTATTAGTATTTATTAATTTGACTTCCTCATAGAGGAAGCTTTATGAGCGTAATAAAGACAATTTGCAAATTCCTAATTTGCACATTAAAAATGGTGAGGAAGCAATGTGCAAATTCCTCATTTTTTCTTTTTTTATTTTCGGCAAAGGGGTTCTTTCTTTATAAAATTTTGAATTTTTTTAGAAATGTCCGTGGTTGTCCTAACTTCCGCAAATTTTTAGATATCGGACTTTTCTAATTTTATTATATTTTTCAGTCTTCTTTACCCTTATTTTATATATAATTCTTTAATATTTGGTTGATCAGTCTCAGCTTTATAAGGCTTTTATGTATGTACGGGTTCCCCGAAATTTTAAACGTCTGTAACTCAAGAACTAATCAACCAAATCTTAAAGAATTATATATGAAATGGGGGTAAAAAAGACTGAAGAATATAATAGAATTAGAAAAATTGCCAATATTTTAAAATTTTAACTCTTAAAGGCTACACCTCAAGTCTCAACCAATTGAGACTTTTCAAAAATTGATGTCTTTGGACAATTTAATATTAATTATTGGCAACTTTCCTATTTCTATTATATTTTTCAGTCTTTTCTACCCCTATTTCATATATAATTCTTTAAGATTCGGTTGATTAGATCCAGCTTTATAAGGCAATATCAATTTTTTTAAATAGAACTTGATTTTTTCTCTCAACAAAAAGCGAGTAATGGTAGCCCTATTTAACTCGTCAGGCGTCTGTGGCATCGCATCGTAGACTTCTTTTACCTTTCGAAACCCTAAAACTACGTCTCAACCTTTTTTTCGTATTTTGCTTAATTTCAGAGGTATTTGCTTGGAGCAATTAAAATAAATCACCCTGTATATGAAATAGGAGTAGAAAAGACTAAAGAATATAATGGAATTAGAAAAAATTACCAATATAATAAAAAAGTGTGCAAATTAGAAACTTGCACATTGCTTCCTATATTATGTACGGATTCCCCAAAAAATTTCAAACGGCTATAACTCAACTATTCAACCAAAATATTATTATTTTTCTTTTTATATCTTTATAAATACTTATTGTTAGTAAAATTATTCTTATTTGGATAAATAAAACCGTCAACCACAAATTGGTTCAGGAAAGTCACAGATTTATTTAAAATAGAAAACCTTTTTTAATTTGTAAAAATTTTATTGTTTACATTAATTTCTTAAGTTAAAATACACGTATCAGAAAATGTGGAGCAATGTGTAAATATTTTTCTAGATCTATTTAAATATTTATAATTAATTTGCGACTAAAGTTATTGGTGTCTGACATTTATGTAAGAAATATTATATATTTTATAAATATAATTAACTATTTCTAAAAGTATGTAGTTATATATTAAATTACGCATAGTAATATTTACAGAAGCTTACAAAATTACAAAAATTCGCGCGACAACCAGACTTGAGTGAATGGGACATTGCAGTCAAAGTGTTTAGTTTAATACCCATTAAATTCGATATTTATTCTCTTAACATGCAAATAACTTCTGTTGGAGATTTTATTAAAGATGTATTCCCCTTCCTTATTCACAAATAAAAATTTTTTTCTTATATGTTATTTATAAATCTATTCGATTCTGGCTAGATGGATTTGTAGCTCTTTACAAGATTCTCTTTGTAAGATTCACATTGACTTCTATAAGCATGTGACACGCAATTTATTGATGATATTGTAGATTCTAAGGTACTATATCCAACAATAAGTCAGATATAGTAATCGATAAGAATAAATTGACCATGAGACCATCACTAGATAAACGAACGGAAATCACAATTGTTCTAAGAAAAGTTATGACGGTGAAAAATACAAATGTAATTAAAACTATCACAATTAAAACTATTTTTATCAATCTATATAAGTGCATAATGAAAAGTATAAATAACAAGATATCATCGTACGATACCGCGTTGAAAACAATTCAGAAAAGCGTCACGAAAACATGATAAATATTTTTATTTTAACTATACTTTAGAAAACATATATAAATACATCTATTCGCTTTAGCTCCAGGCATCAAATCTGCAAAGATGCGTGCGTTAGCTTGTTTTGTATTTATCACTTTGGCATACGCCATTCAAGGTACGAATTCATAAATTATTCTCAAAATTTTACCATAATGCACGGAAAAAAGTAATTATGCTGCTGTAGCAAAATCGTCATTGCTATTGCATGTTCGTAATGAAAAATTGAAGTGGAAGGCTCGTGTAATGATCAATATGTTGGGAATGGGCTAATTAAAAGCCAGGCGCGGAACTCGTTGCGCAGTTATTTTTCTTTATTGTGATTAATTTTGAACGTTTCGGTCCTCTTGTTGGACCATCTTCAGCTACAAAGTGGTCAAAGATTTGCAAGATTGCGATTATTCAAAAGCGGGCGAGCGCAGTGAGCCTCCTTTCGGTGCCAGCCGTAAGGGGTGATTGTTTGTTACCTGTATTCTCATTCTATCCGCTGGATCGAGATTATCGACAACCGCGAGTCATGCGAGACGATCTTTGACTTCGTAATGACAGTAACAAAATTTAGTTAGCGCAACTAATTTTCTGAACTATTCGTCATTAGAGCAAAATCTGTTTTGTTGCGAGAATAAAAAAAAATTGCTGAGTTTATTTGTCTTTAGAATCACATTAATTTGCTATTGAAGCAAAATAATGTATCCTTAACAAATACATTTGTTATCGAAGCAAAATTGCTGCTCGCTAGCCTCTATCACCTCACTGACAGTGAGCGAAGAGAGAAAACAAAAGAGGATAGGCGCTGAGACAATACTTATCGCGCCAGATTCCTTGTATCTATTGCGCCATAGCCGCACATACGCACGCTATGTCCATAAGTTCGTGTGATCTATGGATGGATGAATGTTGTGTCCTATAATGAATATTGTGTCGTTGTATTCTCTTCGTCCTTCCAAAAGGGAAAGTTTACCGGTTCTATTTGTGTGCCGCAAAATAAAAGCTTGGTTCTGTGTCGTTTGCAGTCTCAATATTAATGAGATTCCAAATTTAAAAATAATGACAAACGCAAGAGTCGTATGCTTTCGAGTAATATTTTTCTGTTCTATTAATTTGTCTATACATGTAAAATGATTTAAGGCTTGCTAGATAGTTGGGGAATTCTCAAAGAAATTATATCGCTCATATAATAAAAATATAATTTTGCTCATGCCACAAAATTATAACCAAACAAGAACTAAAAATTTGTTCTTATAGCAAAATAATTCATAGATTTAGCAAAATTATATCCAGCAAATAGCGATTAATACTCTTACCAAATCGTTTTAGTGTCCATATAATAACGGATAGATTTTGCTACGACAGCATAAAATCTGTGCCAGCAATTTAAATTATTTTTTTCCGTGATGATAATACATGGCATACATACGTATATATACAGGGTGTTCTAATAAAGGGGGGCCAAAATTTAGGGAGATATTCCTCACACCTAAAGGATGAAAAAATGTTATATGAACATGGGTGCGGAAACGCTTTTTTCAGGAGTTAGAGCTTCTTTTCTGAGTACGGCTAAATGAGGTTGTGACCTTATCTGCCAGGCAAAAACCAGAAAAATTTGACCTTTAATGCTATAGTTACTTGTTTACATAGTGATTAATCCTAAATTGTTTCTTGTGTAAGTAATACAGTCAACAATATTTTCAACATAACTCTTGAAAAAATCGTTTCCGCACCCATGTTCATATAACATTTTTTCATCCTTGAGGTGTGAAGAATATCTCCCATTTTGGCCCCCATTTTTTAGAACACCCTGTATATGAAACGCATTATTTTCCAAAAGAAAAATTATTAATAATAACTATGTAATGCATTTATAGCTTCTGGAAATATTGATGTACGTATATTTAATATAAACATACATACTTTTAAAAGTAACTAATTATTTAAAACATTGTATTTCTTACATTTTAAATTTCAAATATTAATAACTATTTTAGTTGCCAATACTTATGTAAACAAATTTAGGAGAATACATATATATATATCTCTGTATTCTTTAAATACGTATACTTTAACATTAAAAATTAATGTGTGACGTGAACGATAAAATTTTTGCTTAATATAAGATTTTTATTCTAAATAAATCTGTAACTTTCTCGAACAAACTTACACATTTAGCTGTAATGTTGACTCGATGTTTAATTAGTTATTGTTAAAAGTGTATGTGGTAATGTAACAAATATTATTTCGTGCATATATTAACATAATCAATTTATTTTTGTCAATAAAGGAGCTCCGTCTCCTCGTATTGATGGTGGTAAAGAGGCTCCCATTGGCAAATTTCCGTATCAAGTTTCATTAAGATATAAGGGTTGGCATAGATGCGGTGGATCTATCCTCAATAATCTTAACATATTAACCGCAGCACATTGTGTCAAGAAGTAGGTATATTAAACATTTTGAATCTGTATTAATATTGTATTAGTGAAATATAATTCTAAAACTTTAATATTTTAATACATCAAATGGACATAATATGTAAAACTAATTGTAAGTATATACACACTTATATGCTTTATTCTTTATCGTTAGGTTGGAAAATGAACTGAATAATCTAACAGCCCATGCCGGCACAAACTTCTTGAACGTATCAGGAGATGTATATGACATAGCAAGTGTTAGTGTCAACAAAGACTACGATGATTATTTACTCATTAATGATGTCGCTTTAGTCCATCTTAAAACTCCTATCAAATACAACACGATCGTGCAACCGATAAAGCTTACGACAAACGATAAAGATCTCGTGGGCAAGCCGTGCACATTATCCGGATGGGCAACTCCAAGGGTAATATCGAATTCATAATATACGGGGGTTTCTATTTTACACATATATATTTAACAATAAGAATGAGAGACACTCTTTTAAAGAAACTTATTATATTCTCTTTATATATAATACAACAAGTTAGAAATAACAAGTGAATAGATTCGCTAATAATTAATTGTTGTTCGTTATTTACTACTTATTTTTCCAAATTTGCATTTACTTTTTTTTTAGAATGGTGGAAATACAACAACAAATAACTTGCAAGAAATTGTGTTGATAGTTAGTCCGCAGGAAGAGTGCAAGAGAGTACCATGGCCTACAACAGAAACTCAAATTTGTACTTTGGGATTAGGAGCGTGCCACGTAAACTATCAATTATTAGTATTATAAAACAAATTAATACATATATGTTTTTGATACAACACCAAAAGAATATTAATAATATAAAAAAATTATATTAGAACCATCTAATAATACGCTAATTACAATTATATCTTAACACTGAAATAATTATAGCAATAATTTGCAGTAGTAAACAATTTTTTGCTATTTATAATATTAATATTTTATTATTAGTAATCGTATTTTTATATCAGTATGACTCCGGTGGACCTTTAGTGGCCAATGGAGCTCAAATTGGAATCGTCTCCTTCAGTAATCCCTGCACGGTTGGATATCCAGACGTTTACGCAAGAGTATATCCCATTTCTTAACATGGATCAATGCAAATTTAAAGAATTAGAAGATAGCATTTAATATAATTATTATTAGAATGCCATTTGGTCATACAACATTTATAATTTAAATATAGAATAAATAAGCCTTTACAGTCCGAGCTTAGATCTTAGTAGCTAATTATTATATCTGTATGTATAAACATATTCCCCCCCCCCCCCAAACCCTACAATACTGCGCGCCGACTAGAATTGTCAAACTTACAACACAGCTTTTTAGGTAAAACCCTTCTCCCCTCCCCCCCCCCTGATTAAATTAATTTGATTTTGATTTAAATAACTGTGAAGAATTTATTGCGATAAATATTACCCCAGCCAGGGTTTGAACCTAGAACCTCCCGCTCTCCGTGTCGTCCCAATTCCATCACTGAGGCATGTGGTAATATTTATCGCAATAACCGGATAATAATAATTTTTATAATTTAATTACTAATATGATTTGAGAAAATTATTTCTGCAAAATGTAATTTTTGTATTACTTTTTCTATCAATTAATAGTATTTTGTGTGGCAAGTGTGGAAAACAACGAATTACGTCGCGCGTGAAGTTGCCGCATGAGCCGAAGGCTTATGGTGCATTTGCACGAGTACGAGTGGGAATGCACCATAAGCTGAGGCAAATGCGACAACCTCACGCGCGACGTAATTCGTTTTCTTCCGCACATGCCACATACAATATTTTTTGTAATGCTTGTCACGAAAGTTCAATTTGAGATTAAAAAATTAATTGAAATTAAATTCAAATAAGATGGTTTCGCACTTTTTGACAATTCATCAAAATATGTCATTAAGACATTTTCCGAAAATAAGGTTGTATTTTTAGATACTCTCCATTCTATAAATTTTTCATAAATATTCATATATTTATCTCTCGATTTCTGCGGTAGTAAATTTTTTGTGGCAAATCCAGCTGCTTCTACCAGTTCCACCGGCGTGAACGGTCTTGGACACACTCGTTTTCTTTATCCATTTTATCCTTCTTGAATGATGACAGTTGTAACGAATTGACGTTTTGTCTCGCGTGAATTTCGTTACGTTCAAGTTTGTTATGTCAGTCGAAAATCGAAAAAGAAAAACTGTCAATCGTGAAAAAAAGGTATTTTACCGCACTAGTGCGGTAAAGTAAATCATAAAGGTGCTTTTCTCGCACTAGTGCGGTAAAGTAAGGCGTACATTAAATCGTTGAGAAATAAGCCACTTTCCGCACGCTAAACAGCAATCGAAAATCAAACTTTCGCCACAGGCGTTGCAAAAATATATTACCAATGCAAATAACAAAATAATAATAAATTTGTTTTATTTTTTCCATTGTTTTTATTTTTTTGATGTAGGAAACTAATGTTTTGTTTGCTGTTCCCATTCGCAATATTAAACAATAATAGGGAGTTTTTGCAATACCGTCTTTCAGATACGATAAACGTATCTGAATTATTCAGATACATTCACCGTCTAAATTTATATTTCGGGATCTTGTTACGGTGATTACAACGACGACGGTAATCGTGAACCTTATTCTCTCAAAAATAACGTCGGATGTTATCTGAATAGAGTTACGGTGAATGCGCAGTTTGGTCTTTTGGCTGATAATGTGAATTTAAACGGTGTATCAGGGTTGCGTCACCAAAATTCAACCTTGGTAACTAAAATGCTATAGTGTACGTGACGTAACTATAGATTACCAAGGTTGAATTTTGCCTACGCAACCCCAAATAATTCAGATATGTTTACCGTATCTGAAAGACAGTATTGTAAAAACTCCCTATTATATTATTTACGTTCACGTAAAATTCAGAAATGTACGTGATATTGTTATAATTGCATTTGACGGGCAGTTAGTAGGTACAATATCTATTAAATATAATATTTCTTTACTTAACACGTAAATAACTTTTATTCAAAATTATATTAAAAATTTATGTCTTATTCACAAATAATTTCTTTCTTTTTGTTATTAATAAATCTATTCAATTCTGGGTAGACAAATATGTAGCTTTTTATATTACAACAAGATTCACGTTGACTTTTAAGCATATGACACGCAATCTATTGATACCGCGTAGACTCGAATATCAGATATAGTAAGCGATAA
The DNA here is from genome assembly GCA_035220615.1 of Leptothorax acervorum. NCBI lineage: Eukaryota > Metazoa > Arthropoda > Insecta > Hymenoptera > Formicidae > Leptothorax > Leptothorax acervorum. The sequence goes on along the minus strand of JASTWQ010000175.1, from coordinate 53,806 downwards.
GAGCAAGTTGATTATGAGATTATCACTAGATAAACGAACGGAAGTCCCAGTTCTTCTAAGAAATATATAACGTAAACTGTAAATATCAATATTCTACAGTACGATATCACATTGAGAAAAATTTAGAAAAGTGTCACAAACACATGATAAATATTTTTATTTCAACTACTTCAGAAATATATATAAATGTATCTATTTCCTTCAGTCCCAGACATTAAATCTGCAAAGATGCGTGCGTTAGCTTGTCTCGTATTTATCACTCTGGCATACGCCATTCAAGGTATGAATTCATAAATTATTATATAAATATTTTACCATAATAAAGAAACAGAGATAGAGATAGCTATATCTACTGCATATACAATATAGAGAGAGAGAGGGAGGTACAACTACGTGTCTTTCTGATCATACATATATAAAGTGCAATTACTTTATATATGTATTAATTAATTAATAATACCATGAATATCCGTTGTATATTATAGCATTTATAGCTTCTGTAAATATTGCTCTGTACCTACATTTAATATAAACATACATATTTCTAAAAATAATTAATTATATAAAAAATAGTACCTACTTCTTACATTTTAAATTTGAAACATTAATAACTTTAGTCGCCAATTAGTTACTTATGTAAACGAATCTAGAAGAATACATACATATCTCCGTATTCTTTAAATACGTGTACTTTAACATTAAAAAAATTAATGTGACGTAAAATAAAATGTTTGCTTAATATAAGATTTTTATTCTAAATAAATCTGTAACCTTCTCGATCAATTCACTTACAATTAGCTGTAAAGTTAACACGATGTTTAATTAGTTATTGTTAAAAGTGTATGTAGTAATGAAACAAATATTTTGTGCATATATTAACATGATTAATTTATTTTCGTCAATAAGGATCTCCGTCGCCTTACATCCTTGGTGGTAAGGATGCTCCCATTGGCAAATTTCCATATCAAGTTTCATTGAAATATTACGGCAAACATATATGCGGTGGATCTATCGTCAATAAGCTTATTGTATTAACCGCTGCAAGTTGTGTCAAACCGTATGTTACTCATTCTAAATTTATGTCAATATATATTACTAGTAAAATATAATTCTAAAACTTACATAGTCTTTTAATACATCAAAGGGACATAATATTTAAAACTAAGTATACATATATATATTTATACATATATGCTCTTTTTATCTTGTTAGATTGCAAGATTCGCTGAATAATCTAAAGATTCATGCCGGCACAAACTTCTTGAACGTGTCAGGAGCTGTTTATGACGTAGCAAGTGTTAGCATCAATGACAAACATGACGTCGCCTTGGTTCACCTTAAAACTTCTATCGCATACAGCACTTTAGTGCAACCGATAAGTTTTATGACAAGCGATGAGAATCTCGAAGGCAAGCGGTGCACGTTATCTGGATGGGGACACACAAAGGTAAGATCGAAATGATATGGATGTTCTCTAGTTACATGTTTAAAAATAAGACACTCTTTTAGGAAAACTCATTATTTTCGCTTAATATATGTATAATATAACAAGTTAGAAGTAACACGTGAGGAGATTTTGCAACAATTATTATTTATTATTCGTCTTTTACTTTAAATGTTGTTTATCCAAATTTGCATTTATTCTTTGTAGGTTGATGGAGATATTTCGAATAACTTACAAGAAATTGAGTTGATAGTTTATCCGCAGGAAAAGTGCAAGAGAATATGGCCGGGTGTGATAAATACTCAAATTTGTACTTTGACTAGAGCAGGAGAAGGAGCGTGCTTCGTAAGCTGTCAATTATTAATATTATAAAACAAATTGATACATATACCTATGTTTATAATACAACACCGAAAGAATATTAGTAATATAAAAAATTATATTGAAAACATCTAATATGTGTTGATTACAATTATATCTTAACACTGAAATTATTATAGCAATAATTTGCAATAGTAAAAAATTTATTGTTATTTATAATATTAATGTTTTATTATTAATAATAGTATCTTTATTTCAGGGTGATCAGGGTGGACCTTTAGTAGCCAATGGAGTTCAAATTGGAATCTTCTCCTACGGTGGTTATCCCTGTGCGATGGGATATCCAGACGTTTACACAAGAGTATCCAGTTTCGTAACGGATCAAATTTACAGAATTTAAAGAATTAAAAGATATTACTTAATTTATTAACATTGTGTTCTACATAATTTATAATTTGATTGCTAATATATTTTGAGTAAATATCTACAAAATGTTTTTTCTGTTGCTTTTTTCCATTAGTTAAATAAATTACTAATGCAAATAACAAGTTAATTGTTTTTATTTTTTCTATGTAAAAGTTAATGTTTTTGTTTGCTGTTCCCATTTGCGATAAATAATAGCATATTAATTAGAGCAAAATTCATAAATATACGTGATATTGTTATAATGAAAAATCTTTTGAAATCTAAATGAAAAGAGGTCCGGTAAGAGAAAAGAAAAAATAAAATAAAGAAAAAATAGAATTGGAAAGAGATAATTATATAAATCTTTTAGTAAGCCTTGGAGTAGACATAATGCAGAAAATTAAATATTTACAGGTAAATTACACAGTCAGTTGTTATACAAATAAAAGATTCCGAACTATCTCTAATTAAAGTGACATTTATACGCTCTCAAAATTATATTATAATTCAAAATCTGTGCATGTAAAAAAGAATAGAACTACGTAGAATAGCGAAGAACTGGATTATTTTAAGATAATAATTATTAAATAATATTTTAAATATCTTATGTCACATTTTTTGTAATAATATAAAATAATTTAATACAAAAATAAATTCTGCACATTTCTTTAAAAATAAATTTAACATTGAAAAAGTTAGTACCTATTATTATATATTTGTTAATAATAACAATTTTTTAATAGAATTTACGGTAAATGTGTAGAAGTGGTGCTCCAGCAGCAATCGTGGTTTTCTTTGTGACAATCAACAAAACAGGTTATAAAAACATATATATGTAAGGTTATAAGGGGAGGCTTTAAGTTTTTATTAGGAAAAATCAATGTATGCAACTTCCCACGTGAAACGAGGTTTTGATCCGAAAGCAACGATTTACTGCTTCAAATGACTTTCCTTTGTTCATATATGTGCTATTTTTGAATTTTCCGGTAAAACTAGATAATTATAGCGTCTTCCATTGGGAAAAACTCGCAGCACTGAGTGCAATTTTATTGTTGTAATATAAAAATCAGTTCACATATTTTTAGTGTTTAATGTTCTACTGGCAAAAATTTGTCAAATTAAACACAGTAGAACATTGAACACTGAAAATATGTAAACTAATTTTTATATTACAACAATAAAATTGCACTCAGTGCCGAGCTCAGTGCTGCAAGTTTTTCCCAATGGAAAACGCTATTAGATACCAAAGTACATGCGTGGACAGAGCAGCGCGTTCCACACGGGTCGGGGGAGAGGGGTGCGGGGAGGGCCTTTGGCCCTCCCACCGCACCCCCCCCCCTCCCAACCCTATACAGGGTGGACCTCGCTTCAACTTACAAGATGTGCTTTGTAAGTTGAAGCGAGGTCCACCCCAAAGGCCCTCCCCGCACCCCTCCCCCCCGGGGGGGGGGGGGGGGGGCCGACCCGTGTGGAACGCGCTGCTCTGTCCACGCATGTACTTTGGTGTATTAGTCTCTAACATTGATTTTTTCTGATGAAAACTTAAAGCCCCCCCTTATAACCTTACGTATATGTTTTTATAACTTGTTTTGTTGATTGTCACAAAAGAACCGCGATTTCTGCTGGAGCACCACTTCTACCCAAATCTGATTTGTACCTTCTGTTTTTTTTTTTTGCACCTTCTTATATAAGCTATCTAGACACTTATATTGTTAGTGGAAAAGATGCCCTGATAATCATCAAGTTCTCATATTAAGAATCTCTGAGGAAATCTGGAAGTCACTCCTGTAGCGGATTCACCATCAATCAGTATACCATTCTTACTGTCTTTCAGTGTATAATAGTAAAGTACGTACTTTGATCTTGTTTTATGTTATTTATACACTCGCGTATAAATAAAAAAAATTCTTTCTGTCATATCAAAAGAAAGATGTTTGAAACTATCTGAAAATGGAAAAGTAATCGACCAAAATGTGTCTCTTTAACAGCTATGAAGGAAACCCTGGCGCTCTGAGAGGTTTAAGTATTCACGCTGGCACAAATCTGTTAAGCAAGACTGGTTTACAAAGTAAAACGAGCCATATTTCATCGTGTGATTTCGATACTTTTCAATTAAACAATGACATCGGCTTACTTGTTCTATCAACTTCTATCGAATACACTAAATATGTACAGCCCATACCACTTGCAATTACCGAAGTTGCTCCCACTAGTTCTGCTTGCACCTTATCTGGAATATCCGGATGGAGAAGAACTTCGGTAAGAGCTAAAATAAAATTATTTTATGCAATAAACGCAGCTGTGTCTTTATCTAATATTATATAATTACCTAATTATTTTTAAAGGTATAAAGGGTGTCTATAGAGTCAGTGTCCACCTTCTATATTTCGGAAACGGCTCAAAATTATGAAAAATCGCGAAATACGTGTTTAATCATTTCGGGGGGCTACTTATTTAAGGGGGTTGGGGGAATTGTCCCCTCAAAGACGTGCCCCAGGGGGACCCCAACTCAAAAATTTTAAATCGAATTCTCCATATTGCAATTGTAATATATCGTTTGAAAGGGCATAAAAAAAGAAAAATTTTGGCGCAAACCAGAGGTTGATACGTTGATCCGTTTGGGAGTTATTTAAGGTCAAAAATTGGCCTTTTCGAACTTTGACCCTAAATAACTTCTAAACGGGTCAACGTACCTACATATCAACCTCTGGATTGCGCCAAGAAATTTCTTCTTTTATGCCCTTTCAAAGGATATACTACAATATGGGATTCCATTTAAAATTTTTGAGTAGGGGTTCCCCTGGGGCACCCTCTTGGGGGGACAATTTTCCCAACCCCCTTAAAAGAGGAAACCACTGTGACGCCCGGAAAAAGAATGGTATTTTTGTGAATTTTTTTTCGCGAGAAATAATAAACTTGATGAAATTGGTTTTTTATTTCTTCAAAGTAGGTACATATATTGAATATATTGTACAAAAAATTGTTGAAAAATATTAATATTTGCGCCTTTAACGTGGTACCATGTACCTTCGCAAAAAAAATCATGGGTGCGCAGGCGCTCATGCTCCGTCAGAACGGGATGTCTAAAATAAGAAAATTTGGTGTCATTTTAAACTACACGAATGTAGTTTTAGTTAAGCGTACGGATTTTTTGAAATATTAATTTTTAACAAAATGGCGCAGTTAAAAAAGAGGTTCAAAATTTAGCAAAAAATTTTGTCACTTTTTAAATTGTTTTTCAAAAACTAATTGTCCAATAAAAAAATCGTATAATATGCTTAACTGAAGACAATTTTGTTATAAACATTTTGTCCAAATTTCAAGTTATTCGGATAAAAATTGGCCGAGATACGCGAGCGCCCAGCTACAAAATTGTAGTTTTGAGAAAAACGCGTTTAAAGTTTTACAACTGATTATTTTATATAGAGTGATAGAAGTTTGTAAAAACCGAAGTGCGTCCAATCCGGATGCGTATAAAAGGCCTTCTGCTTCAACGAATAAGAAAATGCAAAAAAAATTAATTTTTTGAAACCGTCTTACAGTGGTTTTTCCCCCGATTTTTCATAATTTTGACCTGTTTCCGAAATATAGGCGATGAGGACTGACTTTATAGACACAATGTTTATATTAATCCTCCGTCAGCCATCTGGGGCTTTAAAAACCCAAGCGAAATTTCTTTCTTGCATTTTTTCGTGGAGAGAAGGAGGCGGTGTTTTATATCCCTCTCTAAAAAAAGTTGACAGTAGAGGGGTTTAGCTGCCGCGGTAACACCGGTTTCCGTCAGTGCGTGTTCGAGCAACGACCCGGCAAAATTAAGTCTGTGCCCTAAACGACCCAGATGGTTGACGGCGTTAGTGTTTACCGGCGTAAGTAAATGTTGTTTCTTTTGGATATGTAGTAAACATGTTGACAAGTAACTCAGAATTTTTTGGATTTTTTGAAAGCCCCTAGAACATAAAAATAACATGGGATGGATTTAAAAGCCCCAGTTGGCTGACGGCGTTAGTAAAAAAAATGATGGCTGACGGAGGGTTAAATACACGTATACAAATATTTATAGAAATTTACGGGACCATTGAAAAAATTCACGCGACACTCAAACATAGGTGGCATGACAGTCAAAGTGTTTAATACAATACCCATTAAATATGATATTTATTCTTTTACCATGCAAAAATAACTCTTATTGGAAATTTTATTAAAAATTTATTACAAATAAAGTTTCTTTTGTTATTTGTTATTTATAATTCTATTCAATTATGACCAAACGGATTTGTGTAGCGCTTTATATTACAAGATTCACATTGAGCATGTGACACGCAATCTATTGATACCGTAGATTCGAATATCAGATAAAGCAGGGGTGGCCAACCTTTTCAAACCATGCGCCAATTTTTTCACGCACAAGTTTAGATGCGCCAAATAACTCTTGTACTCTTGAAAAAATATGTAAATATATAGATATATTTAGAATTTTTACACAATATGTTTATTTGATATAGAAACAAGATAAACATTACTTATTTTAATGAGACTTTTGAGTCTGTTTTGATTTCGCCAAGCGTTTAATATTTGGAGTCAAATCTGTCAAATTAGTTATTGAAAACAGCAACAAATTTTTCATATTTGAATCATTTAATCGCGACCTCGTTTTGCTTTTGATCATTTTCATAGCTGAAAATGCTTGTTCACATCTATATGTTCTTCCGAAACGACAGATATATCTCTGGGCAAATTTTTCTAATTACAGAAAATGCTCACAGGACAATGATCGCCAGAAATTAATCACGTCGGAAACATTTGGGACTGAGGGAAGTTCATTAAATTTCATGTTTAGTACCTAATAAATTTGTTTTCAAGTCAATAAATTCCGTTTATATAATTTTATTGTACTATAGGCATCTTCATTATTTTTTGTTCACTATGTAAGTGAAAATGGGTTTATAAATGCAAATATTGCAGTCTTCTTAATTTTTTGGCAAAATCACGAAAACGACTTTCAAATGACTTGCAATATAATCTGATTTTTTCAATATATTTTGTAAAATTGCCATTATGTTCAGCACATTTATTTTCTTTTCTTTTGTGCGGAAAATGGCTCAAATTAAGTGCGGAAACTGGGTTCAATGTGCCACTTCTAATCATAAAATGCGCCACTTTTGGCGCATGCGCTAAAAGTTGGCCACTCCTGAGACTGATAGAGTGATCGATAACAACAAGTTGACGATGAGGCTATCACCAGTTTATCTCGGAAATCTCAATTCTTCTAAAGGTGAGTATCCACCAACTGCGCAAAACGTTTGCTAACGTTTGTAAACGATAAATTTTTTATGAAGACGTCAAGAACGCACAATAAGAAAAATGGTTGTAAACGTTCGCAAACGTTTTGCGCAGTTAATCCGGTTAATAGCTTAAGAAATGCATAATGTAAATTGTAAATATTAATATTCTATTGTACGATACCATTTTTGACTTTTGATACATTTTTCTCAACGGCGTTGAGCTTTGAACGGCTCAACGCCGTTGAGAAAAATGTAGAAAAATGTAACAAACACATGATAAATTTTTATTTCAACTACTTCAGAAATATATATGTATAGGTAAATGCATTTATTCGCTTCTGTTGCAGGTAACACATCTGCAATCAAAGATGCGTGCGTTGGCTTGTCTTGTATTTATCGCTCTTGTATACGCCATTCAAGGTACGAATTCATAAATTATTATATAAATATTTTACCATAATAAAGAAACATAGATAGAGATAGATACAGATACTGCATGTATATAAAGAGAAATAGATACAATTACGTGTCTTCCTGATCATACATGTATGTATCTACATACATGTATGATCAGAGCAATTACTTTCTAACATAAACAAAATTATTAATAATACCATGAATATCCGTTGTATATAATAAAACATTGTGTCAATTTTACAGCTAATTATAAGTGAGTTGTTTGAGAAGGTTACAGATTTATTTAGAATGAAAATCTTACATTAAGCAAAAATTTTATCGTTTACGTCACATTAGTTTTTAATGTTAAAGTACACGTATTTAAAGAATACGGAGATATGTATGTATTCTTCTAGATTCGTTTACATAAGTAATTAATTGGCGACTAAAGTTATTAATATTTGAAGATGTAATTAAAAGAAGTACCTACTATTTTTTATATAATTAATTATTTTTAGACGTATGTATAGTATGTTTATATTAAATGTAGGTATGTAGCAATATTTACAGAAGCTATAAATGCTATCATTTATAGCTTCTGTAAATATTGCTAATTATTTTTAGACGTATGTATAGTATGTTTATATTAAATGTAGGTATGTAGCAATATTTACAGAAGCTATAAATGCTATCATTTATAGCTTCTGTAAATATTGCTACATACCTACATTTAATATAAACATACTATACATACGTCTAAAAATAATTAATTATATAAAAAATAGTAGGTACTTCTTTTAATTACATCTTCAAATATTAATAACTTTAGTCGCCAATTAATTACTTATGTAAACGAATCTAGAAGAATACATACATATCTCCGTATTCTTTAAATACGTGTACTTTAACATTAAAAACTAACGTGACGTAAACGATAAAATTTTTGCTTAATGTAAGATTTTCATTCTAAATAAATCTGTAACCTTCTCAAACAACTCACTTATAATTAGCTGTAAAATTGACACAATGTTTTATTGTTATTGTTAAAAGTGTATGTATATATGTAATAGATATTATTTTGCGCGTATATATTAATAACACAATCAATTTATTTTTGTGAATAAGGACCTTGTATCGTCAGCAGTAAGGATGCTCCCGTCGGGAAATTTCCGTATCAAGTTTCATTGAGATATAACGGATGGCATAGATGCAGTGGATCTATCCTCAATAGTCTTAATGTATTAACCGCGGCATATTGTGTCAAAGGGTATGTTACACTTTCTGAATCTATATTAATATATTATTAGTATAAAATATAATTTTAAAACTAATAATTTAATGAATCAAATATATGTAAAATTAATAAATATAGGTATACATATACTTATATGCTTTCTTTATCTTGTTAGATTGCAAAATTCGCTGAATTATCTAAAGGTCCATGTCGGCACAAACTTATTGAACATACCAGGAGCTGTTTATGACGTAGCAAGTGTTAGCATCCATGACAAACATGACGTCGCCTTAGTTCACCTTAAAACTTCTATCGCATACAGCATTTTAGTGCAACCTATAAATCTTACGACAAGCGATAAGAATCTCGAGGGCAAGCCGTGCACGTTATCTGGATGGGGAAAAACAAGGGTAATATTGAAATGATATGCGGGTGTTCTCTAGTTACATGTTTAAGAATAAGATGCTCTTTTAGAAAAACTTATTATTGTTGCTTTTTATACCTATAATATAACAAGTTAGAAGTAACAAGTGAGGAGATTTTGTAATAATTAATTATTTTTTGTCATTTACTTTGAATGTCGTTTATCTAAATGCGCATTTATCCTTTGTAGGTTGATGTTTCGAATAACTTGCAAGAAATTGAGTTGAAAGTTTATCCGCAGGAAAAGTGCGAGAGAATATGGGGTGTGATAAATACTGAAATACTTTGTACTTTGATTAGAGAAGGGGAAGGAGCGTGCCACGTAAGCTGTTAATTATTAATATTATAAAACGTATTGATACATATATATTTATAATATAACACCGAAATGCAATAATGCAATATTAAACAATTTATTGTTGTTTATAATATTAATGTTTTATTATTAATAATCGCATCTTTATTTCAGGGTGATTCTGGTGGACCTTTAGTAGCCAATGGAGCTCAAGTTGGAATAGTCTCCTACTTTTATCCTTGCGCGATGGGATATCCAGGCGTTTACACAAGAGTATCCAGTTTCGTAACATGGATCAATGCGAATTTAAAGAATTAAAAGATATTTAATTTATTAAAATACCACATTGTGTTTTACATAATTTATAATTTAATTACTAGATAATATATTTTGAGCAAATTATTTCTACAAAATGTTTTTTCTGTTGCTTTTTCCATCAGTTACATAAATTACCAATGCAAGTACTGCCCTGCTAAGGAAGAGTGCCGTATCTGCAAAAATTAATATTTTGAGTTACATACCTGACACTTTCCACCTTGAGGAATTTATTGGAACAAGCAAAAAATTTACTTCAGAAAAAAGTTAAAATTGGTAAGAGATATGGATTGTAACGGTATGTATTAAAAGCTTTCGAGCTCTTTTTCTTATTGTTAGTTTGACGTTTTTGCAGATACGGCACTCTTTCTTAGCAGGGCAGAGTAACAAAGTAATAACAAACCAATTGTTTATATATTTTCTATGCAAAAGCTAATGTTTTCGTTTTTGCTGTTCCCATTTGCGATAAACAATATTATTAATTGGTTAGCCCAAAATTTATAAATGTACGTGATATTTTTATAAATGCACATGACAAATTTAGGAAAGAAAAATCTTTGAAATCTAAATAAAAGAGATGAGAAAAAAGAAAAATAAAATAAAGAGAAAATAGAATTAAAAAGAGATAATTATATAAATCTTTTAGTACAAATATGATTCCGAACAATATCTCTAATTAAAGTGACATTTTGACGGAAACGTAAACATGATTGAGAAGAGGACGAGGGATGCGGACGAAATGAGGAAAATGCTGAGAAGCTTTGCAAGATTTTTTAAAAAAAGAAACTTAACTTTAAGTGTAGAAAAGTCAAAGATGATGACTTTTATAAATTAAGGGAGGAGGAAGAGTAAAAAAAGTAATGGCTTTGTAATGAAACGGAGATAAAAGCAAAAAAAGATATCTAACTATATGCGCTTTCATTCTGACAGAGGAGATGGCGCGAAAATAAACTAGATATCCCTGAAAAAGTTGGTTTGTAAAACCAATCAGTTTCGATAACTTCATCAATAATTTTTAAATTAATGTCAAGAAATTATTAGAGACAATTCTGTAGTCAGATTGAACTGGCATGAATTTGATTGGAATGACATAAAAATTCTAACATGATAACTTCTTTTAATCATTCTACATTTTAAAATACATACATACGTGATATTTTTGATATAACACCAAAAAAATATTAATAATATAAATAATTATATTAGAACCATCTAATAATAAGCCAATTACAATTACCTATATTTTAACACTAAAATAATTATAGCAATAATTTGCAATAGTAAACAATTTATTGTTATTTATAATAATAATGTATTATTATTAATAATTGCATTTTTATTTTAGTATGATTCCGGTGGACCTTTAGTGGCCAATGGAGCTCAAATTGGAATTGTTTCCTATACTCGCTTAATGGCTGCGCAATGGGATTTCCAGACGTTTACACAAGAGTATCCAGTTTCATATCATGGATCAAGAATTAAAAGGTGGCATTTAATTTATTAAAATGCCATTTTACTTTACATGATTTATAAATTAATTACTAATATTATTTAAGCAAACTATTTCTGTTAAATATATTTCCTGTAGGCTGTAGCGTGTAGGTATTGCTTTTTTCCATCAGTTAAGTAAATTACCAATGCAAATAACAAAATAATAACAAATCAATTGTTTTTTAGACGTAGGAATTGTGTTCGTTTGCTGTTCTTTTTTGCAATAAACAATATCTTATTATAATTACGTTACCGCAAAATTCATAAGTGTACGTGATATTGTTATAAATGCATTTGACAAATTTAGCAAAGAAAAATCCTTTGTAATATAAATATCAAGAAGCCCGGTTAAAGAAAAGAAAAAATAAAATTAAGAAAGAAGAAAATGGAAAGATAATTATATAAATTTTTTAGTAAACTGTGGAGTGGACATAATGCATAAGGTTAAATATTTACAGATAAATTTCACGCGGTTAATTGTATTATACAAATAAGATTCCGGGCTATATCTTTAATTAAAGTGATATGCGCTCTCAAAATTGTCTAATCAAAATTATCTAATCTTTAAAATCTCTCTTTTACATAGCACATGCATGTATTATCGCAATGTATATATATCTATGAAGCAGCTTTTTCTCTTCAATGGTATCTAATCTTTCACAATGCAAGCATTCTTTGGTTTCTTGATCGCTTGTCTAGCGGCGGTCAGTTATGGTAAGTGACAAAAAATACAAAGTGAAACATTTGTACGCGTAATAATATTAACCAACAATAAAGCCGGTTTATTTTTGGAATAAAAACACAAAAATAATCCCTGATTTTATTCATGGTGATGCAAATCATGACGTAATTGATGTATAAATATTTCCGTAACTCTATGAATAAAAAAGTTATTTTGCTACATTTATATCGAGATTTATACCGCTCGTATTTATATCTTTTGCTATTAATTCTGTACTAATAATCCACGATCACAAATGATCGACTAATTGTAAGTACAATATATACAGGTTGTTCGATTGATGTCATAAAAGAAATCGCATATTCGACATAAAAAGAACTCAATCAAAAAATCCTTTACAATTTTTGGATATCTTTAAACAAGTTATTGCAAGTTGAAGTTTGAATAATTTCTCAAATCAAGCGCTATACACATATGTGTATACGGTTTAAGTGTTGCGCGCTCGGTAATTCAGTTAAAAGCGGCACCACAGATTTTTCTGCTTGCCCCATGCCTGCATACTTGTGTAAAGTTTGCTTCAATAAGCAAAATAATATAAACATAACAAAATTTATATTCTCTATATCAGAGTTTATTAACACATTTTAAGCAGTGTTCTTTCGGCTTTGTAGCTGTACACAAATATTCAGTCTTGAGATTTCAAGGCAATGTCTTTCTCATTTGCGGAATATGCAGACATGCACCTTATTTAATTTATGGGTGCTCGATTTGAGAAATTATTCAAACTTCAATTTGCAATATCTCGCAGATATCCAAAAACTGTAAAGAACTTTTTGACCGAGTTTTTTATATAGAATATGCGAGTTCTTTTATGAACATCAAACATTAATCGAACACTCTGTACAAATATACATATATATATATATATGTTGTATTGATCCCTTCTTTCATTACACAAATTTACTGTACTTAGTTTTTCTACACAAGTATCAATACAAGGATCAATACAAGTATTTTAAGTATACAAACCATGAGTCGACGACGCTTCGTTACGGCGTGATGGGCGTTTAATTGAATCGTTATAACGTCTGCGATGCAATTATTTTATTCTGTTAATTTGACATGTTTACAATAAATGTTTAAAGTTACCTTCTGGAGTGCAATGAGAAGTATAATTCCAAACAAGTCAAATCCGAGGAGGGTTTTGTCACATCGTTGAGGCATCTGAAACCATCCGACACATACCTGAAATATTTCAAAGAACGCAGCAGTCATTGCTCAGTCGCTGTGACTTTTGTCGTAACGTTGGCGGTCGTAATTTTGAACATTTACTGTAAACATGTCAAATTGACGGAATAAAATAATTGCATCGCAGACGTTATGACGATTCAATTAAACGCCCATCACGCCGTAACGAAGCGTCGTCGACCCGTGGTTCCTATACTTAAAATGCTTGTATTGATTCCTTCTTTCATTACACAAATTTACTGTACTTAGTTTTTCTACACCCTGTATATATATACATATATATACATATGTCATAGAAAATTAAATATTATTTGCTGTATATTTTATCTCCTATATTTGATTGTATACTCTAAATTTATTGCTGTTTTATTAGTTTTGATTTTCTACAATTCTGTCACACAAATAGAAAAATTAACAATAATATCAAAGTAATCAATAATTTATATTTTTTTTATTATTTTATTAAAAATTTTAAATAATATATTGAGATGAGAAATAAGAATTTAATTATTATTTCTATATAACTTAATTTTTTTTAAATAATATGTTTTCCAAAGAGGTCGCACTTTTTACTTGATTTCATGTTAAAATAAGTAAATAATATTATCGTAGGTATTGTTTTTACTTGCAAATTCTTATTGTTAGGAATAGATGCATGATATATGTATGTATAATCTCAAGAAAAATATTTAAATAAAAGTTTGTTGCAAAAATCGTGTGCATTAAATTAACAAAATGCAGTCAAAAATCTTTTCAGCCTTGGATCCCCACATTGTCGGTGGGACTGATGCTTTAGTCGGAGCGCATCCTTACATGGTGTCTCTGAGACTTAAAAACAGTCATTTCTGTGGCGGATCTATTATCGCTAAACGTTACATTCTCACAGCGGCTCACTGTCTTATGCAGTACGTATCATCATTTGTGTAAAATGTAAGATAAAATTTTAAAATCCTTCAATACTCGAAATATCAATATTTGACTCCGCCAATGCTTGGTTATTTGGATCTTTGGACTTTCCAATTTTCTTTGGAAAACTTTTAGGGCCAGTTTTTCTATTGTCGTTTAAACTGAAGTTTAGCTAAACTCTTCGTCTTTTTCTGAGGGGGATAGTTAGAAAGAGACAAAGAGTGAGTTAAGCTAAGATTAAAGTTAAGCCACCGTTGAAAAACTGGCCCTTATGCCCGTTTCTACCAACGTCGGTTAACTTTGACCTTAGTTTAACTAACTCTTCGTCTTTTTCTAACTGTCCTCCTTAGAAAGAGACAATGAGTGAGTTAACCTAAGGTTATAGTTAACCGACGTTAATAGAAACGAGCATTAGACACATAAATATTTAAATCTGTTATCCCCCAAATACATTTACTCTCCTCATTTTTTATTAATTTTTGTTAACTTATTAAATTTAATTCAAGCAACTGCACTATTCAATATTAATTTGTATAATATATAAATCTTATGATTTATATCTTTTGCGTAACGTAGATTTACTGATCCCAATGATCTCAAAGACGTAACAGTTCACGCTGGCACAAACCTTTTGAGTGAATCCGGTGATGTTTACAAGCCTGAAGCAGCTATTATCCATCCTGACTTTAATCTGTTTTTAATCCGCAACGATATTGGCTTGCTCCGCCTAAAAACGGACGTAGAATATAATAAATTAGTGCAACCAATCTCGGTTGCAAAGACGGAATCCGTTCTGGTTGGCGATCCTTGCTTCCTGACAGGATGGGGAAGACTCGAGGTAAAAGGAATGGCGTAAGAAGCGCATTATCTTAATAAATAATCTATATATTTCTTCTTTGTGTTTGTAGAATAATACTTAAATATTACGTGAAATGTTGCTTTCTTAATCGAATCATTACGTCACCAAATGTGATGTACGTATATATATATATATATATATATATATATATATGTTAAAAGCATATATATACATATACATATATATAAACAAATATTTAGTAAAGAGATAGATACCAATGTCTTTTTGTGGATTTTATATCGAAATATATCTCTCTATTTTTGTCACGCGTGGCTCATACTTCTTCGATTATTTTCACAGTTCTTAGGCAAAATACCTGATAAACTTCAAAAACTCAACCTGCAAGTTTATTCGCAATTAAAATGCAAAGCTGCATTCTTGAATGTGAAAGCTAGTCACATCTGCGCATTTTCACAAAATGGCCAAGGAGCATGTCATGTGAGTACGGATAACTAATCTTAACTAAAAATATAGTATTATAATAAATTATAAGTATGTATAATATAATAATCATAATTTAATATTTTAATTAATTATAATTGTATATACAATTAACTAATTAATTTTTATTTGATAAACACATGTTGTCATTAAAAATGGCTAATTGTGCAAGCTTGTAAAATTTAATGAGCTAGTAATAATTTAGTTACTTTTTTTGTTTTATATATCTTTCCAAGAGCATTTAAATTGTATCTTTTGCGAATTCTGTGTTTGTGTTTTTAATTATTATGAATTCTATATTTTAAAAGTATATATACATAGATTAGAAATTATTCTTATCTGGCACCAAGCGGTGCAGCATCGTTTCTAACAAATGTCTTTCTTAGGGTGATTCCGGTAGTCCGCTCGTTGCCAATGGTATTCAAATCGGCCTTGCCTCGTTTGTTCGACCATGCGCTGTCGGATATCCAGACGTGTATACACGGACATCCTCTTTCACGAATTGGCTCGCTCAATACATTAATACTGAATAATATATGAAATAAAATAATTGTGTTATTTTACTACTTATGAAATTTAATTGCGTTAAAATTGTTCTTATATTTTGAGAAATTTCTAAATATGATCCTCTATTCGAATTTGTTTTTACAATACGTTATAAAATAATAAATACATTTTGATTAGATATATAATGTCACACAAATATCTTATAATCTCGTAAATGTATCTGTTAAACTCATAATTAAAAACAGAGAACTGCGTAGTAGATTTTTGGACTAAAATTAAACGGATTATATTAATATTGTAGAAATGAGACAAATATATGATTCCTGAAGCACCATCAATTTGATTATTTCCATTTAATTAATTATAATATTATACTTTTCTAAGGCTATAAACTAATCGAATATCTCTCTATACATTTTAATATTATGTAATAATAATTTTGCCATTAATTTATAATAATAAAATAAGTAAATAGCTTATAGTAATAGGCCAATAGTTATTTTTTTATGAAAGATATTTGGTAGTTTTCTTTACCTTTTTATCCCACGAGAAATATAACTGTTTAATTTGAAAATCTATAATATTTAATAATATTAATGCTTTTCAATAAAAAGAAATAAAATGTACGTAAACACGAGATGGAAAGAGATCAACATTAACTTGCGCTAGACATATGCAATGTAAATATGTTTCAATTTTGAATTAAAATAAATAAAGTACTATTCTTATATAAATAAGATAAAACATTTAATAATATAATATTTAACAAAACTTGATATTTTCTATTATCTTTTATTATTTGAGGATGGTTGAGGCAAAGTATAATAGTATATTGTGCACCTAGGGGAGAAAGCTACGTTTTTCAAACGAGTGTGAATTTTGCCGTCCGAGCCGAAGGCGAGGGCGGCAATCACACGAGTCTGAAAAAACTTTCTCCCCGTGGTGCACACAATATTTTTCACAACACCTTTACGGAAATGTTCGACTTTTTAATGCCTGTAGAGCGTGTGCATTTGGTGTTTGATTCATACATCAGTTTGTACGCACGTATCGTTAAATAGAAAGAGAAAAAGAAAGAGATGCGGGGTCCAGGGGCGAAGCCCCGGTGGGGGGTGTGGGGGGCAAAACCCCCCACATTACAAAACTAAAATTTGAATAAAATAAAATTATATATACAGGGCCGCCATACGGGGCAGAAAGTATCAACTTTCCTCTACGGAGGAAAGTGACCACTTTCCGCCCGCTATACAGGGCAGAAAGTAGCAACTTTCCTCTCTAGGGAGAAAAGTAATCACTTTCCGCTTGCTATGTTATCAATTTTCTTCCCTAGGGAGGAAAGTAAGCCCTGGCGTAAAATTGGCCACTTTTGCCCCGTTCTACAGGTATGGAAAGTCGAACTTTCCGTGGAGGTGTTGTGAAAAATTTATTTCATATATTATTTAATTTAATATAACTTAATTTAATATATTATAAATTACGTGTACGACTTTATTGGATATTTTAACAAATATTAGAATTACATTCCGCAAGACGTATTATTTCTTTATTAAAAAATATATTCTTGTTAACGTTATCATAAATTGCAGTCGGAGATAGACTAATCTAACTTTTATACAGATAGATAAAGCGATGTTGTTTTACAAAGAAATAATAATCATGAATTACAAACGTCCTTTCAAAAAAGACTGATAAGACAACCGTTTCATTGCGCTCAAGAAATTGACTGTCATTATTTTAATTAGTTGTAGTTTTGCAAGCGACAATTATTCAATAATTTTTTTAAGTATAGACCAATCTTCTGTATATATTGTACACACACACAAGATTTATTTATACTTATTAAAATATATAATAATTGTTAATAATTTTGAATTTATATAAAAAGTACAGGGAAAAAACGATCAAAGTCTATTTAATTTTTGTCGAAATTGATTCAATCATGCTATCTTGTGGCATTTTCAAAGAACTTTCATAATTCTTATTTGTTTTGATCAAGAACAGTTACAATTCATTGGAAATAAGGCCGAAAGATGTAGGTACCGCGCGTGCTGGGGAAAAACGATCATAGTCCACGCACTTGTGGGGAAGAACCATCAGAGTCCAACATGCAATGTAAACATTAACAAAAGTAAATACTATGCATTCCGATATTCGCTATCAGTACTTTTCTTAATATCTTCCTAAGATATCTGATGTCTTGGAACTTAAAATTGCGTTTTTCTCGAAATTACTCCGAATGGACAATATGGACATTGATCGTTTTTCCCCTATACACTTCATACATATATGAGCAGCTAAAAGAATGTATAAAATAATCTAAAAAGGCTATCAAGAGATAAGATACTATTTTCATTAATTATGAAATTGATTCTTTTAAGCAAGGAATTGCTTCTTTTAAGATTAAGAATGAACACAAGTGTTATTATCGTGTAATTTTAAATTTAAGAAGCCGCTTTTCTTATATAATTTATTTTTTAGTAGATATAATACAACAATATATTTTTGCTCTTATTTTAATACAATATATCAGTTTTAATCACAACGTTTTTATTATTAAATATATTCAATGCTATTCAACATCATGTATAGTCAAAGCTAATTTATCATAAAAATCGATAAATTAAAATATGCATTTCTATACAAAAAAAAATATCATGTATAATATAAAAAATTTATAAGAAAACTTCTCTGGAAAACGAAGCGTTGCTGATTCTCTTTTTCAAAAGTAACAGATCTTTTTATTAGAAGAGCGAAATATCTATACGCGATATCCATACAATTCAATTGAATATATTAATAATACCTTTTTTTCTTATATGAAAATGTATAAAGAAATTCATAAATGTTTTAATAAATAGTTATGCTTCTCAATTATTGCTATATATTATTACAGAATTTAATAAAATTATATGATCAAATGCCTGCTTAACAATGTGCTTGCCATTAATACCATCCGTTTATAGATATCAATGTTGAAAGTACTTAATGGCGAATACTAGTTTGCGCGTATACTTCCTATCGATACACTTAGATAAACCTGAATACCAAGCGATGATTTCAATCTACAGTATAGGATATAAATTGAAGATAACATGTCCAATGTATCACAGTACTGATCGCTATGAATGCTGTCACTGGTCTCATAATCGCGTGTCTGGCGCTCACCGCCTACGGTAAGTGGTTATATTTACCATAACAATATTACGCTTATTAATCTTTTTATTGCGCGCGTAACACGCTCTAAATAAATCTCAAAAATATTTTGATACCAATCTTACTTTTTAGATTCTTCTTCCCAACTTATCATTTTGCGCAAGCGGCGATATCGTGATGATTATTTGATAAATTTAGCACTCATTTTTTAAGTAATGACAACTCCAAAATGTTAAAAATTTTACTAAAAACATATGCTATTCGCATCTCGTTTGATGTTTATCACTTTTTCATAGCCAATTCTGTACTGAAATCTTTAACGAGAGCAAAATAAAAATTCTTCTGATCGATAGGTCTGCCAGGTCCGCAAATCACCGGCGGCAACGATGCTCTGGATGGTGCGTATCCTTATCAGGTGTCATTGAGGAGTGATCCAGTAGATGCTGGGTCCCATTTTTGTGGTGGGGCCATCATCAGTGAACATTACATTATCACCGGTGCCCAATGTATTGTTCGGTGTGTACATTCTTGTTCCAAGTGCTTTAATTATGTCTTATTTGAATAAAAAATTTAAATAATTACGTACAAAGTAAAAATTTTGATGGAATTACATAGATTAAAAACATTGCTTAATGAATACGGCAAGACAGGTAATGTCACAAATCTCCAACTCCTAACGTATTTATGACAGAATACGCGCTCTGTTCGTTTCGATCTTATCAGTATGACAGTTATCTGAAGTGGTGCAAGCAATGGCAACCGAAGAGAGGATCAATACTTTTCAAGTCGTCAAAGAAAGAACTATGACAACATTTTGCTTAAAATTAAAGACTAATAAACAAGAGGCATTCACTTTAATTCAAGGAACATATAAATAACAAGTTTTCATTATTCAAATAATTGTATCCAATTGATAAAATTGTCTTATAGCGTAGTGTTGCCAATCCATGTAATTTCATACCTACACAATTTTGATTTTGCAAATAATAATTAAGAAAATTATTGTAATTATGTTATTTTACGTGCAAACTAATGTGATAAACTAACATCTAAAAATCTAGTGTCTAAAAGATAAAACGCAAAACTTTGAAAAATATTTGAGTAGCGATAATTTTTGACATTTTGAGATGTGCAGTTTATTCGGTTTATATTAATAATATTGTTCTTATATTCTTAAGCATTTATATCGCATAGGTTGAATTTCATATTAAATTACAAATATTAAATTATTATTTGTAATAACCGTTAGGTTCCTCAGAAATCCTTACAACGTTTATGTCGTTGTTGGAAGCAATTACCTTGACGCAAGTAATGTGGACGTATATCAAGCGATGAATTTGATAGTACACGCTGGTTACAACAGCTTGCTACGTATTAATGACATTGGTTTAATCCAAATATTGGACACCATCTCGTTCAACGATAATGTTCAGCCGATTGCTTTGCCAACTGCAGATCGCGATTTCGATGGTTATCCTGTCTTAGCTACTGGCTGGGGAAGACTCTCGGTAAATACATCAGACTTTTTTAAAGACATGCAAATCTTTTATTACATTTTTACTTTTCCAAATCGCTTCTTTATTTAAAAGTAAAGTTTGAGAAATAAATTCTTTAATCAATGTTTTACAAGAAACATTGATACAGCAACACAATTTTTAATTTAGAATTAAGAAGCCTATACTCTTTAGCATATATATATATATATTATTTTCTTCGAAATATATATTTGAGATGAGCATTAAAGCTTCACAACTTGCTTTAGGATTATTATGTCTTATATTTAGTCATAAATAAAAAATAATTTATTTTAAAATATGTAAAAAAGAAATTTAAAAAATAGATAAGTATATGATTGCTTTACTTATAGGGAAAAAAGTATAAGTAAATATAAAATTACAGAATAATACATACAAATGTGATTTTTATACATTTTTTTATACGTTATTTCTGCGATTAACATGTACATATTTGCATATTAATATATAAAATAATTAAAGAAGTCTACATAAAATACAAAAGTAATGCTCTGTAAAAATTATGACAATAATCGGACATAAATTTTATAAGATAAAATATTAGCTAAATTAACCATTTTTTTAGTTGAACGGTCCAGTCCCTAATCGCTTGCAAGAGATTATATTGAGGGGATATTCCCACGAATTCTGCAGCAGGTATGAACACGTCAAGGAGACCCACGTATGTACCTTCACAATGGAAAATCAAGGAATGTGCCACGTAAGTAACCGCATGAAACAAACGACGCGTAATATCAAGTTTATAACATGACAAAAAAAGACAAAAAGATAATACAATATTACTATTGCTTTATTAATATTAAATGAGTCATGACCGATTATTATAAACAATCAAGGAAATATAAAATGTGCCAATATACAGTCGGATCTTTTCGGCTGGATCTTTTGTGCCTAATAATATTATTTACGTAAATTTATGTACATTTTTCTCTCGCTTAGAAAACTACGTATACCGTTATTATCAGTCTTAAAATGATTATACATATAATCATTTTAAGATGATATATAACGATAGATAATACAATTTTACACTTTTTCCTTTAAATACGTTCTCTTTAATGTATAGATTATTGCAATAAATATCACTACATGCCTTAGTGGTCAAATTGATAAAGACGCCATTCTCACACAAAAAATAAAGAAGTGTCAAATCAACATTGATATACTTGCATATACGCAAAAAAATATAATCTTCTTATGAGAATTTCAACTTTTTATTTTAACTTCTTTTTCTTGGTTGAACTATATAAAACTTTATTTTTAACTATATAAATGACTTCCTTCAAGCAAGTTTTCTTTGTTCAACGCAATATAATCTTATTTCAAGATTATATATTCATGCGTATAATATACATCAAGCATATCAGTGTTGATTTGACACTTCTTTTTTTCTGTGCAGATAGTAGGGAGGTCCAGTTTGAACTCTGGCTGGGATGATATTTTTCGCAACATATCCTATATATTCTATATCCTATATTCCCTATATTCTAAAGATTGGTATTAATATCAGCATTATTAAATTTATTATCAATTTAATTATGTGATTGTACTCTTCTACTTAAGTTTAAAACCGCGTTTTAAGACTGATAGTAACGGCACGTAGTTTAATAAGCAAGAAAAATGTACATAAAATCAGCTAAATAATATTATTAGATACAAAAAATCCAACCTGACCGTATATTGGCACATTTCCTATTTACTTGATTCACTATCGCTTTATCTGTGAATTGGCATATATAGTCACATAGGAGAGCGATAATAGAAATGTTTATCGTTTCAATATCTTTCCCGAGGACTTGATAGCGCTTTTGATAAACGTTATTTCAGCATTTTGCTTCTTACTAAAGCAGAAAAAGTTTTAATGTTATAATTTTTTTTAAACAGGAATTTGCTATATAACTTATAGAATTATTGAGTTCAGACAAGTTATGCGTGAATAGAAAATTCTAGCAAGTGTCAAGTAATATTGAATGAATTTATTTTATAGGGCGATGGCGGTGGTCCACTCGTTGCTGACAACGTTTTGGTTGGTCTGATATCGTATAGTTATGGTCCATGCGGTGCAGGTGCTCCTGACGTATCCACCAGAGTATTTTCCTATCGATCGTGGATTAAATATTACACAAGGATCTGATACTGTATTAGAACCATACACCTATCGAATGTTATTCTGAAATTTCTGACAATTACTGTATTTATTGTTTTTAAATATAACTGAAAAGATCAACGATTAGCAACTTTTGTTTAGAAAATTGTATTATTACATAAGGAAATTATTTAAAATTTTACTTGTAAACAGATCTTATGCGCGTCGAATTAATTTATATTAGTATTCCAAAAACTTCTTGATGTATAAAATAATCTTTGCCAATTTGTATAGAACTTGATTATCTCTAACAAAATATAAATTGAACTAAGGCTGTGTAATAAAGCATAAATATATTTAATATTAAAGATTAGATTATGTAATTCCAATTTATTGTTAATGGTACAAAAAACAGATATAAAATTATTTTTATCTATCTTACAATTAGTAAAATTTTGATTTTAACTACAACTTCTATGCTACCGTATATCAAAACTGCACTAATAATGTATCATAGAAATCAGTTATACATATGTATTAATAAAACACGTTCCAAAAAGTTTTATTATTGCTTCTTTTTATTATAAGAACACATACTAACCTTTTATTTATTTCCAATAATTTTAATGTTATATAAAAGTACAATTAGTATGAGGTTTTACTGTACATTTATATCTAATATTTTTGATAATACGCTAAAAATACCTGATACTTGGACGAAAAAGTAACATTGTTATCTCTTTAAGAAATCAATAATTTTTTATACAATTTATTATATTAATTAAATATTTATTGTATTTTAAAAATGTACAATCGTACAGATTTATAAATTGTAAACATATTGAATCAGTATTCTAAAGGAAAAAATTTGTTTCTAAAATATTTTGAATGATAAGGATATCGTTAAATAGTAGCAGTGATCATAATCAGATCACAGTTGGAAAATAATCTGATTTTTATCTGAACCTCGCAAACTTGATGTATATTAACCCTGGCTGGGGTAATATTTTTCGCAATAAGTTTTTACAGTGATTTTAATATTAAATCGATATCGATTTAATTAAGGGAAGGGAGAGGGAATTTCTCCATCTAAGTTGCTTAAATTTAAGCGTTTAGATAGAAGGACCGGATCTCGGTCTAAAGTGGCCTGACGATTGTCAGGAGTGATTGCCAGTTTCGTCGTTTAAGAAATTTAATTTGGTTGATAAATATGGGTAAAACCAGAGAAAGAGTATTCGTTTACGTACCTATATTACACAAAATTTTATGCAAAACTAATGTTAATACAATTTGAATATATATATAGCTAGAGCTTCGCGTGATAATAGAAAAACAATATTAACAACATCATTATTTAACTTTATCCAGAAAAGAGCTTTTTATATACACAAAAATATTAATAGTAAAACAATAAGTAACAAATAAGGATTATTTTAATTAAAATGGAGTTTTGATTTAAACACAATTATTTATATTATAGACCGCATATAATGTTCATGGATTATACATATACATATAACCTGGACGAGAGCGTTAGGAAAGCTTATCTCTTATGAACGATACACAGAGTATACATAATGAATCACAGTTACAATATATAGTGTAACTATCTGCGATAGTTTTAAAGTTCAACGGAAAGTGAACAAACATTGTTACATATAGTTGCCAAACGATTCTTTGTCGTTATCGTGAATCACTTGTATAGATAGCAATATTGTAACTGTCTAGCAGTTATGTTTATATAGTACGCAATCATATTCTATCAGTGTAACTATAACAATAAGATAATAGAAATCTAAATATCGGGTAGGGTTAACTGATGATTTCGATCAACAGTATAAAATGCTCTATATAAATCGAAGGTAACAACTTTCGATGTGTCAAAATACTTATCGTTATGACCGCTGTTTCTGGTCTCATAATCAGTAAGTGTACTCACGTAAAAAAATTTCATTAACAAGGAAGCATAACTAAAAGCATTGCGTAATAACACAACACTAATGCTTATTATAAATTTGATCGCGCATGTTATATCCTTCGAGCATAACATGTATTTTAAGTTAATTGTAAAACTTGCACCTCTGTGCATATCAAATTTATTTTTAATTCCTTTCTTCCTTCCAGCTTTAAAAATATATTAATATTGCAGTGACTATTTAATAATTATATAATATTATTACTTGACGATTGTTTGATAAATAATTATTTGATTAGCATTTAGCGTCGTTTAAAAACAACGTTATTATAGTTCACGATTTTTTAAATGACTAAAATGAATGTATTCACAATTTATTTCGTTTAAATTAGATATAAAATAATGACAATCCTTATTGATTATTATATAGTCTTAACAATCCTTCCGATCTTCTTGTGGCCTTTGGAAGCAATTATCTTAACACACCTCGTGTTGTATATCTAGCGGCAGCCTTCATACAACACCCTAATTTCAACGAAAATACAATTAATGATATCAATATATGTTAAGACCGTTAAGATATAAATCAGTACAAAGGAAATAGCCATACGGTCCAAGCTTGGATCTTAGGCAGCTCGATATAATTATTTTCTATATGTATTAATACGCGTATTTTCCAACATATTAAACTGCGCGCCGATTATTTGTCGGACTTAAAACACAGCTATTGTTGGAACATTAGAAATTTCCTCTCCCTTCCCTAATTAAATCGATATCGATTTAATATATCTTAACATATATTGTTTATTCACGTCGCCTGAGAAAGACGTTCAAATTATTGTTATCCGGTTATTGCGATAAATATTACCACATGTCCCGGTAGTCGAATTGGTAAGACATCCGAACGAAATGCGGGAGATTCCAGGTTCGAACCCTGGCTGGGGTGATATTTTTCGCAATAAGTTTTTACAGTGATTTTAATATTAAATCAATATCGATTTAATTAGGGAAGGGAGAGGGAATTTCTAATGTTCCAACAATAGCTGTGTTTTAAGTCCGACAAATAATCGACGCGCAGTTTAATATGTTGGAAAATACGCGTATTAATACATATAGAAAATAATTATATCGAGCTGCCTAAGATCCAAGCTTGGACCGTATGGCTATTTCCTTTGTACTGATTAATGATATCAGTTTAATCCGTGTATTGGAAGGTATTGAGTTTAACCAAAATATTCAGCCGATTACCTTATCTACTACCGACCGCAATTACGACCGTTATTCTTTCTTATAATAGTTACTGGCTGGGGAACACTTTGGGTAAATCTAAACAATATGAGCAGATTTTAGCCAGTATAATTTTGATTTTAAAAGCTATAGAAACAACATAGATTTTATCTTTCATTACTTAAATTTTAAAAGTATTTTTGCATTTCAAATAAAATTTGCGAAATAAATCTTTAGTAAGAATTGTGTTACAAAAATTCTATAATAATTACTTAGAACTTTGTAATCTGAGATATTAGAAAGCTAAAAACCGATATTTTTAGGGGGGCGGTCCGAATCCTAATAATTTGCAAGAAATTGTGGTAGAAGGGTATTCTCAAGAGAAATGTAACAATCGCTATGGAAATACCATTATAAAAACTCAAATATGTACAGAAAATAAAAGTTTATTCCGCCAATATAGATTAAACCAGAAAAGTTTATTTCTTTTGACGACAATTGGCTAAATACAAGTAACGACTCTAAACGTTTCGACCCCACTCGCTTTGGGTCCTTCTCAAGAACTCTGATAATCAAAACTAACTCTTACTCCCATCTTAACACATCTGTTGAGAATTTTGACAGAAATAGTCATACAATGTGGAAAGTCGGTGGTAACCGGGAGATCGTTCATGTTGCTCAATTTACGATCACGCTTTTTTACTCTCACTAGTAACAATTAATTATTTGGTAAAAAATACATCGTGGAGCGACCATCCGTACGTGTTATGCAGTGTGATTTGAAAAGCGAACTGATATGCAAACTCAAATATGTACCCTTACGGTACAGGGTGAAGGAATGTGCAACGTAAGTATATAATAAAATATATGTAAATATATAATACATATAATAAATAGATATAATATATATTTATATATAATATAATAAATTATGCAATAATAATTGTATCGTTGTAACATTACAAAGAAAATTTTATTTAAAAAATAATGGCTATTATATTTACAAATTTATATCAAAAAAATGAAAAGCTTGTTATTCTAATAACTAATCCTTTTAAAAAAATTTTACATGGGTATATTTTTCCATGGTTATATTTTATTTTTTTATAAATAAAGTTATGACATCGTTACTTTTCTTTTACAAAAGAAATTTCAATGTCATTAATAGAAATTTTCAATCAAGTACACAGACCCTCAGAAAACGTAATCAACTGTTACAAAAATATAACCACTGTTAAATAAACGGTATATACCGACAAGAAATTTTGACAAATGTTAATGTTATTAATTACGTGTATTAATTACATATACTATTTTAACAGGGTGATTCCGGTGGCCCACTTGTTACTGATGGCATCTTGATTGGTATCGTGTTCTTTGGTATGCTTCCATGTGGCAGCGGTTTTTCAGATGTAGGTATACATCAGGGTGTTCTACTACAGAGACTGGATTAACTTCCATGCAGGAATTTGATTCAGTAACGACAGCGCGTTAGAAGTATCTGCCAATCTAATATTACCCTAAAATTTTTGACAATTATGGCACTTATTATTTTAGAACATGTCAACAAGAATCAACGACAAACATATTCTATTTGACGGATTGTATAAGACAGTAAAAATTAATAATTATATAAAAAGAATTTTATTTTTGTAGACGCGGATTTTATAAGTGTAAATTAATAATTGTGCGTTTATAGACAAGTATCTCAGAAACGTGTGATGCGAAATAATACCTTTATTAATTTAGAATTTGTTTATTTTTAACGAAAAACCATGTTATTCTTGTAATATTACTCTTTGAATATATCCATCCTTAATAATATATTAAAATTCAGAAACGCCTTATCAGTAATAAATAATATAGCAATCTTTAGGTGCAATAGATTAGTAATAAAACATATTACACCGCGCATTAACAATAATAGAATATTTATCTGTATTTTAAAAATGTTCAAAATTATGTGTAAATTTATAAATAAAAAACAGATTATTTGATTGTTGGTATTCTAATTTAACTACATTTACATTGTACATTTTATGCAAAAATATCTTGTTAATATATCTTAAATAAATATTTTGTTCTAATAAATAAGCTCTTAATATAGATATCTATACAGGGTGATTCAAAACAACCTTTTACCGTTGAAAGTACAGATTCGTGACAAAATTCTAAGACGACTTTTCCTCTTGCAAAATTTTGTCCGAAGCTTACTTTCTGAGTTATCAAGCAAAATACTTACCCTATCGCTGGCCGAGTACAGGAGGTAGACAGGAGCGGCGCGACTCACTATTAGACGCGGGCGCTTACGTCGGGTGCCCGCTGCGCGATCAGTCGATCGATCAATGGATCGAGCTGCGTCCCAATATTTACTGCCAGCACAGAAAATCTACAGTTCGCGTTATGCATAGATTTTCAGAACTGGCAATAACATTGGATAACGATAACCACAATGATACACGCACACACATGCAAGCACGTTCACTCACTCGTGTTATTGTTTTCTCTCACAAACTTCACTTAAATACACTTAACTTTACTCTTTTTACTCACATACTTAAAAATGTGCAATTATTATTAACAATACACAATGAGTCACTTACTATGTTACGATAATTTGAGTAACTTACTACAGAAGTAACGCTTGCGTAAACATAGTAAGTGACTCATTGTGTATTGTTAATAATAATTGCACACTTTTAAGTATGTGAGTAAAAAGAGTAAAGTTAAGTGTATTTAAGTAAAGTTTGTGATAGAAAACAATAACACGAGTGAGTGAACGTGCTTGCATGTGTGTGCGTGTATCATTGTGGTTATCGTTATCCAATGTTATTGCCAGTTCTGAAAATCTATGCATAACGCGAACTGTAGATTTTCTGTGCTGGCAGTAAATATTGGGATGCAGCTCGATCCATCGCGCAGCGGGCACCCGACGTAAGCGCCCGCGTCTAATGGTGAGTCGCGCCGCTCCTGTCTACCTCCTTTACTCGGCCAGCGATAGGGTAAGTATTATGCTTGATAACTCAGAAAGTAAGCTTCGGACAAAATTTTGCAAGAGGAAAAGTCGTCTCAGAATTTTGTCACGAATCTGTACTATCAACGGTAAAAGGTTGTTTCGAATCACCCTGTATATATAAAGAGAAATGTCCTGACTCACTGACTCACTGACTCACTCATCAACGCCCAGCTCAAACCCCTGAACCTAGAAACATGAAATTCGAGGGGTGTATTCCTCTCATGACGTAAGCACCCACTAAGAAGGGATTTTTAGAAATTCGACCCTTAAGTGTGAAAAGGGTTAAAATGTATTTTCACGGATTCGTCAATATCTCTTAGGCCCGATGAGATATCGACTTGGTTTTTGCTTACAAAGGTCACCCATACAAATGCTTAAAAACATATTTCAGGATTTTGCCCTAATCAACCTCTAAAGGCGCAAATCTAGATTCAGGGGTGAATTATAGAACCCTTCGTATCTCCTGTAAATTAATTCCTTTGTATTTTTCTTTCGGTTCTTATACTCGGCCCAACAATTAATTTTAAAAAAATAACTTTTGCTTCCGTATTCCACAACGAATTTATTAACAAAAATAATTTTAAGGGTTGTAGGGGAGAGTGGAAGAATTGCGAACATCTAAGGGAAAAGTTAAACAAAT
The DNA here is from genome assembly GCA_035220615.1 of Leptothorax acervorum. Lineage (NCBI taxonomy): Eukaryota > Metazoa > Arthropoda > Insecta > Hymenoptera > Formicidae > Leptothorax > Leptothorax acervorum. Next base: position 23,985 of record JASTWQ010000175.1, on the reverse strand, counting down.
TTATCAATTATAAACGTCTTTATTTAATTACGAACGGGTTTTGCTTATTTTTTGAAATTGTATTATAATTTATGTTGATAAGCAAACACAATCAAAATTCATGTATTATGTTCTATATGATAAAGACTAAAAACAAATTAGATGTCAACAAATGTCCTATATATATGCATGCAAATGGAATACACGAGGGAATACATATCTTTTTACATTAGACATTGTAGTGTTTGTTCTTTGTTCGGTTGTTCGAAATAAATCAATTTAATTGTAATCTTAGTACTTAAAATCTTAGTGTTATTATTTTTTAATTACGTAAAGAACTAGATACAATGGCATTAAAATACATTGTAATAATAATGTGAATTAAATAAATTACTTTAAATACTTAGTAAATTTTCATTTGATATTCAATAATTTCTTTTGAGATTAAGATTACCTTGCAATGATGTAATACATATTTGGAATTTGTATCGGCTGCGATATGCAAATGAATATAGACTTGAATTAAAACTAATTAAGAGTAAGATATATTTAGTATCTATTATCTATATATATAAAAACAAATGTCCTGACTGACTCACTCACTCACTCACTCACTCACTCATTAACGCCCAGCCCAAACCCCTGAACCTAGAAACATGAAATTCGAGAGGTGTATTCCTCTCATGACGTAAGCACTTACTAAGAAGGGATTTTTAGAAATTCGATCCTTAAGGCGGTGAAAAAGGGGTAAAATGTATTTTCAGAGATTCGTTAATCTGTCTATATATATAAAAACAAATGTCCCGACTCACTGACTCATTGACTCATCAACGCCCAGCCCAAACCCCTGAACCTAGAAACATGAAATTCGGGGAGTGTATTTCTCTCATGACGTAAGCACCCACTAAGAAGGGATTTTTAAAAATTTAATCCCTAAGGGGGTAAAAAGGGGTAAAATGTGTTTCCAGAGATTCGTTAATCTATATTAGCTGGTTACCCGGGCTTTGCCCCGGAGGACTTCTTGCCCCTTTGTAGACATTTGTGCATAGAATTTGAAATTTATAGAGGTTTGTTACTTAAAACCAATGAAATTATAATACTTCTTTGTATATAGCATTTCTCGTTTTATAAATAGCTTCTATTTCTTTTTAAATACCGAAGGCCCCCTCCGCATCCCCCCTCCCAACCCTGTACAAAGTGGACCTCGCTTCAACTTACAAAGCATACTATTCATATACCAACTATTCTCTGCTTTAACAAATTATTTCTGCTACAGATATTAAGCGTCGAAGTTAACAAAGCAGAAATAATTTGTTAATGCAAAGAATAGTTGGTATATAAAAATTACATATTTATATAACAATTATTTATTGTGCATATAAATATATATTTTTTATATACGCACCTATTCTCTGCTTTAACAAATTATTTGTTAAATAATTTGTTAAAGCAGAGAATAGTTGGTATATAAAAAGTACATATTTATATGTACTCTTCACATACGAACTATTCTCTGCTTTAACAAATTATTTCTGTTTCGTTAACTTCGACGCTTAATATCTGTACAGCACATTCTCTGCTATAATAAAAAGACTGTTCAATATACAAACGATTCGCTGCTTTAAATAACTTTCCTTCGTTCATACATCGTCAAATATAACTTTGAAACTCGGATTACCGCATTCTTTGATGCAACGGCTGGTAGGTATATATACATATAGGTAAATATATATATATTTATATATATATACCTACCTATATTATTTATATATATTACGCATCAAATATAATAATATAAAATATTTAAAGTAACCTCCCGCTATTTCGGAAAAATATAATGGAGAGATATATGTATAATCATAAAATAAATATAGTGCTGATTCAATAGAGGCTATGAGAAAAAATATTATCATATCTCTGACGACCATTCTGCGAACGCCTCTCTCTATTACCTGCACGGAAAGATAACGCGGATCGATGTGCGCAAAATTGATAAGTTTGATCCACGGTTATATAAATCGAAGATAAGGCGTTTCCTGGGCCTCAGTAACCATCACTATGCCTTCTATTACCGGTCTCATAATCGCGTGCTGTGTAATATATTACAGCGCCCATGGTAAGTGCATTGTGAAAATCTTATTAATAAGAAGATGTAAATTGAGTGCATTACGAGCTCCAATGCATCACGAATAATTCGAACGTGTTAATACAACGATATGACTCGATCGGATTGTTACGTAATTTCCGCCACGCATGCACTTAATTGACATCATCCGAATGTTAACGCTTATCGTATATTTCAAAACGTAACGTAATAGTATATCTGTTTAGCATTTATTGCATATTTTAAACACGACTTGGCAATCTAATCCCGCAATTTTAAAAAATATGTTAAAATATATTAAAATATATATTTGCTTGTAACTAATTTCACATTTTAAAACGTAATCTATTATTATACGAAAAATATAACTATTAAAGTAAGGAAAAGTAAAGAAAAGAAAATTAATATATCAAAAGACACACACAGGAGCTATATATAATAGACAAGAGTTTTATATATATATATATATATAGCTCATTTGGCATTGATACTTTTAGAATCGTATTACGCAGGAAAGTAAAAATATTTTCAATCGGTAGGGTGTCTGGCAGACACGCAAATTGTCGGCGGCACCGATGCACCGGACGGTCAGTATCCTTATCAAGTATCACTGAAGGATCCCAGTGGAAGGCATTTTTGCGGTGGGGCCATCGTTAGCAAAAGATATGTTATTACCGCAGCACACTGCTTGGATGGGTATGCATGTCCTCTTTTCTTTTTAGTCCAAAATACTCAACTGTCTAATTCTTGTCCGTATAATTATTGTATTTTATACATTTGCCATTTTGTAAGATAAGAAAGCTATTATTATATATCACAAATTTAATAGAACGTAATTATAAAAGTATGAGAAATTTGGAAAAACATGCAACAATTTTTGATATCTAGAAATAGATATATGATTTATACATATTGTTTATATATAATTAAGGTTACTTATTCTCTTAAACATTCAAACATATATATAGTTAAATAAATATTAGAATAAAAAATTAATCTCTTGGACTAGCTTCTAAATAAATCCATGCGAAGTAATCGTAAACTTTACTGATTGTTACAGTCGGCAATCTCCATCCTATGTTCGCGTCGACGTTGGAAGCAATTTTCTTCTTTCTCAAACTAAATATTCAGCGGATGCCCTAATAAAACACCCTGATTACAACAAGACGCAACACCTTAACGACATTGGTTTAATTAAACTATCGAAAGAGATCACATTTAAAAAAAGCACTACCGAATCGATACCTTTAATATCTTCCAACCCGGATTTTGAAGGTGTTGATTTGACAGTCACTGGTTGGGGACGACTCTGGGTAAATATAAGAAATACGTCTAACATCTTATTTAAAATTGAGAGCAAGTTTTGACAAGTATTATTTTAAAGTTTTTGAGAGCTTTTAAGAAGAATATATATTCTTTATCATTTCCATATCAAAACTAAAGCATCAGGCATTAGTTAAAAACACTTTATTTTCAGGCGGAAGGTCCGAGTCCATATCGCCTGCAACAAGTCACAGTGAAAGGATATTCTCAAAAGAATTGCTCTCAAACGTACGCACGGATGTCCACTAATATCATCGATAGTCACCTATGCACCCTTCAAGCCATAGGTCAAGGAGTATGCAATGTAAGTATATAATTGTAAAATAAATCGTGCACACGTTTATCTCGTGACAACCTTTATCCCGCTAAAAATTATAAAAAAGACATTTAGTAAAAAAGAAGAGTAATTGTTGTTGCTTTATCTACTTTGATATCAGATTGATAAGGATTCGAATGACGAATGACATTTCTATCGTTCAGATAATTTGTTATAACTAGTTCTGATATAAAAGTTAATTGCTTTACAAAAACAACTTTAAAGTCACGATTATTAACGTCACGCACTCTGATATCTAAAAGATCAATATATTGATGAAAAATTGTAGCGAATTTTTGATCAATTATTGTAGACCAATATAATTCTTAACAACAATAGTTGTTAACGACAATGCTCGCGACTGCATATATTTCGAATAACAGTAATAAAGTTAAAAGAATTAAATTATGAAATCCTATCACATCCTTTTCATTCATCGGATGTATCGTCTATAGCTATATAGATTAACATGTTTTCAAACATTTAATTTTTTAAATACAGATAATGTCGAACATTTAATACATTAAATACACTGTCTTGGCAGGGTGATTCCGGTGGTGCGCTCACTCTCAAAGGCGAACTGGTTGGCATCGTGTCCTTTGGTGTTCCATGTGCAAATGGCTATCCAGATGTGTTCACGAGGGTGTACTACTACAGAGACTGGGTCAACAAATATATTAACGCAGGCAGCAACCAACAATTAAATATCCTTCTCGGACTTTTCACGACGTATCTGTGTATATATTCATTTTTGTAGATACGTATATTTTGTTGCGCGCGCATGTGATTGGTTAATTTTATTATTAATAAATATTGCATAAGGATGAAAATAACGATCTTAAGAAAAAATTATATTGTTACAGATTATGTTTCATAACTTATAAAATTTCTTTTTTATTACATGTAATATATATATATATATATATATATATATATAGTACATACTTTTAAAAAAGGACGGGATATATATAGAAAGATGTAGGGTAATAAAGAAACTGTTGCGAAAAATAACATCCCAGCCAGGATTCGAACCTGGACCTGAGTGATGAATTGTACATAAAATTCACGAATAATTTTATTGGGCAACCAAGATCTAGTCCCGACCGATTATGGCGTTCCTTTAATTATTGATTATTATCTTATACGGTCGTACTTTAAATTTGCCTATAATTATTTTAGATTGGCAGCACTTTATATTTCCATTGTATTAAAGCGCTACCCCCTCACTGCCCACCTCTGCAGCCTTACAGCTTCCTTAACTTATTTATGTATTATTGTTATTCGAAATATATGCAGTCGAACATTGTCGTTAAGAATTATTGTTGTTAAGAATTATACTGGTCTACAACAATTTATCAAAAATACTGTATTTTTATTTATACATATTTTATATAATTCTTCTAGACGAGCTTCAATTGTCATTTGACTATAAGGATCTTCTTCTGCTAAGGCTCTTTAAGAATAATTTAAGGCTCATTATCAATTAAAGCTTTACCATGAAGATACATTTTGCAAAGAAACATTTTCCACAATGAATTTCTGAAACTAACGTTATACTGTTCTTTATTAACAGTGTTTTCTCTAAAAGCTCTGTTAATACATAATAATAGGAATTGCAGAGTAGCTACAGTAGCATTATTTCCCATTTTGAATTCATAGTAAGAAAATTATACACAATTCATTAAAATTTATAGTTATTTTAAATTTTAAACAATAAAACCAGAACGCGTGTTTAAAAAAAGCTTTATGAGCACAGGAATAATAAGCGTAACTATAAGTATAAGTGATTAAATTGTTTATAAGATTTTGCTATAAAACTAATATAACTGATACACGTACTGATACCAATATTTTAGTCAGCGAAATCCGACATTTCATATACACCAACCTAATAGACAGCTTATCTATTCCATACATATCAAGACAATATTAATGTCAAACAAGACGCAATAAAACAATATATATATATATTATATAAAGATTTAAAACTCTCGACAGATAATAGACAACTCATTACTTATCAAGGCCAATCGAATTACTCACTAGTTGATAAAGTTAATTACTACACTTGACTCACTTTTTAGAGAGAATTATTTTATATCTCCGGAAATTAAATCTCTGGAAATGGTTAAGACGATTTCAGGGAAAACAAGCAAACAATAGCTTCTACGAAATTTTATTTTTATGTAAAAAGAAATCAGAAATTCGAACAAATTAAAAATTATCTCCTGTAAAACTAGATCGTAAATGTTTGAAATTAATTTTTTTCAAACAGATTTAATTTCGATATCTTGTCACATTTTGCTATTTTTAGTATGTGCCTTTTAATTAAGTAAAATGTATTTCGGTAAATTTTTTTTGTTTTTTGTCAAAAACGCTGAATTATTGTACCTATTTTATTTTATAGCAACTTTACAGATAAAATTAAGAATTTATTTAGATATTCTTTTATCCGCAGAAACGTAAAATAGTTGTACATTTAGAACAGAGGATAAGAGAAATAGAAAAATTTAAATATAAAGATAATTCTAATATCAAAAAGTGCAATTTAATATTCTGAAATAAATCTCTCAATTCTTTTTAATGTAACTTTGTTTATGGAAGCAAAAAGAAACAATTGATTTAACGATCGATTTTATGCCAATTTTATTTTAAGAAATATGGAAGAAATTTGAGAGAGAAAATTTTATGGAAAAAACTATTGTAATTTTTATTAATATATGTTGAAAACAAAAAAGTATCTTATTTGTATTTACGTCATTATCAATCTTATATCGACTGTCGTCTTTATCATTTATCAATCAATAATACCGCGGAAACTCATATGTGCATGGCACGGTTATTTTCATCAAGAAAGCTGAGAATATAAGTATATGTATATCGTGAAGATTGATTCGTTGTGCAGTCTAATAAAGTTTTATTATTGAGAGTAAAATTTCAACATTGCTAAAGAGTATTATTATTTCACTACCTAAAATTTTAACTATATATTATAATATTATATATATATGTATATAGGGTAAGTCAAGGGAAGCAATGCTGAAAATATAGCCGCCCTAAAAGTTATCATTAAAATATTGTAATTTTATTATTTGTTTATCCCTGCAAAACTGGCATCTTACCCCAATGTCACTTGTAATAAGGAAGGATACAAATACTGTGAGAAACATGTAACACTCAATAAATAAACTGTAATACGTATTTTAAAAAACATAGATTTATTTTTAACAATTAACTGTAACTATTAACAATTGGTAAATACATTTTTTTTAAATTAATTTTTTTGTTTCATACATTTATCGATTATTGTAGGGGAGACTGGGGCAAACTCGACACAATCTTTTTCAAAGGCAGTTTTCAACAACTAATTAAAATTTTCAAGCGAATTTAATAGTACATATTTAAGGAGTGTTTCTTCAGATACAAAATCGCTTAAGAAAGTTTTGCTGTACGTCGCTTTATTTTGCCCAAAAAAAGGAAAAGTAGCGCGAAGACAAATTTTCAAATTGAAAAATGCCGGGGCAAACTCGACACCCTACCAAGGCAAACTCAAAAAGCCCAAATGCTCCACCGGGGCAATTTTTAAAATATGCAAAAACAATTATCGGATTCATACAGAGCATCGAATTTCCCATCAAAAACACTTACCTGTAGATTTGCAAGAGTAAAGCTCGATGAAAAAGTAGCAATTTTCGAGAGATCAGAAAAATTATATTTTCCATCTAAAACGCTTATGTTGCAGTAAAAATTACACTATAACTCAGAATGTCACCAAACTCAGTTGACATTACTGGCACATAAAGACGCGTTTACAGTAGGAAAAGCAAGTTTCTACGATAGATTTAAATTGGCAAAAAACCTAGTGTCAAGTTTGCCCTGGTGCAGGTGCAGGTGCGGTGTTGAGTTTGCCCTGGTCTCCTCTATCATTCACGATATTAAAAAAAACTAAAATCTAATATAAGAATACGAAAATTATACGTCAGTATTCGTGTAAATAAAATATTTCGCCAAACTAATAATGTTTCTCTTAAAGTGGTGTCTTACCCCAATGACGAGGAGAAAAATATGTTACCTCTGACTCCTTTACACACTGATGTTATAGAAAAAATGGCTATTCGGGTTATGAGACAGCCATTTCATGTAGTTTCAAAATATGTTAAATAGCTCACTTTTAATAAAAAGATATTATGAAAGATATCTTAACAAAGAAGAGTAAAATATTACATAAAACCTACTCACTACTTTGTTTGAACAGATTTTCCCAAATTCTTTCGATTTAACACGATAAAATTGGAGAAGCTTGCATGTATTACTCGTTATATGAACAACCTCACGTTAACAACTAACAACTAGAAAACATTACCATCTATGATGAACGAAATATTAACAAAGTGGCATCTTCGGCCTACTTGCATCTTCCCCTGACTTACCCTATATATATATACATATATACACTATATACAATCATTTCACATATATATACATATCTACTTTTAATTATAAATTCTATCATAATTATTCTATTATTTTTCCAAAACAAATCTATTAAGTACACCATAATCTCTATTTTGTTTCTTACAATTAGTCTTTTTCAATGCTGTTGCTTTCTGGTGTTCACAAAACGCTCCAATCATTTTCTAAAAATAACAATTTATATCATTTAGTGTCTAATTTATGAATATCACACACAATTTTAAAATTAATACAAAATGCTTACCCGACGATTTAGATCTTAAAAACCAGTTTTTCAATAGTCGCTTAACTTTAATCTTAGGTTAACTCACTCTTTGTCTCTTTCTAACTGTCACTTTTAGAAAAAGATGAAAAGTGAGTTTAGCTAAACTTCAGTTTAAACGACTTGAAAAACTGGCCCTTAATATCTTTAGATCAAGTACGACCGAAATAAATGAATAAATATAATAAGCGTGTACGATACGTGTGTCATGTGTGTCATGTTTAGGTCAAAATTAAAAACATTATTTGCTTTTATTATCTCATTATTATGTTCCGAGATCTAGCAACGCCGTTTTTTGTACAAAATATTTTTTATTTTAATTAAATCTTTTTATTTTGTATTGTGTTACTTCTTTCTTGGTTTTGAATAAATCTCTCATTCCATTGAAATGTACTTCTCATCCATATTGTGCATATGTCATAATTATAATTTATGTTTAACTAAACTTGTTAAAATGTTACAAAATAAGAAAATAAAATTTGAAGATTTAAATTGTTGGCTAAAATAATATTTTTCGCTATAAAAATTAAAACTATTTAATATGTGCTTATATATAAACATCAAAGAAATTACATCAACGGACCAAAACCTATGGTCGAAATTAACGTCTCGACGATTGAGCCGAAAAGTGCTGTGTGAATCCGACAAACCAAGTCGGCTCACGGTTTTTCAATAAATATCAGAAAGAATATTGCCAGTCACGATTGATTCATAATACTTTAATTGTTATTTAAATTGTTTGTTTTCAAAATCTGGATTAATATATTTGTTGACCCAGTCTCTGTAGTAGAACACCCTGGTGAACACATCCGGAAAGCCTCGGGAGCATGGAACACCAAAGGACACGATGCCAATCAGTTCGCTTTTGAGAGTGAGCGCACCACCGGAATCACCCTGCCGAGACAGCGTATTTAATGTAGTAATGTTCGCCAGAACTTTAGGAGGGGTACTCATTATAAAGCCTATCTTAAAAATATTGGGCTTGAATTTTTGTCTGGGTGGCCACCACCCAGTGTGGCCTGGAAGAGTTAACATTTTTAAAAATAAGAAATGTTAAACAACACTTATAGTCCAGCAGCCACCGCCTGTTTTTTGAAGTGATTAATAACAGGCTAAATCTTCGTGAGTAGGTTCGGTTCGACAAGACGCCCAAGTTCTTCCCTGTGAAAATTTTCGATAGAGGTAGCTAATTTAGTGCGCAGGTGTAAAACATGTCAATTTGGTGGTGTGTCGAAATTGTCTGACTAACAGTAAGTTTTTTATTGAAATGTTAAGATAATTGGATAATAAACTCGGAAAAACAATTGTCCTACAAAATGGATGGTTTGACTGGAGCGTCCTCCGCTCCGAATATGTCCAAATAACGAGATCATAAAAATTATTAATAACCAGCTGATTTTTTGTATGCAGCTTAGTAAATATTTGTATAATGAAATGGCCACATAGTCCTACAAATTTGGTGGTACGTTTTCCCAGTCCTACGCTTGGAAGTTGTCGATTCCACGGTAACACTTTTTTCATTAATAACAACCTAGTTTTAATTTTTTCCTATCGGGAATAAAGTGTAGAACACAATTTTACCACTGTCCTACACAAAAAGTGGTATGTATTTCCAGGAATAGATATATCTTGTTCACAAATTTAACTGTATATTTTGATATACAGTTAAATGCGTAAATAATCCCGAGTAAATCACGTTGTCGTTACACATTGAAAAAAAGCCCAAACACAATTCTGTACTCCGTAAAACTTTAGTATATGTCAAGCGGCCCTGATAAGCATGTATCATTTTCCACCGATAAGGTTGTAAATGCGTTTATGGCAATATTTTTTTTTTAACATAACGAATAAGAATCACTAATATTAATGGAATAATTGATTATCTTAAAGAGGTTGAATATTATTAACTAATAATTATTATCAATTGCTCATTTTTTAAATATTTTTTTAATGAAGTCAATGATATGAGCATAATCGATTCGATGCAATCTTCTCAAAAAAAAAGTTGTTATTAGCAACATCGAGTGAGGTATTCCGGGTTCTTGAAGAGTACGTGTGCAGATTGTATGCATTAAAAACCAAAAATGACGTCAACAAAGGACGGTACAAGTTGTTTGAAAAAGGCTACAAATGCAACAATCAAGACGAGAAGATTGTAAAAAAAAAAAATTGTTGGATACGATCCTTCAGTGCTACCACCAACCAAACAAGAGCTATTGCAGCAGATTAAACGAACATCATACATCTGCAGTATATGGTGTAATGCACACATGCGCAGCCCCACCGAAAAAAATCCAGAAAATTGCGGATGGGCATTAATTGATAGCAAGTACCATTATTATTGGTTTGATGGCCCCCACAGTCCATCTCTTGGAGAATTGTCTTCTGATGTTCAAGGTACTCTATTATTACTTTTCTTACGTATTGATGATTATGCTGCAATTTGTTAATTTTCCTAATTATTTTGTTACAGAATCAGATGACATTTATTCTGACGATTGCGACGAAGATGAAGACGATGTTCAAGGCAAAACTGATGAAACGTCGACATCGGAATCCGACGAAGATTAAGATTATATTTAATTAGTTTTATAATTGTATTTTTTAGTTTTACTTTGGCAGGTCATATACTACTACAGTTCATACAACTACAGTTATATTATTTCAAAAAAAGTATTGCTTCTGATTACGAATACATGTGTCCCAAATTACCAAAACTACAACTACGAAATTATGTTATTTTCAATATTCTTGTAGGACTAGCGATACATATCCATTTTTTGGTAGGACACTGTTTGATTTATGCAAAGAATGCACTAACTTAACATGTGTTTTTTTTTGTCCTACGGTTATTAATGAAAAAAGTGTTACCGTGGAATCGACAACTTCCAAGCGTAGGACTGGGAAAACGTACCACCAAATTTGTAGGACTATGTGGCCATTTCATTATACAAATATTTACTAAGCTGCATACAAAAAATCAGCTGGTTATTAATAATTTTTATGATCTCGTTATTTGGACATATTCGGAGCGGAGACGCTCCAGTCAAACCATCCATTTTGTAGGACAATTGTTTTTCCGAGTTTATTATCCAATTATCTTAACATTTCAATAAAAAACTTACTGTTAGTCAGACAATTTCGACACACCACCAAATTGACATGTTTTACACCTGCGCACTAAATTAGCTACCTCTATCGAGAATTTTCACAGGGAAGAACTTGGGCGTCTTGTCGAACCGAACCTACTCACGAAGATTTAGCCTGTTATTAATCACTTCAAAAAACAGGCGGTGGCTGCTGGACTATTACTTTTCATCTAAAATATACATTCTGCAGAAATCAATACCATTTACATTTCAGTGTACAATTATTTTATACTTTTGACTGGATATAGAACAATTTTGTACAATAGATTTTTTAAATATAATAACAGTTTTTCATACTACATAGCGCGTACGCTTATCGACTTCTTTTATCTATTTTCAACAGAATAATTTTTTAATGATTATCTGCACGCGAAGATAACGAACAAATGGATAGGTACGCGGAAAATTGATAAATTCGATCGATGCGGTTATATATAAATTAAAGATAACGCGTTTCATGCGCCTCAGTATCACTAGTCTATCAACTATCTATCACTATGTTTTCTACTACCAGTCTCATAATCGCGTGTGTAATATATTACAGTGCCCATGGTAAATATATTTGTAAAAATCATACTAATGAAGAGATGTAAATTGTGCGTATTATGAGCTGTAACACATTACGAATAATTCAAAAGCGTGTGTTACAACGATTTCTTTTTATCGGATTGTTATATGGAACTTCCGTCGCGCAATTATCTGATGACATATCATTCGAATAAGTTGCATTTCGTCTCAGTTTCGTATAAGCGAAAATATCGCAATAATTACTTGACAAATTATCTGTTGTGCTTATCATATATTTTAAGGCTACGTTTCGATATTTACTGCCAGTGCTAAAAACCTGTAGTATACGTGACGCAAACTATATAGATTTTCAGTACTGACAGTGAATATCAAAACGCAGTCTAAAACGTAACGTAGCGTACCTATAATCTGTTCAGCATTTATTGCATATTTTAAAAACAGCGCGGTGATCTTAGACCGTAACTTTAAAGATTTTGTTAAAATATAGGTATTATATTAAAATATATATTCGCTTATAACTCATTTCGTATTTAAAAACGTAATCTATATTATTAAATAAAAAGTCAATTACTATTAAAGTAAAGAAAAAAAATTTCTAAAATTAGTATATAAAAAAATAAGAGTGTATAACATATACAGGGTTTCTGTAAAGTCTGTTGCCACCTCTATATTTCGGAAACGGCTCAAAATTATGAAAAACCACGAAATACGTGTTCCATCATTTCAAGGGGCTACTGTTTTAAGGAAGTTAGGGAGATTGTCCCCCCCAAGAAGGGGCCCCAGGGAAATCTCAACTTAAAAATTTCAAATGGAACCCCCTATATTGTAGTACATTGTTTAAGGGCATAAAATAAGAAAAATTTTGGCGCTAACCAGAGGTCGATACGTTGACCCGTTCGGAAGTTATTTAGGGTCAAAAATTGACTTTTTCCAACTTTGACCTTAAATAACTTCCGAACGGGTCAACGTATCGGCCTCTGGTTTGCGCCAAATTTTTTCTTATTTTATGCCCTTTCAAACGATGTACTGCAATATAGGGCGTTCCATTTGAAATTTTTAAGTTGAGATTCCCCTGGGGCCCCCCCTTGAGGGGACAGCCTCCTCAACTTCCTTAAAACAATAGCCCCTCGAAATGATCAAACACGTACTTCGCGGTTTTTCATAATTTTGAGTCGTTTCCGAAATATAGGGGTGGCAACAGACTTTATAAAAACCCTGTATATAGCTAATTTGCCATTGATACTTTTAGCATTAATGCTATAGTATGTAGGAAAGTAAAAATATTTTCAATCGGTAGGGTATCTGGCAGACAAGCAAATCGTCGGCGGCATTGATGCTCCGGACGGCCTGTATCCTTATCAAGTGTCACTGAAGGATCCTTATACTAGAAAACATCTTTGTGGTGGGGCCATCGTTAGCAAAAGATATGTTATTACCGCAGCGCACTGCTTGGCTAAGTATGCATGTCTTATTTTCTTTTCAGTCCAAAACATTCAACTGTAGTCTAATTCTTATCTGAATAATTATTGTATTTTGTACATCTGCAATTTTAAAAGACGAAAGCTATCATTGTACAGGGTGTCCCAGGAGGAAAGGTCATTACTCTGGAAGGTGAGTGTCGATCATTTTAAGCAAAAATGTTCATGTGAAACAGTGTCCTATTCCGAACGGTTTCCGAAATAGAGCTATTTGAATGTAGTTGCAAAATTACTGATAAGAGGTATACTACGTATACTGTTTCTAATTTATTTTGTAAGTGTGTGTCGCGCGCGCGCGTGCATTATGTGTGACACATTTTTTATGTAGCTTGTAATAAATTTTCTAAATCTCCACCATTAACATCAATGCGTTTATCAACTCTTGTGAGAACATGTAGGCGTGTTGCTCGTCTGAGTGCATTGTGATGTTCCTTTATGCGGGCAATAGTATCCATTATTTGAGCGAGCAGTTCGTCTCGTGTATACATTCTTCTTCTGTAAAAATGTGTCATTTGAACAATAAATTAGAAACAGTACGTAGTATCTCTTTCTTATCAGTAATTTTGCAACTGTATATATTCAAATAGCTCTATCTCAAAAACCGTTCGGAATAAGACACTCGTTCATATATAAACAATTTGGCTTAAATTAAATGATCAATACTGTCACCTCCCAGAATAATGACTTTTCCTCCTGTGACATCCTGCCATGTATACCGTTTAAATACAAATTGAATGGAACGTAATTATAAAGAACTAAAAATTTGGAAAGACTGCACTTAACAATTTTCGATTTTTAGATATAATTTATATTGTTTAGATATAATTAAGATTACCTCTTCTCTCAAACATTCAAATATATATATTATATTGTAAAATTAAATTAATACATCGTTAATTAAAATCAAAAAGTTAATCTTCTAAAGTAACTTTTAAATTAAACACAAGCGAAGTAATCAGAATCATTACTGATTGTTACAGTCTGTACTATCCACGCAATGTTATCATCGACGTTGGAAGCAATCTTCTTTATTCTCAAACTACATATACAGCGGAAGCCTTAATACCACACCCTGATTACAACAAAGAGCTAATCATTAACGATATTGGTCTAATTAAGCTAAAGAACGAAATCATATTTAATAACAACACCAAACCAATAGCTTTAATATCTTCCGACCAGAATTTTGATGGAGTTCCTTTAATTGTCACTGGTTGGGGACATACTTCGGTAAGTATAGAAAATACATCTATAATACCTCATTCAAAGTCATCTAAAATTATATAAGAGCGAGTTTTGACAAGTATTATTTAAAGCTGTTGAGAGCTTTCAAGGACAATATTCTTTATCATTTCTATTTTAAAACTAAAGCATTATGCATTCCCGAGCAAAAATTTTCATATATAATTATTTGTCTCTATATGACCACGTCTGATTATGCCTGATTTTATATAATTATGTATAATTGTATATGACTATGTATAACTAAGTGCAACATGTATGAATATATATAACTATATATGTATAGTAATATATATTTATATATAATTATATATGTATTACTAGAAATAAATATAAAATTGTTATATTTTTAAATGTTATTATTTTTAAAGTGTGCCACTTTATTATAAGTGGACTCCATGATACATCTGATACAAAAGTTGTGCCGTTTATACACTGCCGTGTCGCCCGTGTCTCTTGATACCGTTCTTATATACCATTGTTCGTCAAATTTTAAATATGAAAAACAGATCTCATCGGATGCCATCTATCGGATAATCCGAAATTAAAAATGTAATATATGTTCATATATGATTATATATAATCATATCCCAGGTAGCAAATATGACGTCTGAGACATCATTATGACATCACCAAGATGTCTCAAGACGGCTCAACTAAATAAATAATGAGTTACAAATTTCATCGACTTTAACTATTGCAATAATTAATCATCCTCCCAATACAAAATTGAAAAACTGCGAGCCGACTTGATTTGTCAGATTCACGCAGCATCTTATTTTTAGATCAAATCGAGACGATGAATCCGACCATGGATTTTGATCCGTTGATGTAGTTTCTGACGTAGTTTCTAAATAAATAATTATGTGTATGATTATGTTAAACATCATATCTGGTTATGTAAAAGCAGATATGCTTTTGCATGATTTTATGTCTTATCATATATGACTCAATATTAGCTATGCGTTATAGAATGATCATGCATGATTTGATATGAAAGTCATATATGTTCAGATATAAAAATAGGTTTGATCACATCTGGTTTCATATCTGATATATATGTTATAAATGGCCATACATGACTAAATATAAAGCCATATATGATAACCTACGACATTACCCAGATAACATTTTGACGTACCATAAAAACGTTTAAAAAACGTCATAAAAATCCCTAGACGTCTTAAAAAGAAAAAAAATTTAAACAAACAGGTAAAGGGCACTGAGAGCCGACGCGGTTCTTGATGCGTTGAAATATCAGATTACTGATTTATTAATTTCTTGTACATTCAATCCGTACGTTTCGGCTCAGGATTGAGCCATCTTTAGCGATATAAATTAATATTTGATCAAGTTCTCCATTATACTCTAGTGAGTTTCATGATTGGAAGATCCAGAAACGATGTTAGTTTGTAAATGATTACGAGATCAAAATCTGTAAATCCCAATTAAATTATAATGATGTTGTTGTTAAAAATAAATATGATTAACTCACCAGATAGTCAAGAGAACGAGAACATTACACAGAAAGCCATTATCAAAGAATCAAGTATAACGTTTTATCCGAAACAGCACACGATAAAGAGGTTCCGAAATAACGGTCTTGTCAAGAGGGCACACACATGGTAAATGACAATAAGATGTATGTCGCAAGTCAGATCGGCTAACATAACAAACAAGTGGGGATACTCGAAACGCGTGAAATCAATAAGACAAGATAAACAAATTTATATATGGGGTGTATAAATAATTAACGATAAGGTAAAAATAAAAAGATTTCAGAAAGACGTAGTTTAAACGTCTTTGGGACGTCTTATGTCACTATTTACGACGTCTTTAATACAATGCATTAGGACGTAAATTAGACATTATTTTAAGACGTTTTTCAGACTTTTTTATAGACATTTAAGACGTTTTTTAAACTTCTTTTATAGACATGCATGTTGTCTGGCTATAATTAAGAAAAATACGAAAGAAGAGCTAGCGTTGTGCTTGTAGTAATTAATATACTATAATATTATATTAATCCAAAAGTATATATGTATATGCCACTTTATTATAAGAGAGTATAGACTCCACGATATAACTGATACAAATTGTGTCGTACTTATACAGGGTGTTCCAGACCTCACGTATAACCCGTTAATGACAGATTCCTGAGATTATTTGGAGGCAAAAATCCTAATGCCAAAATGTCGAGGCTGCTACAGTATTTGAACGGGAAAGGTTTAAAGTTTACCAATCAGCTTGTCTAAATTTCGCGCGCTCAGGGATGTCGCATATCGAAACGGCTCTTCCACACTTCACTCAACTCGATAAAAATATTTGAAATTATTATTTCTTTTATTTTTTCGTGCACTATTCTCAAGACTAACTTCCTAAATTGTTGTACGAAAACAGGATACACGTCGAATTGCAAAGTATTCATGTAAAGCGTGCCACGGACAAATGACATTTAATTCTCATAATCGGTACAAAGTATGATGTGCTGCATAAAATGTCGATTAGGAAAAAAGATATTATTGAGAAAAAAAATACTATAAATACTAACATGTTTGGAAATAATTTAAAAAATTGTTTTATTAATTTTTTTGAAGAAGTACGTTTTCCAGAATGTAGAAAAATAAATTATAATGTAGTTTTGCGATTGCTGTATCGCGTGCGAGAAACAGACTTTCTAAAGCCCAAGATACAAATTAATGTTGTCGTTGAACGTTGCATTCGTACGATACAGAACGAAGAAGTGGTCTTCCAAACTATGAACGATACATCGGCTGTCATTGAATGGAAACCGATCTTGAATTATTGTAGTCTTGCAATTCTACACATAGCAACTGCAAAAAAGATGCGCTAATTTCTATCGAGTTGAGTGAAGTGTGGAAGAGCCGTTTCGATATGCGACATCCCTGAGCGCGCGAAATTTAGACAAGCTGATTGGTAAACTTTAAACCTTTCCCGTTCAAATACTGTAGCAGCCTCGACATTTTGGCATTAGGATTTTTGCCTCCAAATAATCTCAGGGATCTGTCATTAACGGGTTATACGTGAGGTCTGGAACACCCTGTATAACATCGCTCATCGTATTTTTCTTACGAGAAACGAATCTCATCAAAAGCCATCTATCGGTCGGATGATACGATCGAAAATACGCCGTTCTAGCAAAGTCTTAAAGCCATTTTTTCTAAGACCTCATACAGACGTATTTCTAACAAAGTCTGAAAGACGTTTTTTCTAAGACGTCATATAGACGTATTTCTAACAAAATCATAGAGATGTCTCTTTTAAGACGTCGTTACAACGTCATTAAGACATGCGTGTTGTGTGGGTATATTACACCATGTATGGTATGATACATTATGAGATATAATCATATATAAACTATATATATTTATATGCGACTATATATGAAAATTTTTGCTCGGGTTAAGTTATTTTTATACACTTTTTTTTAGCCAAACGGCCAGATTTATGAACGTCTGCAACAAATCATAGTGAGGGGATATTCACAAGAAACGTGCGCCCAAACGTACGACAATATCACCAAACATCATATATGCACTCTTGAAGCGTGGGGTCAAGGAGTGTGCAGTGTAAGTATATAATCGTAAATTAAATCGTGCACACATTTATTTCGCGACAAGCCTTATATCGGTAAAAAATATAAAAAAAAGTTTAGTAAAAAAAAGTAATCGTTGCTTTATCGACGTTGATATCAGATTAATAATGAAATATACAAGAAAAAAGAAATAATATCTAAATTGCGCCAATTAAATATATATTATCTCGAAAAATAACTATTGTCCTTTTAAAAAATTAAAACCAAAAGGTAATATCTTTACAAAAAAAAAAGAAGAAATAAAATTCAAGTAATACGTTATTTATTTTGCTAGTGATAATTAACAATTTACAAGTTAAGAATTTTTAATCGACTTTAACTGGCAATATTCAATCCAAAATAAACTTTGAAAAACTGCGAGCCAACCAGATTTGTCAGATTCACACCGCACGTTTCAGATCAAATCGAGACGATGAATTCGACCATGAATTTTGGTCAATTTAAATAAACTTCAATTTTTATTGCAAAAAATATTACCCAAGCCAGGGCTCGAACCTGGAACCTCCCGCATTCCGTTCGGGCGTCGTAACCAATTCAGTTTTTCAAAGTTTATTTCGGAAAAGATGATTGAATATTGCCAGTTAAAGTCGATTAAAAATTCTTAACTTGTAAATTGTTAATTATCACTGGCGAAATAAATAATGTATTACTTGGTATTATACCTACACCCTTGACGAAATATCGGTGTTTCATCTTATTATTGTTTAAAAGTCATCTTAATATGTGTTTTTGCGATAAATATTACCACATGCCCCGGTTAGTCGAATTGGTTACGACGCCCGAATGGAATGCGGGAGGTTCCAGGTTCGAACCCTGGCTGGGGTAATATTTTTCACAATAAAAATTGAAATCTATTTAAATTGACCAAAATCCTTATGGTCGAATTCATCGTCTCGATTTAATTTGAAACGTGCTGTGTGAATCTAACAAATCTGGTCGGCAGTTTTTCAAAGTTTGTTTCGGAAAAGATGATTGAATATTGCCAGTTAAAGTCGATTAAAAATTCTTAACTTGTAATTAAAATCCAAGTATGTATCTATATGTATTCCCATTGAAGTAAAAAAATTAATGTAAAATGTGAAAAATTTTAGTGAAAAAAACTTAGCGCTGCTAAACAAAATAATATATATTAATGAAACAATTTCCATAAATGAAAAAAGTACTTTAAATTAATGTGTGAAAGTATCTCTACATTCACATTGTAATTATTAATTTAATATTTTAAATTAGTTATTTATTGCTTTCAAATATTTTAAAACTTAGCAGCGCCAAGTTATTTTTACTAAAATTTTTCACATTTTATATTAATTTTTTCACTTCAATGGGAATACATACAGATACATACTTGGATTTTATTTCTTTTTTTTTTTTTGTAAAGATACTACCCCTTGGGTTTAATTTTTTAAAAGAACAATAGTTATTTTTCGAGATAATATATATTTAATTGGCGCAATTTAAAGATCATTTCTTTTTTTTGTAATAGATAATCACTTAGATTAAATAAGATAACGCGACTTTTGTGATAAATATACTACTACTTAGGTTTTTTCGAGGTACAAAGATAGGCTTTTCAAGATACATACACCACGCGTGTACTTGGCGCCTTTTTCTTACCTTTTTGTGAAAGGTAATTTTGTACGGTTATATTAAACGCTATGTCCGCAGGGTGATTCCGGCGGTGCGCTCACTTACAATGACGATCTAGTTGGCATCGTGTCCTTTGGTAAGGATCCATGCGCTAGTGGCTATCCAGATGTGTTCACGAGGGTGTTCTACTACACAGACTGGGTCAACAAATATATTAATGCAGGCAGCAACCAACAATTAAACATCCTTCTCGGACTTTTTACGACGTATCTGTGTGTATACATTCATTTTTGTAGTCAATAAGTCAATATATTTTATTGCGCGCGCCTCTGATCGATTAATTTTAGTTATGATAAATATTGCATGATGATAAAAATGAATTTGTTAAGAAAAAATTATATTTGTATTGTTATGGAATAATTTATTATAACTTATAAAATTTCTTTTTTATGTTACATGTGTAATGTATGTATGTATATAAAATATATTATTTAATTATATTTTGATATGTACGAAATTGAAATTAATCTATTGATATTGAACGCAGGTATATGTACAATCTTTTTTAAGATTTGTTAAAAAATATACAAAAACTACTTCTATTCCAGAAATTTTGCACAAAGAATTGCAAAGTTAAAATTAGTTCACATATATAAAATGTCGGATAAGTTGCAAAATTAAAATTAGTACATTATATACCTATATAAAATGTCGGATATTTTAATGAATAATTAAAACATTAAACTTTATTACTCTTTTTTACTAAGAAAAATAAAGCTTATTTAACCCTAGGTCGCCATTGCTATTTTTGGTTACCATGCCCGCCACACCAGGGTTTGTGGAACCTCAAAACTTGACTGACCTGTAACTCTCGATTAAATGCATATTTTTAAGCTAATTTATAGTGAAATCGATACCTCGAATCCCGGAAAAGACGTATAGCAAAGAAATTAAGCGAAAAAATTATTTGTTTAGAAATTATAGGCTGCAGAATAAATCATATCGCAAAAAAAAGTTAAAATATGATGGCTTTCATTAAGGGGGGAAACCCATTCGTCGGGTCAAAAAATGCATGATTTTTAGGAATTTTTTTTCTCGGGTATAATGACTCTAAACGCTTTGAAATTTTTATGACATTGTAACATATAATTGAAGATTACAAAATAATTTTTTCGTGCAAAAATATTGCAATTTAATATAAAAATGGCGGTCATTTACATCTCGCCTCGCTAATCACTGTGTGCAGGATAGCGTCCTTAATTTTTATCTGAAACCAAAAAACCAAAGTTCTTTTTAAAGCTTAGGATAGTAGCTTCGATATGACATTGAGATATTTCAAAAAAAAATTGCAATTGCATGTTTTTTCACAGTTTATGTATTTTTTGCATAAGAAATGACATTAAAATGTCAAAAAAAACGTTAAAAATTTTTTTTTTCAAAAATCAGAAAATGTCATATTCAAGAGAATTTAATTATCTTTAAAATGAGCCGTAATAGAGTCCAATCGGTTCAGTAGAATTTTTTCAATCATGCACACAAATCAAAAATTTAAAGTTTTCGAAGGTAATACAGGGTGCGGCTCGCCCGGCTCGTCTACAAGCTGTAACTTCGTAAATACTTTAGATATCGACTTGAAATTTTCAGGGAATATTCTTGAATAGTTTAGCAATCGATTAAGACTATTTTCAAAAAATCGATTTTTTGGACCCGACGAATGGGTTTTCCCCCTTAAAAAACCGTAAAATTTTTTTAATTAAAATTAAACAAAACGACCGGTGGATTCTTTTTAGTGACACTTCAAACTAACAAAAAAATAGTATGATGCGGTTTGCTCTAGAAAGTATATTTATTTAAAACAACGAAAATTGTACATTTTAAAAAATTGATGAATCGCGCGCGTTTAGTAGTAACGGGTAAAATTCTACTAATTTTTCAATAAATAGTTAGAAAAGATTTTGACTCGGGTTTTGAGTAATAAACATTTATATTTTGCGTGTTCAGACGCGTTGTGAGCACGTCCTTTGTTTGGACACGCAAATCCTATTTTTTTTAATCAACTCAAGTACTTAAAAAATCTGTTTGTAACCAAATTACGTGAACACACAGAAGGTTGTCTGTACCCAAGTAAAGGAAAAAGAAAATTAAAAGTGTAAAAAAAAGTACCCCGGACGAAAAATAGTGTACAAAAAATTCTCTCTCCAGACCTATTGTGTCCACAAATATCTAGTTTTTTACCCCCTTATGCCATGAGTTTATTGCATTATAAAAAAGTTAAAACACTACTTTAAAACGCATAGGGTACGCTGGACCCTGGAGTGGCGACCTAGGATTAATCACAATAAATATCAATACATTTTTCTCCCAATAATTTTACAATAAATACACAGATATTATTTTTGAAAATCTGTATTTTAAAAATCTATGAATTGTTTTACATTCTCTCTCACTCTCTCTCTCTCTCTCTCAGCATTATCTTCATTTTTAAAAATTTTGTTTTTTAAAAAACAATCAAAATGGCAGTCTGTAGGCGATACATCCGATGAATAAGAAGGATGTGGTAGGATTTAATAATTCAATTCATTTACCTTTATTATTGTTGTCTAAAATGTATAATGCAGCCAAACATTGTCGTTAAGAATTATATTGGTCCATAACGATTAATCAAAAAAGCTGTATTTTTATATTTATATATATTTTATATAATTAACCAAAAAATATTTGTCTCAACTACAATTGGCAAGTACAAAAAACTTCACAACGTTTCAACCCACGTTTTGGGTCCTTATCAAGGACCGTTCAAGGACCGTAATCTGATGATGAAAAAGAAAAAGAACCATCGTCTTCACATTATCCATCAAATACTCATAAACGTTTTAGCAGAAACATCATACAAGAAGAGACGGAGAATGTCCAACGATGGCACCAATTCATTTTGTGTAGAATAACTGCAATACTAATAAAAATCCGTCGTTGTTGACATACATCATTGTTTAGGTCGATGATGTGTAAATAACCAAAAAATCAATATTTGTTCCGCCAATAATAATTAACCAAAAAATACATTTGTCTCGACTACAATTGGCAAGTAAAATTTCAAAAAGCTTCACAACGTTTCACGGATTTTTATTAGTATTGCAGTTATTCTACAAAAAATGAATTGGTGCCATTGTTGGACATTCTCCGTCTCTTCTTGTATGATGTTGTAAAGCTTTTTGAAATTTTACTTGCTAATTGTAGTCGAGACAAATATATTTTTTGGTTAATTATTATTGGCGGAACAAATATCGATTCTTTTGTTTTATATAATTATTATTCTTCTAGCGAATTCTCTTGTCATTTGACTAGAATCTTTTTCTACTAATTATAAGGCTTTTAGAATATCATTATCAATTAAAGCTATAACATGCGATACATTTTGCACAGAATTACACCGGAATTTCTGAAACTACCGCTACACTGTTCTTTATTAAGCTTGTTTTTTCTAAAAGATCTGTTAATTGCAAGTAGCTACAGTATAAGTATTATTTCCCAATTTAAATTCATATAAAAAAATTATGCAAATTTTATTAAAATTCGTACTTATTTGTAACTTTATACAAAACAACCAAAACGCGTTTTTAAAAATTGCTCTATGAACACAGTAACTACAATAATAAGCATAACTGTAATATTACAACTAATTAAATTGTAATATATAATATTATAAGTAATTCAATTGTATATATACCGGTTAATTTCGTCGCTGGTATCCAACAAGCGGGAAAATCGAAATAGAAGGAAGACAAGGATGACGAAGAAAATGAAGAAGAGATGCGGCAGACGAAGCACAGTAGCTTGAGGTGAGATTTGAACGTAATTTCCTAACGTAAACCGATTCTTTTCTTTCTCGAGATTTATTAGAAAGAAAAGTATATTCAGTGCACTACAA